>CM031917.1:65763001-65818001 GCA_018703695.1 Prunus fruticosa | reverse complement strand
ATGGAATCAGCGGATTCAGATCCGAAAGCATTAGGCCTTTATATGGCCAAATCCTTGAACAAATATGGGATCCAGTACTGCCATGTGGTTGAGCCAAGAATGAAGAAAGTTGGAGACAAAAGTGAAAGCCCTGACAGTCTTCTGCCCATGAGAGAAGCTTTCAAAGGCACCTTCATTGCGGCTGGTGGTTTTGACAGGGAAGATGGGAACAATGCTGTGGCGGAGGGCCATGCAGATCTTATTGTCTATGGACGTTGGTTCTTGGCTAATCCAGATTTGCCAAAAAGATTTGAGCTTAATGCTCCTCTAAATAAGTACAACAGAGATACGTTCTACATATCTGATCCGGTTGTTGGTTACACTGATTATCCATTTCTAGAAACCACCGCTTAAGTTTCCTGCAGCCTATATGGAAGCTTGAACACATACTTAGATTTATATTCTGTATTATAATCTGCTTGAATGTGTTTTGTTACTATTTTTGCATTGCGTGTATAATTAAATACAAAGAAAAAAAAACGGTGAATAAAAGTTCTCATTAGGTCTGGTATATTTTGTTTCTGTGTAGACTAATATATGTATCAAGTGTTCTATATGCAGTATCCTCACTCAAGAGTCTCGAGTAAAGTGAAGACTAAATGTCACTAGACCAATAAGTAGAATAAAAGTAAATGAGGTTACTCTTGGAAGTGTCAATGTGTGCATTTAAAATATGTTGCTGACATACATTTCAATTGTCGTAGATTTTAATCCAGTGAAACGCCAGTGAAAAGGGTTAAGAATTAAGATGCAAAGCCAGTGAAAAACAAGGAGAATATCTAAGTCCTCTCTTTGGAGTCAACCAGGACCTAGTGTTGTTAAGTTCCTTTTGTTTCTTGGTTGGGTCATTCCAGTACAGAACAATAAAAAAAACCTAACACATGGGGAAATGCCAAATGCAAAATCAGATAGCGAAGGAAGTAAGGCCTGGTATATCTGCCAAATGAAAAATCTTAAAAGAATTAGAATCCGGTCTCTTAGAAAGAATTGGATCTCTTTAACACAAATAAGTTTACGTTTTAAAAAAATTGGGCTCTTAAATAGTGTTGAGAATCGAAGATTATCCTATAGTTTAGGGACTGTATAATAGAATAGGAATGTTATATTATTTGACTTCATGTATATATTCTTTTCTAGCTAGTTAGCTTACTTTGTAGGAGTAACCTACGAAATGTATTATATAAACATACACCACGATCAATGAGAATTCATTCTGGTCCAATATATTTTCTTACCAATTTTACAAATAGTATTTGGAAAATTATGATAGTTCATAGTCGAATTTAAAATCAATGAATTCAACTCTAAACATGACATGGATATTCTTCTGAACACAATAGTTCTTTTAAATTTTTGTATTATTATTTATCAAAATTATCAAGAACTTTTAAAACTAGATATGGGGTTTTGGCATATTAAGAATTCATAGCCTTCCTTTTGAATACATGAATTAGATTAAATTGTGAGAAACAAAAAATTACAACAGAAAAAAAAAAAGACAGATAACCTATAAGGAACCAAAAAAATAAAAATAAAAAATGGGAGCAATCAAGTTACTTTTACAAACCAGTCAAAACCCAGAAAAAAATATCATGGAAAGAAGAAATATGAAGAAATGCGATAATGAAGCAGAGGGAGATGGTGGGAGGTAGAAAAGATGGCGCAGTGAGGTGAGGGTGAGACGAGAGAGAACAATTCTAAGAAGATTTAAAATAATAATAATAATAATAATAATAATAATAATAATAATAATAATAATAATAATAAAAGACAATTTGGAAGAAGAAGAAAAACATTTTCTTTCTATAGGTATATATATGGGCCGTTTAAAATATTTGTGCCCCTGAATTCTTAGGCTCTTGCCCTTGGGCTAGGGCCGACCCTCCGGGATATCGATATCTTATTTTGTTCATCATAATTATGAGTGTTTTGGGTGTAATTGACATAGATCAAACACTTTGTATTTTGTTATTTCTTCATTCAATAGTGAAAATATCCAACACCTCATGGACGTAGCCCAGTACCATGTAAATCTCTTGTGTCTCTTGCTCAATTTTTATTTACAAGATGCAATTCCTAAGCACTAGAACTTGTTCTAGGGGAGAACCTACTTGGTCATGTCAAGTTGATTTGAAAGGATTGCGGACCTTGATCTCTGAAGAGGTCATAATGCTGTCGAACCAAATTTAAGCATCAATAGTAATTGCACATTAAAAAGTTAATGAACTCTCACTATAGAATTATTTGGCTTGAAGGTGATAAAATCTCTATACCTTTTTAGCCTTTAAATTTCATTAATTACATCTCTATACCATAGTGAAGTAAACACATGAATTCTCTATCCTGGTGGAATTAAACTCCTAATAAAGTAAGAATTTCAATTCCTGATTAGTAAACACGCCATAAAATACTACAACTTGACACATTGAATGAAGTAGGAAGGTAGGTTTGCAATATGTCAAATTTGTCATCATCAAATTCAAATTTGATGTTTTGCGTTAAAGACCAATAGTTTGAAAAGTATAAAACGTGAGAAGTGTTATTTGGTACTTTTAATAAGAACCACGCAATTGCAAATGTCAACATCTCAATAAACTGTTATTGAAAGTAATGAAGAATTTTCCTTTGATAAAAACAAAAAAAAAACAAAAAAAACTGCACAGCTTCCTGCTGTTGTCTTTGGATTTTCTAGTTCCTACCAAATGTTTAAAGCACCAATTGGGTCTTCCATTCATTTCCAGAGCCAAAAAACCAAAACCCAAACACAAGAGCAAAACCCAAGTGAAGTTTGATAGCTGATATGTCTGCTCCGTTAAAATATCAACCCCAGCTCAACCCATTTTGAGGGGCAATTTCTACAATGTTCTAGAAATGTAAACAACAAGGAAATAAAGCCTAGAGAAGGAGGACAATTATAGAAAAATCTGGAAAAGTGAAGGAAGTTCCACCGACCTAGGAACTAGTATTGTAATAGAATAATGTAGATGATTCTAGAAAGTTACATAGGCTATGTCGGCTAGGAATTAGGGAAAGCTAAGCAAGTTGGCAGCCAAGTTGAAGCATGGAGAATAGTCTAGAAAGTAAAAGAATTATGTAGCCAAGGTAGTGGAATGGAGAGCTATGTCGGCTAGAACAACTATAAATAGGCATGAAGCCATGCATTGTAAAACCAATTAAGAAGTGAAGTGTGTGTCAACAAGAAGAGTGTGAATAAGTAGAGTGAGCTAGAGAGTTAAGTAGCTCTAGTGAGAAGTGTGAGTGAAGTGAGAAAGAGTCCTTGTAAGAATTTGTCTTTCCTTGTGAGAGTTGTCTTGTTGTAATATTTTGTGAGTCTAATACAAGTAAATTGTTTACTTGTTTTGTCTCCAACGAGTCTAAATTAGAGTTGTGTACTCTAGAAATTGCTCAACATGCTCAACCTCCCACAATTCCTCTCCTTACCCCTTACAAAATGGGAAAGTTCAACCTTTCTCATAAGTAATCTTTTTTACATTACATTATTGATTACATATTGCTACAAGGTGAAGAATGTTGGCTTTGTTTATCTATTTTTCTAAATTTGTGTCTTGGGCCATTTTGTTGGTGCAAAAATTAGCCATAACATGCCCTGTTCAGCTAAAAATGGGATTTAGTGTACTTAGAAGTTAGAAGCAGGTATTTGTGGATAATCCCAGAGTTTTATCTTTTTTCTTATCCCATTTTCTTCCCCTTTTAGTTCTTAAATTCAGTCCTAAGTTTACTAAGTTTATTTGGAGTCTGGACAATCTTTATTTGGGTGGTTTGTTCTGTTATGCAGCATCAGCATTTTTTTTATGTCAGTCCTAAATTTCTACAGCTAGAGATTGGTTTAGTTAGACGATTTAGATAGCCCAGTTTTCTTGTGTCTCTCCCCATACTCTTTCAGTATAATTCTATGCTTTTTAATGATAGTAATGCCTCTCTATCTGAGTTTGGGTATTGAATTGATAATATGTTGCAACTTCTGGGGCAGTTTCAAGTGGATATGTACAGCTCAAGGGGGTCTTCTGGGGGGGAGAGGGTGGAGGAACAGAAAATAGCATCTCGGGGCTCCAGAACTTGAAAATCTATATACACATAAGTGATGCCTAGGAGGAGTGACATATGGTTTGATGGTTCCCAATACACCGTGCGGTGTGAAAATGAAAACCAGAAGGATTCATTTTCTTATTTGTCATCAGTTCATGATGGTTTAACTCTTGCTTATTTTTCTTAAATTTTGTTTTGTTTAGCCAGATACGATAATTATTTGCTGGGTAGTTATATTATTCTCTTTCAAACCAGTCAGATGTCTTGGAGTTATAGTTCTGATAGTATGCTGTGCTCTCCAGAATTGTTTTAGCACCTTTGGTTAGATAGGGGCCATACAACAATGTTTCTCATCCACACTCCCATATTATGTTACTCTGCATCTATAATTTAAATCTTCCTTCTTTTTCCAGAATTGTTTTAGCACCATTGACTAGACAGAGATCATACAACAATATTCCACAGCCGCATGCCATCTTATATTACTCTCAGAGAACATCTCAAGGGGGTCTTCTCATAGCTGAAGCCAGTGGAGTTTCTGGCACAGCTCAAGGGTAATTTTAAGAAGAGTAGCTTTCGATTTCCTTTTATGTTTCTTCATTTCAATGTTGGATGACATCTCTGTTTTAATTTCTGAAGGTATCCAGATATGCCTGGTTTATGGACAAGGGAGCAAGTTGAAGCGTGGAAACCGATTGTTGGCGCTGTTCATGCTAAAGGCGGTGTCTTCTTCTGTCAGATTTGGCATGCCGGGAGGGTTTCAAACAGCGGTGCCGTTCTGTTGTTCACCTCTATGACTTCACTTCTATCATAGAAATACTTATGAGCAATTAGACCATTGAAGCATCAGGAAGCATATTGATGGGCATATTTTATATTATATATTTAACCCTATTCTTAGTATATTTTGGAAGAATTTTGATACTTTGAATTATATTTCAAATATAGAACTTTTGACTTCCTCTGGAGAAAACATAATCAAATGGACGAATTTTGGAGTAATTCCAGTTGGAGGACGTTCGTGAGTCACTTAGCTTGATCGTATCAAAATTTCAGATTTTTCTACCAAGCGGTTATTCTCTAGCAATAAAATAAAGGAGCAGTGCGCGGTATTGGAATAGTGACGGTTTGGGCCTTTATTGCGTTTTTGGAGCCCAAGATGACCTCAGATGGGTTCGTGGCCTTCTGGAGATATGTTCAGAATGTTTTTATCTTTAAAACAAGCTATCTTGGGCCTGATTTGAAGGATATTTGAGCCCAAAACGTGGCTGGGCAGATTGTTGTCAGATTCTCCTAGTCCAATTTGGACTTTATTTCCTAGTATTATTTTATTTTAACCTAGTTTCCTTGTGGAGATTGGGCGGCTGGGTTTTAGGAGTTATTTAAGTTATTTTTCATAGGAAATTTAGGACTTCTCTTTTGGCTTTTGAACGCAACTTTTGCTAGTGTTTTTGGAAGAACTTCTACTTCAATGTGTTTTTATTCTTATTCATGGGAATGATATTTTCTTGGGTTTTAGTTATGATTATGCGTAACTAACTCTCTTTTGCTAGGGTGAAGCCTTGAACCTTAGCATGAATATGTGATTTTTATTTAATTACTTATGATTGATTGCATGCATACTTTGAATTGTTAATCACTGTTTTAAACTATCTAATTGTCTTAATGCTTGACCACCATTAGGATCTTTAGAAAAGTAATTGGATGCAATTTTGGTCGGAAGGTTCCCTGGAATTGACGTTGGCTTCTTGTGATTAATAATTGTAATTTCACTTAAGATGAAACCCTAGTGCTTTTATAAATTGGTTTTTAAAACTTGCTTTTCTTCAACTTCCCAACCTTTCAATTTCTTTAATTGTTAAATTAATCTTTTCTAATTCATAAATTTCAACTCTTTGATAAAATCGATTTTAGTCATTAATTAAGAATTAGTTTGATAACAAATTAGTTTGATAATAAATTAGTCAAACAATCTTTGGGGACAATGACCTTGCATGAGCATATATACTACAATTACCTTGTATTCTTGCAAGTATTTTCAGTGATTTTAACCCTCTTTGCGCAAGTATTAAAATTCCTATCACATATTCTTCATGAACATAAGTATTGAGTTCATATTGTGATCCTCTCTCTCTCTCTCTCTCTCTTGCTTATAGTTTTTCAGCCAAATGGGAAAGCTCCAATCTCTTGTACCGACAAGCCACTAAACCCCCAAATACTAACTAATGGCGTTGACATTGCTCAATACACACCTCCAAGGAGATTAAAGATAGATGAAATTCCGCAAATTGTCAATGATTTTAGACTTGCTGCAAGGAATGCTATCTAAGCTGGTAACTTATCTTTTAAGTTAAATATAAATTAAAATTTTTAAGAAATCAAAATAGATCATAATTAAGTACTAAGCGAATGTACTAACCAAGATCATGCCAGATTGATTCTTGAATTGTACTCGTTTACAATATCATATGATTTATAATGTTAAGTTAGTAATTTCTTGGCTACATGGAAAATGCTTTTCTGATATATAGGCTTTGATGGGGTTGAAATTCATGGGGCGAATGTGTTGAAGTTTTGGATTTGCCCATTGGGTCCCACTCTAACAACATCGGAATACTGCCCCACTTTACCACCTGCCCAATGCCAGGTGTGAGGTTTTACCACAAAAGGCTTCGATGTTAGTTAGAGTGTGGTTTTTCTATTTAAACCCATTTGTTTTCTGTCACCCCACCGATGTGGGATTCCAACACTCCCCCTCACGTGTAATCACACGTGAAGATCCACACATCGGCAATTGAAACTCAGAGGTCGGCTCTCGTTGGGCCCACTTGTTTTCAATGGAACTTAGAGGTCGGCTCTTTTCAAGCTTCGTTGGCCTTCCGACTTGTTTCTCTTTTTTTTTGGTACGGGCCCTGGCTACCTTATTGATCAGTTTATGAAAGACCAAGTGAAAGATAGAACAGATGAATACGGTGGATCGCTGGAGAACCGTTGCCGGTTCGCTTTGGAAATTGTTGAAGCTGTTGTTAATGAGATAGGAGCAGATAAAGTTGGAATTAGATTATCTCCATTTGCGGACTATGCGGAATCAGCGGATTCAGATCTGAAAGCATTAGGCATGTCCAAATCCTTGAACAAATATGGGATCCTGTACTGCCATGTGGTTGAGCCAAGAATGAAGACAGCTGGAGACAAAAGTGAAACCCCTGACAGTCTTCTGCCCATGAGAGAAGCTTTCAAACCTTCATTGCGGCTGGTGCTTTTGACAGGGAAGATGGGAACAATGCTGTGGCTGAGGGTCGTGCAGATCTCGTTGCTTATGGCCAGTTGTTCTTGGCTAATCCAGATTTGCCAAAAAGATTTTAGCTTAATGCTCCTCTAAATAAATACAACAGAGAGACGTTCTACACATCTGATCCGGTTATTGGCTACACTGATTATCCATTTCTTGAAACCACAGCTTAAGTTTCCTGCAGCCTATGGAAGCTTGAATATATTGTTACTCTGTATGTATAATTAAATAGAAAAAAGGTGACTAAAAGTTTTCTTAAGGTTTGATATTTTACGTTTCTGTGTTGAGCCTCAACCAAGAATCTCTAGTAAAGTGGCGAGTAGGCACTAGACCAACTGGTATAGTATTTTTTTTTATATATAATCAAATATAAACTTCAACAGTACAATCAAAGACATCAAAATTACCAATCCCTAGAAGGCAACGAATTAACACGTTAAAAACAAAACTAAAGCTGACAAAAGCCGCATTAAAACTACTTGCCATATCACCACAATTAATCATAAACCCAAACAAATCCCACATATGCCTAACTAACATAACCAAAACCCTAGAGTAACCTATGAGCCTTGTTTGTACCGTATCTGACCCTCCCCTCATTAAGTGACACGTGGATCAGAAGGACCCCAAGCGCCCAAGACTCTGAGGAAACGGCATCGGCTACCGATGACGCCGTCTCACTTCAATAAGCCCCATCTACTGGTCAGTGTATACAAACGGTATCTGCTCCTGATGAGGATCTCTGGAATCAGGAAGCCGTCGCTTCTGATCCCGCATAACATGTAATCGGCGTCGCTTACCGATTCTATAGAATTAACCTCGGAGCACCCACCCTAAATATCTAAGGACTCGTGTCAACCTCACAAGCCCTCCCACAAGTCTCACATCGGAAATAAGTACTAAGAGCATGCAAAATGCCCTTTATAAATAAGGTCCATTCACTGCAATGCAAGGATAAGACTTTTCAGCTTGACTTATATACTCAATATATTGTCAACAACAAGAGCTCTTAGAAACAAACTTACTTTGGCATCGGAGGGTCTTAGGCTGATTCCACACCGGTTCCATAGACCTTACGAGTCTCGGCTTCTTTCCATTCAGGATTAGCAGCCAAGGATAAGAAGAATCTACATCGGACGTCCAATCGATCCCTTCGATCGTCCACATCACCTGTAAGTTGCACTCATCTCTATCTGTCAAGTTTTAGTGCAAACAAGCCTAAATGAACCCTACCACCACTACCACCTGAAGAAGCGCAGTCGCAGCCACACCCATCACCGCATTCAAAGCAAATCTGTGGAGTTTTTCTTTGGGACTCACAGAAGGATAGGGCGACTAGAATTTTTCCTCTCCTCACAACATTTTACCAACTGGTAGTGTTGAATAAAGGAAAAAGTAGATGAGGTTAATCTTGGAAGTGCAAATGTGTGCATTTAAAATAGGATAAACTGTCATTTTGCTCTTGAATTGTGCCATAATTGTCATTTTTCTCCGGAACTGTGTCATTTTGCTCCTTACGTCAAATTTTTCAAATTTCATCCAATTTTTCATCCATATTAAGGGTAAATTCATAATTTTAAGGAAAATTACAACCTTGGTGCTAATTTGATGGGGTTTGAAGATGGTGCTATTAATAATAGTAGTGTTTCTTCTGCAAGCTTAAGCTGCTGGGTCGTCATGCTGCAAGGAAAAAACATATCATTGATATCTCCACTTCATGAGGCCTTGATCCGTGGCCTCAGCCTTTGCAATCGCAGATGATAATCACCACGACATGAATTCACTTTTAAGTCATCACAACAAATATATAAATATTGCCTAACTTGTTTTGAAGAGCTCTCTAACTGTACTTAATTACTAGTTTCTAGCTTAATTTTAGATTAATTGTAACACGGACTACTCTTTTTATTAGTTCTATGTCTGGAAGGAATATCCATAATTAAGTGCATGTAGAATGAATTGAGAAATATTGTTATATCCAATGTGGCATTTTAGCATGTAGAAAAAATAATAGAGACTACTCTGATTTAAATGTTAAATCCTACGTGGAAGAATATTTTTCATTTATACTATTATTTTTGGATGTTTGACTTTGTGATGCTATTTTATTATTTTATTATTTTTTCAATTAATGTGTTCAGAAAGTAATAAACAAATCAACACTAATGTAATAAAATAATTTGTATAAAAAATGTAATAAAACAATTTTTTTAATTTGACATTTTAGGTAAAATGTAAAACTTTATTAGAGCATCTGCAACAGTTGCTCAATGGTTCATTTCAGTTAAGTCCAAGTTTAATGGTTCAGTTTATTAAACTTTTTTGGCTGCTATTGAACTGAAGTGTAGTTTCACTTGCAGTGGTGCAATTCAATAGCTTACAAATTACAAACTATATTTTTAAATGATTGAATAAAATAAAATGAATAAAGTTAATTACGATAAGAATTATATAATTAAAATGGTTTCAAAAAGCGATCTTTTAAAGAGATCAATTTTGAATATATATAAATTAATAACAAAATATTCTTTGGATGGTGAAAATATTATATTAACACTTTTCTCTGAAGAATTGGAAATTGAGATTAAATGAGAACACATCATAGCACCTCTTTTTCACGTTATTGTATAACAAAATTGAATATGAATAAGCGAAATTAAAAAGTAAAAAATAATGTTGTCTATGTGTCAATAAGAGAGAGGTTGTAGAGTTATTATGGTGGGCCAAGCTTATTGAAATGAATTTCATTTTAAAGTTCATTTTATTGACCTCAAATGAACTATTGATTCTTGAAATGAAATATTTATATATGAATTGAACTAAACTTAACCACTGCAAGTCAAAAGTTCAATTTATTTAAATAAAATTGAAATGACCCTCACCATTGCAGATGCTTTTGTATGTCAAATTGCCACATAAACTATCAAAATCATATGTAATATTTGGTATTTGACATCAAATTCAAATTGCCACACAAACCCCATTACCCAAGGATTAGAAAATAATAATTACAGATATTATAGAACGACAATTCCTTTTAACTTTTTTTTTGGTGAAACAATTCCTTTTAACTTTAACTCGAGCAAATGTGACGCCTGCCCTTTGAACAAATGACGTTGCTTTCATGCATGAAATTATTCAAGAGGCCAAAAAAGGTATTCAACTAAAAAACGCATGGATGCAATTATTTAGACAATAGTTAAAAATAATAAAGAAGAAAAAAAAAGTTGCAACAACAAAGGTCATTGATGGATGGCGTGGTGGTCAAGGTTGGCAGGCAAGGCAACTCGGCAGCTCCACCGAACAACGAATTCCAATACCAAAAATAAAACAAAATCATCACTCAAACGTCAGCAAACATCTCAATCAATGAAGCCAGCCCAATGCTTCGAAAAAGGATCAGCCAACCAGAGCTTCCTCCGGAAGGAGGAAGGGGAGATGTGGGGCCAGTTGAGGCCAGCCGACTGCTGAACGCATAAAGACCCAATTGGGTCTTCCATTCATTCCCAGTTGAGAGAGAAATCGAAAACCAAAACACAAAGGCAAAGGCCAAAGTTGCAAGATCACATAGACTCATAGTAGAGGAAGTAATAAGCTCTGAAATGGATGCTCAAGGTCCCTCAAGTCCTCTCCTCACTCCTTACAAAATGGGAATGTTCAATCTTTCTCACAGGTACTTGCTCAATCTTTTCTGCATGGTGCATTTTATTGGTACTTGCTCATAAGAACTGGTGAATTTTGGTTTGCATTTATTTATTTTTTGTAAATTTGTTTGTGAATTTTGGTTTGTATTTGTATATTTTTGTAAATTTGTAAGTTGGGTCATTTTGTTGGTGCACAGATTAGCTATCGCACGGCCTTGTTCTGCTTAAGTTGAGGTTTGGCCTATTGGGTTTTGTAGAATTTGGAAACAGGGTTATGGTTAAAGTCCCAGTTTGCTTGCAAGAAAAATGAAATTACTGCCTGTGTTTGGTCAATGTTAGTTTACTGGGTAGTTTTTGTGTTTGTCAAATGTAGTTTTGCCAATTTGAAATCCCGGATTAGCATTTTCTTCTACCATGCATTTGTCTCCTCCGTTTAGTTGTTAATGAACAATGAAGGACTGTGAAGAATTCACAGGTCATGTAGTAGGTGTAGTTCTTCTGATAATATATACTGCCTACTTTGCTAGGAAACTTTTGATGCCTGTATTTATAATTTATGTTTTGGTTGTCTTCTGTAGAGTTGTTTTAGCACCAATGACTAGACAAAGATCATACGGAAATGTTCCTCAGCCACACGCCATCTTATATTACTCTCAGAGAACATCTAATGGGGGTCTTCTCATAGCTGAAGCCGCTGGAGTTTCTGACACAGCTCAAGGGTAATTTGAAGAAGAGCAGCTTTCTAGTTTTGATGTTTGAGTTTAAGTAACTAAGCTACATTTGAGGGTGCTTTCTTTATTCAATGTTTGATGACTTTTTTGTTTCTTTCGTATGCGAAGGTACCCAGATACTCCTGGTATATGGACTAAGGAGCAAGTGGAAGCATGGAAACCGATTGTTGATGCGGTTCATGCTAAAGGCGGTGTCTTCTTCTGTCAGATTTGGCATATGGGAAGGGTTTCAAATACTGGTGCGTTTCTGGCATACACCTTTATGACTTCACTTTTATCGTTAGCCTTGTGAGTGTGGGTGAAAAATTAACACTTTGAAGCATCAGAAAGCTGATTTTTCTTTCTTAACCTATTATGTGCTGTACATCAAAACAAGTGAATGATTTTGAATGATGATAATTTGCCCAATGGCAATAAAATTATGGATAGTTATGATTTGAGTTTTATGTGGATGACAGAACTCTTTCAGATTTGTGATTCTCTCTCTCTTTGCTTACAGGTTTTCCGCCAAATGGGCAAGCTCCAATCTCTTCTTCTGACACTAATGGTATTGATGTTGCTGAGTTTACACCTCCAAGGCGATTAAGGACAGATGAAATCCCACAAATTGTCAATGATTTTAGACTCGCTGCAAGGAATGCTATCGAAGCTGGTAATTTGTGTTTAAGTTCAATATGAAATAAAATTACGAGAACTCAAAATTGCTTTTCAGCTTAAGCAAATGAACCGTATTTAATCCACCAAATGTAGTAAACGGAATATATTTACTTTGAATTCTGATCAGATATGTAATGTGAGAATAATTCAAGCTAGGTGAATTCTATCGTTGCTCAATCTCAATATGCTGTTGATATAGGGAGAAACTATCTATTATCTTTTTATTTATAATGGCTTGAATTGTATTCAACTCCCTTTTAAAAGTCTAGTTGTGTAAATTAGTCATGGCTGTCCTAGTGCATCCTTTTAAGAGTAAGGATCTGAAAATCAACAATGTAGCTGAAATTTTATTCATTTGAGGGGGGACTTGAAAAGCAATTTTGTAGTTGAACAAAATGTACAAGTCTGCTAGGAATATACGTTTCCCTTAATCTGGTCAAGTTATGTAGTATGATCAATCAGTATCAACTTATCATCTTGTCCTTGTTTTAATTACATGTAATCTGCCCTTAAAATGCTAAGTTACAAATGTATTTGTTACACTGAAATTGTTTTTCTGATATATAGGCTTTGATGGAGTGGAAATTCATGGGGGCCATGGCTACCTTCTTGATCAATTTATGAAAGATCAAGTGAATGATCGAACAGACAAATATGGTGGATCTCTGGAGAATCGTTGCCGATTTTCTCTGGAAGTCGTTGAAGCTGTTGTTAATGAGATAGGAGCAGATAAAGTTGGAATTAGATTATCTCCATTTGATGACTATATGGACTCAGGGGATTCAAAAGCATTAGGCCTTTATATGGCCAATTCCCTGAATAAATATGGAATTCTGTACTGCCATATGTTTGAGCCGAGAGTGGAGACAGTTGAAGAAAAATGTGCATGCCCCCAGAGTCTTGTACGCATGAGAAAGGCTTTCAATGGTACCTTCATTGCCACAGGTGGTTTTGACAGGGAAGATGGGAACAATGCTGTGGCTGATGGTCGTGCGGATCTTATCGCCTTTGGTCGTTGGTTCTTGGCTAATCCAGATTTACCTAAGAGATTTGAGCTTAATGCTCCTCTGAATAAGTACAACATAGAGACCTTCTCCATATCTGATCCAGTTATTGGCTACACTGATTATCCGTTCCTTGAAACCACTGCTTAATTGGCCAGCCGAATATAGAAGCTTGAACCTTCCTATATTTTAGTTACTGTATTAATGTGCTTAATTGTTTTCTTCTTACTTTTATTGCATTGCATAATTAGAGAAGAGAAAAAGTGTGCAACAATTGAAGGTGCAGAAGTTAGCTCACCACACAGTAAAATTGTCATTTGGTATAGTGTGCTTCTGCTTTGACCACTCTGTATCAAGTGTAGTGTGTAGCTCATGGCCACGTGAGTTTAATAAAGATAATCTGTATTTTTCAAACTCTTAGCAACCCATGGATCTGTTGGCTTTTGTGATGATCTTAAACTTTTAAGTAATTAACCTTGTTAAAAAAAAATGGAATTAAAAGACGAGGAAAAAAGATGAAAACAAGCAATCCAAAGCACCAGCGCCTGCAGTAGAAATAATAACATGCCAAATGCATCCATTCTTTTGAAAGTTTCCAACGTCCTGTACAAATAATCTCAATATATCTGGATTCACTTTGTCAAAGCAGAAAAATGCTACATCTCTTACCACGCAATGAATCTGGATTCACTTTGTCAAAGCAGAAAAATGACTACCAAATAAGAATGTTACTATCTATGGTTGGCCAAGGCCACTTTCCCTTGAACTTTTATTCACTTTGTTTCTTATAAACTACATGCTATGGTGAAAGAAAAGTAACAACAAAGCCTACAAGTAGAGTGTTCAAGGCTTCAAGCTTCCGTAGGCTGGAGGAAACTTAAGCAGTGGTTTCAAGAAATGGGTAATCAGTGTAACCAATAACCGGATCAGATAGGTAGAATGTGTCTCTATTGTACTTGTTTAGAGAAGCATTGAGCTCAAATCTTTTTGGCAAATCTGGATTAGCCAAAAACCAACGTCCATATGCGATGAGATCTGCATGGCCCTCTGCCACAGCTTTGTTCCCATCTTCCCTGTCAAAACCACCAGCAGCAATGAAGGTACCATTGAAAGCCTTTCTCATTGGTAGAAGACTCTGGGGGCTTTCACTTTTCTCTCCAAGTGTCTTCATTCTCGGCTCAACCATGTGGCAGTACAGAATCCCATATTTGTTCAAGGAATTGGCCATATAAAGGCCTAATGCATTCGGATTTGAATCCCCTGAGTCCATATAGTCAGCAAATGGAGATAGTCGAATTCCAACTTTATCTGCTCCTATCTCGTTAACAACAGCTTCAACGACTTCCAAAGGAAATCGACAACGATTCTCTAGAGATCCACCATATTGGTCTGTTCGATCATTCACTTGATCTTTCAAAAACTGATCAAGAAGGTAGCCATGGGCCCCATGAATTTCAACTCCATCAAAGCCTGTATATAGCAGACAAATTATTTCAGTGCACAAGACAAAAGAAATAATGGTTATTTACCATGCAATTGAAACAATGAGAAGATGAGCAGGGGCTTGTAGCTACGGTGGTAGCGGGCTTTTTACCCCACACTCAAGGCCAGAGTTTGAATCCCCTCCCCCTTTCGCCTCATGCATTCAAGGCAAAAGAAAGAGAATCAAGGAGAAGATGATAACTGATATATCATATGACTTTTCGTAAATAATATTAATGGATATACCTAGAAGACTTTTCGAAAATAATATGAACCAATCCTTTTATTCATTAAGCAAAAGCTACTCCCTTTTTCTTATGTCGGCTCTCAAAACCACTAAAGCTAAATTGTTGATGTGGAAGGTCAAGAATAACAAATAATATTAATGTGGGAGTTCAAATTCAGTTCAAGCCATTAGCATAAAACTACTTATAGTTCTCCCTATAACAACTGCAGATAGAATAATTATGGCAAGACTACTTGTAATATATGTATTCAAGTACGTTTATTCCCTTTACTACATTTAGCTGGTAAAATATGGTTCATTTTCCATAAGCTCTGAAGCAAATTGAGTTCTCACAAATTCTATTTCATTTTAACGTAAAGACAAATTACCAGCTTCAATAGCATTCTTTGCAGCGAGTCTAAAATCATTGACAATTTGAGGAATTTCATCGGTCCTTAATCGCCTTGGAGGTGTGAATTCACTGGCATCAATACCATTTAATCGTATTGGCTTGTCAGTAGAAGAGATTGGAGCTTTCCCATTTGGTTGATAACCTGTAAACAAGGAAAGATAGAATCACAATCTGACGTCTCAAGACAATGAACAACACAGCCACAGCAGCATACTCTTTCACACAAAGAGGGAATCAGTTGTCTCAAATTGCAATAAAAGTAGGAGTAATGCGGATTATTTAAAAGTTTAAGTCGAGAAGCATCACTGATACTTATGATTTAAGAAAAAGAGTCCTATTTTTTTCCAGGTAGATCAAGATCAATCAATAAAAACACCAATTGTGCATGGAAATAGTCTGCAGACAATCAAGCATATCCATTTTTCATGTTATTCTACACGTTGGTTTAACATACAATGGTTCCATCAATCAACACCAAGTCCGGATCTTAACATGTCACAATTTGATTGCCATTTGAGCAACGATATCATCAATCATAATCACTCACTTGTTGTGAAGCTTTGCACATGCTATGCTACCTCTGAATTCTTAGTTATTTCAGTGTATTAAACTTCTTCCATAAAAAATTTGATGCTGAAAACATTGGATTTCATAATGAATTCAAACATATATCAAATTCTGAGTTATTTAGATATCAAATTTCTTCCATCTAAAAAAACCAAAAAAATCATGCTGAAAACATTGAGTTTTCATAATGAATTATGAAAGGTAAATCAGCTTTATGAAGCTTCAATGGTCTAATTTTTCACTTATGCTCACAAGTTCTTCTACGATAGTGAGGTCATAAGGCGTGTGCCAGAAACGTACCACTATTTGAAACCCTCCCCACATGCCAAATCTGACAGAAGAAGACACCATCTTTAGCATGAACAGCATCAACAATGGGTTTCCATGCTTCCACTTGCTCCTTTGTCCATATACCAGGAGTATCCGGGTACCTTCGCATACGAAAGAAACAAAAATGTCATCAAACATTGAAATGAAGAAAGCACCCTCAAATGTAGCTTAGTTACTTAAACTCAAACATCAGAACTTGAAAACTCCTCTACTTCAAATTACCCTTGAGCTGTGTCAGAAACTCCAGTGGCTTCAGCTATGAGAAGACCCCCATTGGATGTTCTCTGAGAGTAATATAAGATGGCATGTGGTTGAGGAACACTGTGGTATGATCTCTGTCTTGTCAATGGCGCTAAAACAACTCTGAAAAACACCAAGACATTTTAAATTATAAATACAAGCACAAGGCTGAGGAACGTTGTCGTTAGGAGAAAAGGGCATGACCAAGCAGCTGGGAATTTGACAATTAACACAATTGTGAAAGCAAGACAACTAGTTTATCAATTCTAGACATCAACAGAAACAGCCCCAGAATTCCTACTCATTACCCAAACTCACAAAGAACGCAGCAGTTTGCTATATAACTATCAAGCCACCCAAATGACCAAAATACCCAGTAAACCAAATTAGGTTAAACATAAGCAGCAACTTCATTTTTCTTGTTAGGTATGGCTAACTAATGCACTAACTAACAAAATGACCCAACATACAAATTTAGACAAAAAAAGATAAAGCAAAGGCAACATTCTTCAGCTTAATGCAATGTAGAAAAGATTAAGCAAGTACCTATGAGAAAGATTGAATTTTCCCAATTTGTAAGGGGTAAGGAGAGGGATTGTGGGAGGTTGAGCAGCCATGTCAGAGTTCAGATCCCCTACTATGGTCTTGAGCTTGCAGCTTGGCCTTTTACCTTTTGTGTGTTTTGGTTTTTGATTGCTCTCTGTTCTGGTAATGAATTGAAACCCAATTGGGTCTTTATAGGTCTTTTTTTTGTGGTCGAAGGGTCTTTATAGGTCTACTTGGAACTAGTCCTACTTGGAACTAGTCCGATGTGGTGCGTTACGAATCTCTAGTCCGCCCACGTTTCAATAGATTCTTCTTTTGAGTAATGCTATACTTATTATATTTTTATCCCATATTTCTATATCACATCAAATTAATTAATTAAGTGTATTTTAATAAAGAAATTTTAATTAACAGTATTTTTTTTAAGTGTTAATAAATCATTATAAAAAAAAATTAAATAAATTGAATTGATGTGGACCTCATTTACCATATAAGGTGATATGAGAATGTGATATACAAATGTGATAAGAATAATATTATTCTTTTCTTTCTTATTTATATTTTTATTATTTACAAAAAAATATTTGTTGAACATGAAATTTTGTTTGTTTGTATTTTTTAATTATTTACAGTTTAGTAGACTAATGTTTTGCATATTTGTCCCTTTAGAAGAATTTGGGCAGTTTTAGATTAATAAATATTAAAATATATTCATATAAGCTTTTAATTACTTTATTTTTTTGGTACCAACTAATTTTTGGTTTAGTGTTATTTGTTTACACTTAATTGAAAGAGCGCTCAAGTTCAATTCATATGACTGACGAGAACGATATATATTTGTGATAAAATTGATACTTAATTGTGAATAGCTCAAAACTAGATCAATGAAATTGATACTTTCGTCACAATTCATTGCCAACCCAATTCATTCTAGAAGACAGAAGGGAAGTCAAAAATGAGAACCACAACAACAAAGTCACTGCAAACGTAGCCCGAGAATGAGCTACAACATCGATTTGAGAAGATGTTTTACGTGGGTGCTGATGTATTTCAACATCTTTTAGTTCAGTTTTTGTTTATTCATTAAGCACCACGCAATTGCAAACGTCATCAAACGTCTCAATCATGCATTAAAAAACTGCGCAGCTTCCAACTGCTGCCATTGGATTTCTAGTTGCTACCAAAATGTATAAATCCCCAATTGGCTTTCCATTCATTTCCAGAGCCTAAAAACCAAAACCCAAACACAAGAGCAAAACCCACGTGAATTCTGATAGCCGACATGTCTGCTCAACCTCCCACAATTCCTCTCCTTACCCCTCACAAAATGGGAAAGTTCAACCTTTCTCATAGGTACTTAAATCTCTTCTACATTGCATTAAGCTGAAGAATGTTGGCTTTGTTTTATCTATGTTTTTTTTTTCTAAATTTGTATGTTGGGTCATTTTGTTGCTGCACAAATTTAGCCATGGCATGACCTGTTCTGCTAAAAATGGGATTTAGTCCACTTAGAAGTTAGAAGCAGGTATTTGTGGAAAATACCTGTTGGCTAACAAGAATAAGAATTTGAGTCACTTCTTGCGTGTTTCTAAGGCTTTTCACAAATAGGTTCATTCTAACATGACATGTTATACAAAAACTTTTATAGGGCCTACTTGGAGAGAAAAACTCAAAACTAGCCAATTGTCATTTTCTAATTGGATCTTAGTGGGTTAAAATTTTCTAAGAACCAAAGAGAAAATAACAAGTAGTTGCATAAAGAGGAGTACATATCAAAATGGTGCATTCTTTTCGAGTTTGGGTTGTGAATTGATAATGTCTTGCAACTTCCGGGGTAGTCTCTGTTGATGTCTACATCTGCTAAAAATACTTGTCCTGCATTCTGTTTTTTGTAGATAGCCCAGTTTTCTTGTGTCTCTCCCCATACTCTTTCAGTATAATTCTATGCTTTTTAATGATAGTAATGCCTCTCTATCTGAGTTTGGGTATTGAATTGATAATATGTTGCAACTTCTGGGGCAGTTTCAAGTGGATGTGTACAGCTGCTAAAAATACTTCCCTGCTTTCAATTTTTCTTTGTTGTCAAATTCCTAGTTGCTTGCCTGTGCCTGTGCATAATAACCTTTTATTCTTACTATTAATGTGAGAATGAGATTCTCCTTGAAGTTGATGCCTAGGAGGAGTGACATATGGTTTGATGGTTCCCAATACACCGTGCGGTGTGAAAATGAAAAGCGGAAGGATTCATTTTCTTTTTTGTCATCAGTTCATAATGGTTTAACACTTGCTTATTTTTCTTAAATTTTGTTTTGTTTAGCCAGATATGATAATTATTTGCTGGGTAGTTATATTATTCTCTTTCAAACCAGCCACATTTCATGGAGTTATAGTTCTGATAGTATACTGTGTTCTCCAGAATTGTTTTAGCACCTTTGGTTAGATAGGGGCCATACAACAATGATTCTCATCCACACTCCCATATTATGTTACTCTGCATCTATAATTTAAATCTTCCTTCTTTTCCAGAATTGTTTTACCACCATTGACTAGACAGAGAGCATACAACAATATTCCCCAGCCGCATGCCATCTTATATTACTCTCAGAGAACATCTCAAGGGGGTCTTCTCATAGCTGAAGCCAGTGGAGTTTCTGACACAGCTCAAGGGTAATTTTAAGAAGAGTAGCTTTCGATTTCCTTTTACATTTCTTCATTTCAATGTTGGATGACATCTCTGTTTTAATTTCTGAAGGTTTCCAGATATGCCTGGTTTATGGACAAGGGAGCAAGTTGAAGCGTGGAAACCGATTGTTGGCGCTGTTCATGCTAAAGGCGGTGTCTTCTTCTGTCAGATTTGGCATGCCGGGAGGGTTTCAAACAGCGGTGCCGTTCTGTTGTTCACCTCTATCACTTCACTTCTATCATAGAAATACTTATGAGCAATTAGACCATTGAAGCATCAGGAAGCATATTCTTCATGAACATAAGTATTGAGTTCAGATTGTGATCCCTCTCTCTCTCTCTCTCTCTCTCTTGCTGACAGGTCTTCAGCCAAATGGGCAAGCTCCAATCTCTTGTACCGACAAGCCACTAGCCCCTAATGGCGTTGACATTGCTCAATACACACCTCCAAGGAGATTAAAGATTGACGAAATTCCGCAAATTGTCAATGATTTTAGACTTGCTGCAAGGAATGCTATCGAAGCTGGTAACTTATCTTTTAAGTTAAATATAAATTAAAATTTGTAAGAAATCAAAATGAATCATAATTAAGTACTAAGCGAATGTACTAACCAAGATCACGCCAGATTGATTCTTGAATTGTAATCGTTTAGAATATCATATGATTTATAAAGTTAAGTTAACATCTTGGCTGCATGGAAAATGCTTTACTGATATATAGGCTTTGATGGGGTTGAAATTCATGGGGCGCATGGCTACCTTATTGATCAGTTTATGAAAGACCAAGTGAACGATCGAACAGATGAATACGGTGGATCGCTGGAGAACCGTTGCCGGTTCGCTTTGGAAATTGTTGAAGCTGTTGTTAATGAGATAGGAGCAGATAAAGTTGGAATTAGATTATCTCCATTTGCGGACTATATGGAATCAGCGGATTCAGATCCGAAAGCATTAGGCCTTTATATGTCCAAATCCTTGAACAAATATGGGATCCTGTACTGCCATGTGGTTGAGCCAAGAATGAAGACAGCTGGAGACAAAAGTGAAACCCCTGATAGTCTTCTGCCCATGAGAGAAGCTTTCAAAGGCACCTTCATTACGGCTGGTGGTTTTGACAGGGAAGATGGGAACAATGCTGTGGCTGAGGGTCGTGCAGATCTTGTTGCTTATGGCCGGTTGTTCTTGGCTAATCCAGATTTGCCAAAAAGATTTGAGCTTAATGCTCCTCTAAATAAGTACAATAGAGAGACGTTCTACACATCTGATCCGGTTATTGGCTACACTGATTATCCATTTCTTGAAACCACAGCTTAAGTTTCCTGCAGCCTATGGAAGCTTGAATATACTTTATTCTATATAATCTGGTTGAATATATTGTTACTCTGTATGTATAATTAAATAGAAAAAAGGTGACTAAAAGTTTTCTTAAGGTTTGGTATTTTACTTTTCTGTGTTGAGCCTCAACCAAGAATCTCTAGTAAAGTGGAGAGTAGGCACTAGACCAAATGGTAGTATGTTTTTTTATAATCAAAGATAAACTTCAATACTACAATCAAAGACATCAAAAGTACCAATCCCCAGAGGGCAACAAACTAACATGTTAAAAACAAAACTAAAGCTGACAAAAGCCGCATTAAAACTACTTGCCACATCACCACAATTAATCATATAAGCCCAAACAAATCCCACATGCCTAACATAACCAAAACCCTAGAGCAACCTATGAGCCTAAATGAACCCTACCACCACTACCACCTGAAGAAATGCAATCGCAGCCACACCCACCACCGCATTCATAGCAAATCTGTGGTGTTTTTCTTTGGGACTCACAGAAGGATAGGGCGACTAGAGTTTTTTCCTCTCCTCACAACATTTTACCAACTGGTAGTGTTGAATAAAGGAAAAAGTAGATGAGGTTAATCTTGGAAGTGCAAATGTATACATTTAAAATAGGATAAACTGTCATTTTGCTCCTGAACTATGTCATAATTGTCAATTTACTCCCCAACAAAATCTTTTGATAAATTAAGTATAAAAATTATGTACAAATAGCCAACTTCCCCCCTCACGTCAAAATTTTCAAATTTCATCCAATTTTCCATCCATATTAAGGGTAATTTCGTAATTTTAAGGAAAATTACAACCTTGGTGCTAATTTGATGGGGTTTGAAGATGGTGCTATATAATAGTAGTGTTTCTTCTGCAAGCTTAAGCTGCTGGGTCGTCATGCTGCAAGGAAGAAACATATCATTGATATCTCCACTTCATGAGGCCTTGTTCCGTGGCCTCAGCCTTTGCATTCGCAAATGATCAATGATCACCACGACATGAATTCACTTTTAAGTCATCACGACAACTATATAAATATTGCCTAACTTGTTTTGAAGAGCACTCTAGCTGTACTTAATTACTAGTTTCTAGCTTAATTTTAGATTAATTGTAACACGGACTACTCTTTTTATTAGTTCTATGTCTGGAAGGAATATCCATAATTAAGTGCATGTAGAATGAATTGAGAAATATTGTTATATCCAATGTGGCATTTTAGCATGTAGAAAAAATAATAGAGACTACTCTAATTTAAATGTTAAATCCTACGTGGAAGAATATTTTTCCTTTATACTATTATTTTTGGATGTGTTTGTACAATATCTGGCCAAGCACTCCCAAACGCTCCCAAGCCAAAGGGAAGAGAGTCCCACATCGACAAAACACAAGAGGAGGGGGCTCTTCCTCACTTATAAAAGAAGACCCCTCTCCTTCAAGAAGAAAAAAGACAAGAGGAGTTGGGCAGGCTCCTGGGGCCCCATGGGTTTACCCATGAGCCTATTTACAAGCCCACGGAACATTGGCCTTTAGCCAGATCCTCAGCCTTTAGCCTCCAGCCTTCCTACCTTCAACATTCGGCATTCTTCTTCTTCCTCTTCGGTCTAATCCTATGTGCAATGTATACACACATTATCGTAATGAGAACATACTTCTCTGGACGTAGCCCATCATTCGGGTGAACCACTTACATTTGTCTTACGTATGCATGTCTATTTACTTACCGAATGCTCTTACATCCTGAGGGTCCTCACCTTCAGCATCCACCTCATTTTTAAGTTGGCCTACTTACTACCTGTCTAGTTTTAGCGCAAACAGGATGTTTGACTTTGTGATGCTATTTCATTATTTCATTATTTTTTCAATTAATGTGTTCAGAAAGTAATAAACAAATCAACACTAATGTAATAAAATCATTTGAATAAAAAATGTAATAAAACAATTTTTTAATTTGACATTTTAGGTAAAATGTAAAACTTTATTAGAGCATCTGCAACAGTTGCTCAATAGTTCATTTCAGTTTAGATTTAGTTCAATAGTTCAATTTATTAAACTTTTTTGGCTTTTATTGAACTGAAGTGTAGTTTCACTTGCAGTGGTGCAATTCAATAGCTTACAAATTACAAACTATATTTTTAAATGATTGAATAAAATAAAATGAATAAAGTTAATTACGATAAGAATCATACAATTAAAATGGTTTCAAAAAGCGATCTTTTAAAGAGATCAATTTTGAATATATATAAATTAATAACAAAATATTCTTTGGATGGTGAAAATATTATATTAACACTTTTTTCTGAAGAATTGGAAATTGAGATTAAATGAGAACACATCATAGTAGTGGCGGAGCCACTTAAGGACCAGTGTGGGCCCAGGCCCTCTCTCATATTTTTATTTTCTCATATTTTTACTTATATATGTTGCTATATGTTGGCTTCCTAAAGTAAAAACTGTAAAAATTCATGTTTTTTCTCCTTCTCTTCCTCTTTTGATTAACTTAAGTTTTGTGAATTCTCGTTTCCCCCATTTTACATGTCTAAGTAGGGCATCTTAATATTGGGATTTATGAACATTTTTTATATTTCTTCTCTCTATTGAAGTATAAATTATTAAATTTTGAGTCTTTAATAGTGTAGATGATGAGATTAATATTCAACCGTGTTAAAATATGAAATTCACGACAATTATGATTGTAATAAATTGATAAATTATTAATCAGTATGAAATGATATTATTAACTTATTAACTCAGATAGCGCTTGAGGGCTTCTATTTGAATTATTTGATTTTTTTTTTTAAGGGCCCCCTCTAATGTGAAATTCTAGCTCCGCCACTGCATCATAGCACCTCTTTTTCACATTATTGTATAACAAAATTGAATATGAATAAGCAAAATTAAAAAGTAAAAAATAATGTTGTCTATGTGTCAATAAGAGAGAGGTTGTAGAGTTATTATGGTGGGCCAAGCTTATTGAAATGAATTTCATTTCAAAGTTCATTTTATTGACCTCAAATGAACTATTGATCCCTGAAATGAAATATTTATATATGAAATGAACTAAACTTAACCACTGCAAGTCAAAAGTTCAATTTATTTAAATAAAATTGAAATGACTCTCACCATTGCAGATGCTCTTGTATGTCAAATTGCCACATAAACTATCAAAATCATATGTAATATTTGGTATTTGACATCAAATTCAAATTGCCACACAAACACCATTACCCAAGGATTAGAAAATAATAATTACAGATATTATAGAACGACAATTCCTTTTAACTTTTTTTTTTTTGGTGAAACAATTCCTTTTAACTTAAACTCGAGCAAATGTGCCCCCTGCCCTTTGAAAAATGACGTTGCTTTCATGCATGAATTTATTCGAGAGGCCAAAAAAGGTATTCAACTAAAAGCATGGATGCAATTATTTAGACAAAAGTTAAAAATAATAAAGAAGAAAAAAAAAAGTTGCAACAACAAAGGTCATTGATGGATGGCGTGGTGGTCAAGGTTGGCAGGCAAGGCAACTCGGCAACTCCACCGCACAACGAATTCCAATACCAAAAATAAAACAAAATCATCACTCACCTAATTACAAACGTCAGCAAACATCTCAATCAATGAAGCCAGTCCAATGCTTCGAAAAAGGATCAGACAACCAGAGCTTCCTCCGGAAGGAGGAAGGGGAGATGTGGGGCCAGTTGAGGCCAGCCGACTGCTGAACGTATAAAGACCCAATTGGGTCTTCCATTCATTCCCAGTTGAGAGAGAAATCAAAAACCAAAACACAAAGGCAAAGGCCAAAGTTGCAAGATCACATAGACTCATAGTAGAGGAAGTAAGCTCTGAAATGGCTGCTCAAGGTCCCTCAAGTCCTCTCCTCACTCCTTACAAAATGGGAATGTTCAATCTTTCTCACAGGTACTTGCTCAATCTTTTCTGCATGGTGCATTTTATTGGTACTTGCTGATAAGAACTGGTGAATTTTGGTTTGCATTTATTTATTTTTTGTAAATTTGTTTGTGAATTTTGGTTTGTATTTAAGAGTCGGCCCATGGGGTGTGCGAGGTGTGCGACCGCACAGGGCCCCCAAAATTTAAGGGCCCCAAATTTTTCCTAATCAACACATTCAATTAATTAAAACATGAAAATAAAAATGAAATATTAAATATCACCCCACAATGACACATGCAAGGCCCCAAAACCAAAATCAAAATTGAATTGAATATTAATTATCAACAACTTCCACAACTTAGAGAGTAGAGGCCCTAATTTAATTCGTTTTCCTCTTCCCAACTCTCACGCTGCAACTCTTCTTTGTATTTATTTATTATGGTTTGAAACCTGTTTTCCTCTTTCCAACTCTCGCGCTGCAAAACCATTATACTATTCTTTTCTCTTTCAGTGAGTCTCTCTCACTTTCCTCCATCAAAATAAATCCCTTTCTCTTCAGTACCACCCTCTTCCATCAAATTTTGGATTGTAAAAACCCAAGCTTTAGCCATTTCCCCAAAATCACAGTTCTTTTCTCCCTCCCTCATTCACATGAGAATTCACCGAGCATTGAAATTGGAAAATCAATTTATCAGCTCTGTGATTTGGAAGAGTGACTAAAGAAATTTTTCTGGGAAGCTCTTTCCCAAGTTGTTCCTCCCGTGTAAGAAAATTTTGTTTTTATATGGATTTTTTTTTTTCCTACTTGTATATGTAGGGCCCCGACATCCATATTTGCACAGGGCCTCCAAAATCAATGGACCGGCTCTGTTTGTATTTGTATATTTTTGTAAATTTGTAAGTTGGGTCATTTTGTTGGTGCACAGATTAGCTATAGCCCGGCCTTGTTCTGCTTAAGTTGAGGTTTGGGCTATTGGGTTTTGTAAAATTTGGAAACAGGGTTGGTTGAAGTCCCAGTTTTTGCCTGCAAGAAAAATGAAATTAATTACTGCTTGTGTTTGGTCAATGTTAGTTTACTGGGTAGTTTTTGTGTTTGTCAAATGTAGTTTTGCCAATTTGAAATCCCGGATTAGCATTTTCTTCTACCATGCATTTGTCTCCTCCGTTTAGTTGTTAATGAACACTGAAGGACTATGACGAATTCACAGGTCATGTAGTAGGTGCAGTTCTTATGATAATATACACTGCCTACTTTGCTAGGAAACTTTTGATGCTTGTATCTATAATTTAAGTTTCGGTTGTCTTCTGTAGAGTTGTTTTAGCACCATTGACTAGACAAAGATCATACGGAAATGTTCCTCAGCCACACGCCATCTTATATTACTCTCAGAGAACATCTAATGGGGGTCTTCTCATAGCTGAAGCCGCTGGAGTTTCTGACACAGCTCAAGGGTAATTTGAAGAAGAGCAGCTTTCTAGTTTTGATGTTTGAGTTTAAGTAACTAAGCTAACATTTGAGGGTGCTTTCTTCATTCAATGTTTGATGACTCTCTTGTTTCTTTCGTATGCGAAGGTACCCAGATACTCCTGGTATATGGACTAAGGAGCAAGTGGAAGCATGGAAACCCATTGTTGATGCGGTTCATGCTAAAGGCGGTGTCTTCTTCTGTCAGATTTGGCATGTGGGAAGGGTTTCAAATACTGGTGCGTTTCTGGCATACACTTTTATGACTTCACTTTTATCATTGAAAGCCTTGGGAGTGTAGGTGAAAAATTAACACATTGAAGCATCAGAAAGCTGATTTTTTCTTTCTTAATCTGTCCAATAGCAATAAAATTATGGATAGTTATGATTTGAGTTTTACGTGGATGACAACCTTGTATGCTTTGCCAACTGAAGAATAACATGAAAGCTGGGTATGTTTGCGTGTCTGAAGAGCATATTTTAATCATCATTATTAATCATTAGTTTTACTATCAATGCTGCTTCTGCTGCGGTGGCAGTTTTTGATCAATGGATTTGATATTTCTTTAACAGAACTCTTTCAGATTTGTGATTCTATCTCTCTTAGCTTACAGGTTTTCAGCCAAATGGGCAAGCTCCAATCTCTTCTTCTGACAAGCCACTAACCCCCCAAATTGGTATTGATGTTGAGTTTACACCTCCAAGGCGATTAAGGACAGATGAAATCCCACAAATTGTCAATGATTTTAGACTCGCTGCAAGGAATGCTATCGAAGCAGGTAATTTGTCCTTAAGTTCAATATGAAATAAAATTGCGAGAACACAAAATTGCTTTTCATCTTAAGCAAATG
Source organism: Prunus fruticosa (assembly GCA_018703695.1). Taxonomy (NCBI): domain Eukaryota; kingdom Viridiplantae; phylum Streptophyta; class Magnoliopsida; order Rosales; family Rosaceae; genus Prunus; species Prunus fruticosa. Next base: position 65,790,566 of record CM031917.1, on the reverse strand, counting down.
AACCGTATTTAATCCACCAAATGTAGTAAATGGAATATATTTACTTTGAATTTTGATTAGATATGTAATGTGAGAATAATTCAAGCTGTTCAATCTCAATCTGCAGTTGATATAGGGAGAAACTATCTATTATCTTTTAATTTATAATGGCTTGAATTGTATTCAACTCCCCCTTTAAAAGGATCTGTCAGCTACTCCTGACCATCCACATTTCAATTCAACTTGAGTGGTAGCATTCATATAAGTTTTAGGATTTGATGGTTTAATAGTCTAGTTGTGTAAATTTTATTCATTTGAGGGGGGACTTGAAAAGCAATTTTGTAGTTGAACAAAATGTACAAGTCTGCTAGGAATATACGTTTCCCTTAATCTGGTCAAGTTATGTAGTATGATCAATCAGTATCAACTTATCATCTTGTCCTTGTTTTAATTACATGTAATCTGCCCTTAAAATGCTAAGTTACAAACTGAAATTGTTTTTCTGTATATAGGTTTTGATGGAGTGGAAATTCTTGGGGCCAATGGCTACCTTCTTGATCAATTTATGAAAGATCAAGTGAATGATCGAACAGGCGAATATGGTGGATCTCTGGAGAATCGTTGCCGATTTGCTCTGGAAGTCGTTGAAGCTGTTGTTAATGAGATAGGAGCAGATAATGTTGGAATTAGATTATCTCCATTTGCCAACAGTATGGAATCAGGGGATTCAGATCCGAAAGCATTAGGCCTTTATATGGCCAATTCCTTGAATAAATATGGAATTCTTTACTGCCATATGGTTGAGCCAAGAATGACGACAGTTGGAGAAAAATGTGCATGCCCCCACAGTCTTGTACCCATGAGAAAGGCTTTCAATGGTACCTTCATTGTTGCAGGTGGTTTTGACAGGGAAGATGGGAACAATGCTGTGGCTGAGGGTCGTGCAGATCTTATCGCCTTTGGTCGTTGGTTCTTGGCTAATCCAGATTTACCAAAGAGATTTGAGCTTAATGCTCCTCTGAATAAGTACAACGGAGAGACCTTCTGCATATCTGATCCAGTTATTGGCTACACTGATTATCCGTTCCTTGAAACCACTGCTTAATTGGTTTACTGTATAGAAGCTTGAACCTTCCTATATTGCATTGCATAATGACAGTAAAATTGTCATTTGGTATAGTGTTGTAGCTTGCGACCACGTAAGTTCAATAAAGATAATCTGTTTTTTTTTTCTAACTCTTAGCAACACTGTTAAAACGATGAAAACAATGGAATTAAGTAATTAACCCTGTTAAAAAAATGGAATTAAAAGATGAGGAAAAACGATGAAAACAAGCAAATCCAAAGCACCAGCGCCTGCAGTAGAAATAATAACATGCCAAATGCATCCATTCTTTTGAAAGTTTCCAACGTCCCGTACAAATAATCTCAATATACATGCTACATCTCTTACCATGCAATGAATCTGGATTCACTTTGTCAAAGCAGAAAAATGACTACCAAATAAGAATGTTACTATCCCTGGTTGAAACGATGAGAAGATGAGTACGGGCTTGTAGCTACGGTTGTAGTGGGATTTTTACCCCACACTCAAGGCCAGAGTTCGAATCCCCTCCCCCTTTGGCCTCATGCATTCAACACAAAAGAAAGAGAAACAAGGAGAAGATGAAAACTGATATATCATATGACTTTTCGAAAATAATATTAATGGATATGCCTAGAAACAAGGGAATCAGTTGTCGCAAATTGCAATAAAAGTAGGAGTACTGCGGATTATTTACAAGTTAAGTCGAGAAGCATCACTGATACTCATGATTTAAGAAAAAGAGTCCTATTCTTTTTCCAGGTAGATCAAGATCAATCAATAAAAACACCAATTGTGCATGGAAATAGTCTGCAGACAATCCATTTAACATACAATGGTTCCATCAATCAACACCAAGTCCGGATCTTAAGATGTCACAATTTGATCACCATTTGAGCAACGGTATCATCAATCATAATCACTCACTCGTTGTGAAGCTTTGCACATGCTATACTACTTCTGAATTCTTAGTTATTTCAGTGTATTAAACTTCTTCCACAAAAAAAAAAATGATGCTGAAAACATTGAGATTTCATAATGAATTCAAACATATATCAAATTCTGAGTTATTTTGATATATCAAATTTCTTCCATCTAAAAAAAATCATGCTGAAAACATTGAGTTTTCATAATGAATTATGAAAGGTAAATCAGCTTTATGATGCTTCAATGGTCTAATTTTTCACTTATTTCTTCTACGATAGTGAGGTCTTAAGGTGTATGCCAGAAACGTACCACTATTTGAAACCCTCCCCACATGCCAAATCTGACAGAAGAAGACACCATCTTTAGCATGAACGGCATCAACAATGGGTTTCCAGGCTTCCACTTGCTCCTTTGTCCATATACCAGGAGTATCTAAGTACCTTCGCATACGAAAGAAACAAAATCAAACATTGAAATGAAGAAAGCACCTTCAAATGTAGCTTAGTTACTTAAAATCAAACATAAGAACTTGAAAGCTTCTCTACTTCAAATTACCCTTGAGCTGTGTCAGAAACTCCAGTGGCTTCAGCTATGAGAAGACCCCCATTGGATGTTCTCTGAGAGTAATATAAGATGGCATGTGGTTGAGGAACACTGTGGTATGATCTCTGTCTAGTCAATGGCGCTAAAACAACTCTGAAAAACACAAAGACATTTTAAATTATAAATACAAGCACAAGGCTGAGGAACGTTGTCGTTAGGAGAAAAGGGCATGACCAAGCAGCTGGGAATTTGACAATTACACAATTGTGAAAGCAAGACAACTAGTTTATCAATTCTAGACATCAACAACAGAAACAGCCCCAGAATTCCTATTCATTGCCCAAAATTCAAGTCCTTCTCCGGGGAAAAAACGTGCTATCCCGTGACATGCAAGTCCTTCTCCAGGGAAATAACTGTGAACTCAGGGAAAGAGTACTTTATCAACTGTAGACATCAACAGAAACTGCCCCAGAATTTGCAAAATATTACCAATTCACTATCCAACCCAAACCCAGAAAGAATGCAGCAGTATGATATATAACTAGCCCAAATACAGCAATTTGATACCCAACTATCCGCTAAAGCTACACCTCAAGCAACCCAACTGGTTAAACTACCCACTAATCTAAATTTGTTTAAACATACATATTTGTTGTTAGCTATGGCTAAGTAGTGCACTAACAAAATGACCCAGCATACAAATTTAGAAAAATGAAACAAACGAAACCAAAATTCTATGAGAAAGTGAATTTTTGCAATCAATGCATAATGTAGAAAAGATTAAGCAAGTACCTATGAGAAAGATTGAATTTTCCCAATTTGTAAGGGGTAAGGAGAGGGATTATGGGAGGTTGAGCAGCCATGTCAGAGTTCAGATCCCCTACTATGGTCTTGATCTTGCAGTTTGGCCTATGACCTTTTGTGTGTTTTGGTTTTGATTGCTCTCTGTTCTGGAATGAATTGAAACCCAATTGGTTCTATATACGTCCAGTCGGAACTAAACAACAACAATACTAGCAAATTATGGGCCCCACAACCCCCAACCACCCTGGAAGATGCGGTGCGTTACAAATCACTAGTCTGCGCAGGCGTTACAAAACTGGATTGATGAAATTGATACTTTCATCACAATTCATTCTAGAAGACAGAAGGGAAGTCAAAAATGAGAACCACAACAACAAAGTCACAGTAAACGTAGCCCGAGAATGAGCAACAACATCGATTTGAGAAGATGTTTTACGTGGGTGCTGATGTATTTGAACATCTTTGAGTTCAGTTTTTGTTTTTCCATTAAGCACCACTCAATTGCAAACGTCATCAAACGTCTCAATCATTGCATTAAAAACCTGCGCAGCTTCCAACTGCCATTGGATTTCTAGTTGCTACCAAAATGTATAAATCCCCAATTGGCATTCCATTCATTTCCAGAGCCTAAAAACCAAAACCCAAACACAAGAGCAAAACCCACGTGAATTCTGATAGCCGACATGTCTGCTCAACCTCCCACAATTCCTCTCCTTACCCCTCACAAAATGGGAAAGTTCAACCTTTCTCATAGGTACTTAAATCTCTTCTACATTGCATTAAGCTGAAGAATGTTGGCTTTGTTTTATCTATGTTTTTTTTCTAAATTTGTATGTTGGGTCATTTTGTTGCTGCACAAATTTAGCCATGGCATGGCCTGTTCTGCTAAAAATGGGATTTAGTCCACTTAGAAGTTAGAAGCAGGTATTTGTGGAAAATACTTGTTGGCTAACAAGAATAAGAATTTGAGTCACCTCTTGCGTGTTTATAAGGGCTTTTCACAAATAGGTTCATTCTAACATGACATGTTATACAAAAACCTTTATAGGTCCTACTTGGAGAGAAAAACTCAAAACTAGCCAGTTGTCATTTTCTAATTGAATCTTAGTGGGTTAAAATTTTCTAAGAACCAAAGAGAAAATAACAAGTAGTTGCATAAAGAGGAGTACTTATCAAAATGGTGCATTCTTTTCGAGTTTGGGTTGTGAATTGATAATGTCTTGCAACTTCTGGGGTAGTCTATGCTGATGTCTACATCTGCTAAAAATACTTGTCCTGCTTTCTGTTTTTTGCAGTTGTCAAATTCCTAGCTGCTTGCCTGTGCAGAATAATAATTTATTCTTATTATTCTTGTGGGGAATCCTTGAAGTTGATGATAATCTGACTATATCTTCATAAGTAAAACATATGAATCTGATAAAAATAAAGGAATGCATCTCTGTATCTATAATTTATATTCTCTGTGTTTTCCAGAATTGTTTTAGCACCATTGACTAGAATGAGATCATACAACACTGTTCCACAGCCGCATGCCATCTTATATTATTCTCAGAGAACATCTGAAGGGGGTCTTCTCATAGCTGAAGCCAGTGGAGTTTCTGACACAGCTCAAGGGTAATTTTGAGAAGAAGCTTTCCGGTTTCTTTTACCATTGGTTTTAATTGGATACCATACATTTGAGTGTGTACTTTCTTCATTTCAATGTTGGATGACATCTCTATTCCTTTCATATCTGAAGGTTCCCAGATTGTCCTGGTTTATGGACAAGGGAGCAAGTTGAAGCGTGGAAACCAATTGTTGACGCTGTTCATGCAAAAGGCGGTGTTTTCTTCTGTCAGATTTGGCATGCGGGGCGGGTTTCAAACAGCGGTGCGTTTCTGTTATTCACCTTTATGACTTCACTTCTATCATAGATATACTTATGAGCAATTAGACCATTGAAGCATTGGGAAGCTGACTTTTCAGGAACATATAATCTATTGTGTTCAGATTGTGATTCTGTCTCTCTTTGTTTTCAGGTTTCCAGCCAAATGGGCAGGCTCCAATCTCTTGTACCGACAAGCCACTTACCCCTCATCAACTACTAGCTAATGGCGTTGACGTTGCTCAATACACACCTCCAAGGCGATTAAGGACAGACGAGATTCCACAAATTGTCAATGATTTCAGACTTGCTGCAAGGAATGCTATTGAAGCTGGTAACTTATCTTTTAAGTTAAATATAAATCAAAATTTGTAAGAAATCAAAATGGACCATGAATAACTACTCAGCCAAATGTACTTAATAACGAAGATCACGCCAGATTGATGCTTGAATTGTATTTGTTTAGAATAATATATGATTTATAATGTTAAGTTAGTAACATCTTGGCTACATGGAAAATGCTTTTCTGATATCTAGGCTTTGATGGGGTTGAAATTCATGGGGCGCATGGCTATCTGATTGATCAGTTTATGAAAGACCAAGTGAACGATCGAACAGATGAATATGGTGGATCGCTGGAGAATCGTTGCCGGTTTGCTCTGGAAATCGTTGAAGCTGTTGTTAATGAGATAGGAGCAGATAAAGTTGGAATTAGATTATCTCCATTTGCGGACTATATGGAATAAGCGGATTCAGATCCGAAAGCATTAGGCCTTTATATGGCCAAATCCTTGAACAAATATGGGATCCAGTACTGCCATGTGGTTGAGCCAAGAATGAAGACAGTTGGAGACAAAAGTGAAAGCCCTGACAGTCTTCTGCCCATGAGAGAAGCTTTCAAAGGCACCTTCATTGCGGCTGGTGGTTTTTGTTAACCATAGTGAAAAAGAATCTAGGGTTTGAGTTTAGACAGAGAAGTAAAAGGAGAGAAGAGGGAAAGAGCTCTGTATATTTCTATTTCTCAAAATCTGTTACAACTTGACTTAAGCAGAGCCTAAGCTCATCTTTATATATGTAACTAACTTTCTTCTGCTCTAAGTATTCTAACTAACATTCACGTGATAGACATGTGACCACTCCAGCTCATTCAATACACCTCAGCAACAATACTGTTAACAGTTTTGACAGGGAAGATGGGAACAATGCTGTGGCGGAGGGCCATGCAGATCTTATTGTCTATGGACGTTGGTTCTTGGCTAATCCAGATTTGCCAAAAAGATTTGAGCTTAATGCTCCTCTAAATAAGTACAACAGAGATACGTTCTACATATCTGATCCGGTTGTTGGTTACACTGATTATCCATTTCTAGAAACCACCGCTTAAGTTTCCTGCAGCCTATATGGAAGCTTGAACACATACTTAGATTTATATTCTGTATTATAATCTGCTTGAATGTGTTTTGTTACTATTTTTGCATTGCGTGTATAATTAAATACAAAGAAAAAAAAACGGTTAATAAAAGTTCTCATTAGGTCTGGTATATTATGTTTATGTGTAGACTAATATATGTATCAAGTGTTCTATATGCAGTATCTTCACTCAAGAGTCTCGAGTAAAGTGAAGACTAAATGTCACTAGACCAATAAGTAGAATAAAAGTAAATGAGGTTACTCTTGGAAGTGTCAATGTGTGCATTTAAAATATGTTGCTGACATACATTTTAATTGTCGTAGATTTTTAAGTTTACGTTTTAAAAAAATTGGGCTCTTAAATAGTGTTGAGAATCGAAGATTATCCTAGAGTTTAGGGACTGTATAATAGAATAGGAATGTTATATTATTTGACTTCATGTATATATTCTTTCCTAGCTAGTTAGCTTACTTGTAGGAGTAACCTACGAAATGTATTATATAAACATACACCACGATCAATGAGAATTCCTTTCTGGTCCAATATATTTTCTTACCAATTTTACAAATAGTATTTGGAAAATTATGATAGTTCATAGTCGAATTTAAAATCAATGAATTCAACTCTAAACATGACATGGATATTCTTCTGAACACAATAGTTCTTCTTAAATTTTTGTATTATTATTTATCAAAATTATCAAGAACTTTTAAAACTAGATATGGGGTTTTGGCATATTAAGAATTCATAGCCTTCCTTTTGAATACATGAATTAGATTAAATTGTGAGAAACAAAAAATTACAACAGAAAAAAAAAAAGACAGATAACCTATAAGGAACCAAAAAAAAAAAAAATGGGAGCAATCAAGTTACTTTTACAAACCAGTCAAAACCCAGAAAAAAATATCATGGAAAGAAGAAATATGAAGAAATGCGATAATGAAGCAGAGGGAGATGGTGGGAGGTAGAAAAGATGGCGCAGTGAGGTGAGGGTGAGACGAGAGAGAACAATTCTAAGAAGATTAAAAATAATAATAATACAATTTGGAAGAAGAAGAAAAACATTTTCTTTCTATAGGTATATATATGGGCCGTTTAAAATATTTGTGCCCCTGAATTCTTCGGCTCTTGCCCTTGGGCTAGGGCCGACCCTCCTGGATATCGATGTCTTATTTTGTTCATTATAATTATGAGTGTTTTGGGTGTAATTGACATAGATCAAGCACTTTGTATTTTGTTATTTCTTCATTCAATAGTGAAAATATCCAACACCTCATGGACGTAGCCCAGTACCATGTAAATCTCTTGTGTCTCTTGCTCAATTTTATTTACAAGATGCAATTCCTAAGCACTAGAACTTGTTCTAGGGGAGAACCTACTTGGTCATGTCAAGTTGATTTGAAAGGATTGCGGACCTTGATCTCTGAAGAGGTCATAATGCTGTTGAACCAAATTTAAGCATCAATAGTAATTGCACATTAAAAAGTTAATGAACTCTCACTATAGAATTATTTGGCTTGAAGGTGATAAAATCTCTATACCTTTTTAGCCTTTAAATTTCATTAATTACATGTTTACTAATCCGTAATTGGATTAGGAGGAATTGAACTAGCAGGAGTTGGATTGATGAGAATTAGATTCCGGGTTCATATTGAAGTTGTTTACTAAACCATATGGAATTATAGTAGAAGTGGTACCAATTACTAACATGTCCTCGTTGTTAGGTTAAAGTAGATGGTAAATTTGGAATTTTGAAAATTGTATGAGGATATAATGGCTAAAAAAGATGAATTCCTAGTGGGTTAGTTCTCCAGGAATTAGAATACCACCTCCCACCTAAGAAATGAATTTCTCCAAAATCAAAAATTCAATTCCTAATTTTGTGTGAGCCGCACTTACTTTTCAATTCCTTAATGTGAGGTAAACGTATGAATCCTTTATAGGTGGAATTAAACTCAGTTGATAGAAGTTTCAAATTCCTGATTAATAAACACACCATAAAATACTACAACTTACACGTTGAATGAAGTAGGAAGGTAGGTTTGCAATATGTCAAATTTGTCATCATCAAATTCAATTTTGATGTTTTTCGTTAAAGACCAATAGTTTGAAAAGTATAAAACGTGAGAAGTGTTATTTGGTACTGTTAATAAGAACCACGCAATTGCAAATGTCAACATCTCAATAAACAGTTACTGAAAGTAATGAAGATTTTTCCTTTGATAAAAACAAAAACAAAACAAAAAAAACTGCACAGCTTCCTACTGTTGTCTTTGGATTTTCTAGTTCCTACCAAATGTTTAAAGCACCAATTGGGTCTTCCATTCATTTCCAGAGCCAAAAAACCAAAACCCAAACACAAGAGCAAAACCCAAGTGAAGTTTGATAGCTGACATGTCTCCTCAACCTCCCACAATTCCTCTCCTTACCCCTTACAAAATGGGAAAGTTCAACCTTTCTCATAGGTAATCTTTTTTACATTACATTATTGATTAGATATTGCTACAAGGTGAAGAATGTTGGCTTTGTTTATCTATTTTTCTAAATTTGTGTCTTGGGCCATTTTGTTGGTGCAAAAATTAGCCATAACATGCCCTGTTCAGCTAAAAATGGGATTTAGTGTACTTAGAAGTTAGAAGCAGGTATTTGTGGATAATCCCAGAGTTTTATCTTTTTTCTTATCCCATATCAGCAGTTTCATCCGCCATTCATTTTCTTCCCCTTTTAGTTCTTAAATTCAGTCCTAAGTTTACTAAGTTTATTTGGAGTCTGGACAATCTTTATTTGGGTGGTTTGTTCTGTTATGCAGCATCAGCATTTTTTTATGTCAGTCCTAAATTTCTACAGCTAGGGATTGGTTTAGTTAGACGATTTAGATAGCCCAGTTTTCTTCTGTCTCTCCCCATACTCTTTCAGTATAATTCTATGCTTTTTAATGATAGTAATGCCTCTCTATCTGAGTTTGGGTATTGAATTGATAATATGTTGCAACTTCTGGGGCAGTTTCAAGTGGATGTGTACAGCTGCTAAAAATACTTGCCCTGCTTTCAATTTTTCTTTGTTGTCAAATTCCTAGTTGCTTGCCTGTGCCTGTGCATAATAACCTTTTATTCTTACTATTCATGTGAGAATGAGATTCTCCTTGAAGTTGATGATAGTCTAACTATATCTTTGTAAGTAAAACATATATGAATCTTATAGAAGTAAATTATACAATAAAAAAAGGTTGGGGGGGAAGGGGAGGGGACGGGGGACGGGGGGGGACAGAAAATAGCATCTCGGGGCTCCAGAACTTGAATATCTATATATACATAAGTGATGCCTAGGAGGAGTGACATATGGTTTGATGGTTCCCAATACACCGTGCGGTGTGAAAATGAAAACCAGAAGGATTCATTTTCTTATTTGTCATCAGTTCATGATGGTTTAACTCTTGCTTATTTTTCTTAAATTTTGTTTTGTTTAGCCAGATACGATAATTATTTGCTGGGTAGTTATATTATTCTCTTTCAAACCAGTCAGATGTCTTGGAGTTATAGTTCTGATAGTATGCTGTGTTCTCCAGAATTGTTTTAGCACCTTTGGTTAGATAGGGGCCATACAATAATGTTTCTCATCCACACTCCCATATTATGTTACTCTGCATCTATAATTTAAATCTTCCTTCTTTTCCAGAATTGTTTTAGCACCATTGACTAGACAGAGATCATACAACAATATTCCACAGCCGCATGCCATCTTATATTACTCTCAGAGAACATCTCAAGGGGGTCTTCTCATAGCTGAAGCCAGTGGAGTTTCTGACACAGCTCAAGGGTAATTTTAAGAAGAGTAGCTTTCGATTTCCTTTTATGTTTCTTCATTTCAATGTTGGATGACATCTCTGTTTTAATTTCTGAAGGTATCCAGATATGCCTGGTTTATGGACAAGGGAGCAAGTTGAAGCGTGGAAACCGATTGTTGGCGCTGTTCATGCTAAAGGCGGTGTCTTCTTCTGTCAGATTTGGCATGCCGGGAGGGTTTCAAACAGCGGTGCCGTTCTGTTGTTCACCTCTATGACTTCACTTCTATCATAGAAAGACTTATGAGCAATTAGACCATTGAAGCATCAGGAAGCATATTCTTCATGAACATAAGTATTGAGTTCAGATTGTGATCCTCTCTCTCTCTCTCTCTCTCTCTCTCTCTTTCTCACAGGTTTTCAGCCAAATGGGCAAGCTCCAATCTCTTGTACCGACAAGCCACTAGCCCCCAAGTACTAACTAATGGCGTTGACATTGCTCAATACACACCTCCAAGGAGATTAAAGATTGACGAAATTCCGCAAATTGTTAATGATTTTAGACTTGCTGCAAGGAATGCTATCGAAGCTGGTAACTTATCTTTTAAGTTAAATATAAATTAAAATTTGTAAGAAATCAAAATGAATCATAATTAAGTACTAAGTGAATGTACTAACCAAGATCACGCCAGATTGATTCTTGAATTGTAATCGTTTAGAATATCATATGATTTCTAAACTTAAGTTAACATCTTGGCTGCATGGAAAATGCTTTTCTGATATATAGGCTTTGATGGGGTTGAAATTCATGGGGCGCATGGCTACCTAATTGATCAGTTTATGAAAGACCAAGTGAACGACCGAACAGATGAATACGGTGGATCGCTGGAGAACCGTTGCCGGTTCTCTTTGGAAATTGTTGAAGCTGTTGTTAATGAGATAGGAGCAGATAAAGTTGGAATTAGATTATCTCCATTTGCGGACTATATGGAATCGGGGGATTCGAATCCGAAAGCATTAGGCCTTTATATGTCCAAATCCTTGAACAAATATGGGATCCTGTACTGCCATGTGGTTGAGCCAAGAATGAAGACAGCTGGAGACAAAAGTGAAACCCCTGATAGTCTTCTGCCCATGAGAGAAGCTTTCAAAGGCACCTTCATTGCTGCTGGTGGTTTTGACAGGGAAGATGGGAACAATGCTGTGGCTGAGGGTCGTGCAGATCTTGTTGCTTATGGCCGGTTGTTCTTGGCTAATCCAGATTTGCCGAAAAGATTTGAGCTTAATGCTCCTCTAAATAAGTACAATAGAGAGACGTTCTACACATCTGATCCGGTTATTGGCTACACTGATTATCCATTTCTTGAAACCACAGCTTAAGTTTCCTGCAGCCTATGGAAGCTTGAATATACTTTATTCTGTATAATCTGGTTGAATATATTGTTACTCTGTATCTATAATTAAATAGAAAAAAGGTGACTAAAAGTTTTCTTAAGGTTTGGTATTTTACGTTTCTGTGTTGAGCCTCACCCAAGAATCTCTAGTAAAGTGGAGAGTAGGCACTAGACCAACTGGTAGTATTATTATTATTTTTAATCAAAGATAAACTTCATTAGATAAACTTCAACAGTACAATCAAAGACATCAAAAGTACCAGTTTCCATAGGGCAACAAACTAACATGTTAAAAACAAAACTAAAGCTGTCAAAGCCGCAGGTAAAACTACTTGCCCACATCACCACAATTAATCATAAGCCCTAACAAATCCCACATACCTAACATAATCGAAACCCTAAAGCAACTCGTGAGCCTAAACGAACCCTACGACCACTACCACCTGAGGAAGTGTCATTACAGCCACACCAACCACCGCATTCATAACAAAATCTGGGGAAAATATGGTTTCCAGCGATCTACCTCGCATAAGAGCGAACAAATAAACGAAAACAACTACCTTGATAAATAACAATTAAGTGATTCGCAGCAACCTCTGTCAAATACAATGTAGACCCAAATTTAGAGAACATGAGCAGTGTTAGAGAGCGGGTTTTAGGAGAATAATTGGTTTGATAACGCCTAGAGGGGCGAATGAGAACTTCAATCTGAGCATGGCTCAGAGAAATCACCACAATAGGCTTTTTATTCAAAACGCCATGGTGGACTTATTCACTAACTCAAAAGAAAAAAGGCAAGGAAAAGGAGATGAGGGGCAATGACGCTTCTTCCTCCTCCCCCTCTATGAAGTTTTTCTTTGGGACTCACATAAGGATAGGGCGACTAGAGTTTTTTCCTCTCCTCACAACATTTTACCAACCAGTAGTGTTGAATAAAGGAAAAAGTAGATGAGGTTAATCTTGGAAGTGCAAATGTGTACATTTAAAATAGGATAAACTGTCGTTTTGCTCCTAAACTATGTCATAATTGTCAATTTACCCCCCCCCCCCCACAAAATCTTTTGGTAAATTAAGTATAAAAATTATGTACAAATAGCCAACTTCCCCCTTGCGTCAAATTTTTCAAATTTCATCCAATTTTTCATTCATATTAAGGGTAAATTCGTTATTTTAAGGAAAATTAAAATTATACCATATTAAAATAAGAAATAGTAGTATTAAAAAGTTTTTTTTTTTTTTTTTTTAAAGAAAAAAACCCGAGCCCCATAACAAGTTCACCTTCATTCATAAGTCCACCCTGCCCAATCACTCCGACGGCCACAGCTCCTCTCTATCATGGCTAAGCTTGGAGGCCAATTGAGCCATGAGTGATGCTATTTGAGCATCTTGTTCGACTATTTTCCTCTGCATTTCTATTTGTGTTTGTTTATTTACATTAATTTCAAGTAAAATTGTTATTGTATTTGATGATTACAATTTTGTTGTGAATTATTATAACCTAAATTCATATTTTCTATTGTTCCTCCAACAAATGATGTGACAGCCCTTGAGGCTTTGAGGCAGTATGTTTATTCTCTTAACCGGCTGAACCCAAATCTTCCTCTTTTGTTTAAAACCACTTTTCATCTTCCTCTGCATTTGACTCATCCCAGGAGTGCACCAGCAAATTTAAATTTGGAATCCAAGTAGTGAGTTTTGACTTGGAGACAGATATTCAAAAGGGTCCCAAGGCTTGACCTTGATTTGTTCAAACCACCTATTGAAGCTAGCCTTGTGACTTTGGGTCTGCGTCAAACTTTGTCCAAGCAGCCACCGCTTCAACTAAAAGAATGACGCGTCTTTTCTATTGCAACACAATTCATTCAAGAAGACATAAGGGAATTCAAGCATCGGAATAATCACAAGTCACTACATACGTAGCCCCACAATGAGCTGTTTGATGACGTTCGTATTTACATGGGTGCTCTTTTATTTGTATTTCTAACAACTATCAGTAATGTAATTTCAATAACAAGCACGTAATTGCAAACATCATCAAACGTCTCAATGTCTTGTCTTTGGGTTCCTACTAAACGTATAAAACCCCAATTGGGGTCTTCCATTCATTTCCAGAGCAAAAAAAAAAAACCACAACCCTTACAGAGCAGAGGCCAAGAGCAAGATAACATGCCTGCTCAACTTCCCACAATTCCTCTCCTTACACCTTACAAAATGGGAAAGTTCAACCTTTCTCATAGGTACTTAAATCTCTTGTACATTGCATTATTGATTAGATATTGCTGCAAGCTGGCGATCTGTTTTTCTAAATCTATCTGTATCTTGGGTCATTTTGTTGTCGCACAAATTAGCCATGGCATGACCTTGTTATGCTTAAAATGGGGTTGTTGGTACCACCATGCCCATTAGGAGTCCACTACTTGTCTAAACCATGTATTGTCCGGACCTTAACCACCTAGGTACAATTAGGAGTGGTCCACCAATAATTCAGTTGGATTATTGTTGTTTTCTCCAATGTGGGGCTTACACGTCATGACTTGTATTTAGCCACCTACGATCAACGATCTCCACCTTGGCGAGATCTAAGTCAAGGTAATCCGCCCATTACAATACTCTCACTTTTCAAAGATGGCATGGCCCCCACAACTCCGCCTCTTCCGACAAGGATTTCTTGAGCCTCGCTAGGAGCCCTTGCCCTACCTACACAAACAGTTTAGTCCACTTAGAAGTTAGAAGTAGGCATTTGTGGAAAATCCGAGTTGGCTAACAAGAAAAAGAATTTTACTTCTTATGTCTTGCCAAATGAAGTTGTTTACCTATATCAGCAGTTTCTTACACCATGCATTTTATTGTCCTTTCTGGCTTGATCATTTCATAGTTGTTTATCTCTTGCTTATTTTTCTTAAATATTTATGATAATTATTTGCCGAGGCTAGTTATGTTGTTCTCTTTTAAAGCTATCACAGGTGATGTAGTTATATAGTTGTGATAGTTTACTACCAGGAAAGATTGATGCTTATATTTGTAATTTGTAATTTGTTTCTCATCCACATGCCATCTTCTTTTCCTCTATTGAATCTCTAGTTTATTTTCTCTGCCTTTTCCAGAATTGTTTTACCACCACTGGCTAGAATGAGATCATACAATAATGTTCCACAGCCACATGCCATCTTATACTACTCTCAGAGAACATCTGAGGGGGTCTTCTCATAGCTGAAGCCACTTTTGTTTCTGACACGGATCAAGGGTAATTTTAAGAAGAGCAGCTTTCCATTTTTTTTTTACGTTTGGTTTTTTCAATGAAATTAATTACATAAATTTAATATCTCAAGGTGGGTGAATAATCCTGGTTTATGGACGAGGGAGCAAGTTGAAGCTTGGAAACCGATTGTTGATGCTGTTCATGCTAAAGGCGGTGTCTTCTTCTGTCAGATTTTTCATAGGGGAGAGTTTCAAATAGCGGTGCGTTTCTGTCTTCCACCTTTATGATTTTACTTCTATAATAGAAAGACTTATGAGCAATTAGACCATTGAAGCATCAGGAAGCTGATTTTTCATGAACATAATGTATTGAGCTCAGATTGTGATTCTTTTTGTGTCTCTCCCTCTCTCTTTGCTTGCAGGTTTCCAGCCAAAGGGACAAACTCCAATCTCTTCTACTGACAAGCCACTAAGCTCAGATTGTGATTCTTTTTCTGTCTCTCCCTCTCTCGTTGCTGTTGCTGAATACACACCTCTAAGACGATTAAGGACAGATGAGATTCCACAAATTGTCAATGATTTTAGACTTGCTGCAAGGAATGCTATCGAAGCTGGTACATATAAAATAAGATTTGCAAGAAATAAAAATGGAACATAATTCATAAGCCCAATGTAGCTATTAACGAAAATCACGCCAGATTGATTCTTGAATTGAATTGTGTTGGTTTAGAGTCTCATATTGTTTAATGTTTTAACTTTGTAGTCATATGATTCAGTTTTGTCTAATTTTAACTTTGTAACATCTTCGCTGCATGGAAAATGCTTGTCTGATATATAGGCTTTGATGGGGTTGAAATTCATGGGGCGCATGGCTACCTGATTGATCAGTTTATGAAAGACCAAGTGAACGATCGAACAGATGAATACGGTGGATCGCTGGAGAATCGTTGCCGGTTCGCTCTGGAAATTGTTGAAGCTGTTGCTAATGAGATAGGAGCAGATAAAGTTGGAATTAGATTATCTCCATTTGCCGACTATAACGAATCAGGGATTAAAAATCCGAAAGCATTAGGACTTTATATGGCCAAATCCTTGAACAAATACGGGATCCTGTACTGCCATGTGGTTGAGCCAAGAATGAAGACAGCTGGAGACAAAAGTGAAACCCCTTACAGTCTTCTGCCCATGAGAGAAGCTTTCAAAGGCACCTTCATTGCTGCTGGTGGTTTTGACAGGAAAGATGGGAACAATGCTGTTGCAGAGGGCCATGCAGATCTTATTGCTTATGGACGTTGGTTCTTGGCTAATCCAGATTTGCCCAAGAGATTTGAGCTTAATGCTCCTCTAAATAAGTACAACCGAGAGACATTCTATACATCTGATCCGGTTATTGGTTACACTGATTATCCATTTCTTGAAACTACTGCTTAAGTTTCCTGCAGCCCATGGAAGCTTGAACATACTTGGATATTAATCTGCTTATTCGTATTGTTACCATTCTTCCACTACATGTATAATTAGATAGAAAATAAAAGGTGAATAAAAGTTATGAATTTTTTTTTTTTGGTAGAATGAAACTTGTCATTTGGTTTGGTATATTATGTTTCTGTGTTGACTAATATTTGTATGGAGTGTTTCTGTGTGCGGCAGCCTTACCCAAAAGTGTTCTCCAGTAAATGCCACTAGACCAGCTGATGAGAATAAAAGTAGATGAGGTCTAACATGTATAGTATTTAATTGCATCAAAGTTTTCTATAAATGTAGCTATTGGAACCCTACGATATAAAATGACATTCGATGCCAAAGAATGAACATATGATACATGTTGAAGGTTATGAATACAAAATTGCATATTGACAATTCCCACAAGTCGTTTTGATCTCAGCAATCCCTAAGGTCATGTTTCTGAGAGAGTATCAAATCCTAGAGTATCTACCGCGTTTTCTTTTCCGGCAGCACACTGACCTAGTTTCCTCAAGCCACGGAAACAGTTGCCAAAACTTTGTGCATCCATCAGTCCTCTGCATTTCTCCTGATTTTCTTCTTCAGTTTGTCTTGCTCCCGATATCTCTCGTCGTTCTTCTCTCTGGCGCTTTTTCGACAATTGCTCTTCTTTGGCTTTCTGCACTTCAATTTTTTTCCTTTTTTATCATCCTTTAACTTGCGCTTCTTTATCTGCAAGAGCCAAAGTGAAGTTAAAATACTTCAAAAATAATAGGGTGATGATAAGGGACACTCTCTGGCATAATATTGTCACACCATAAAATAGCAGCTGTGTATGCGCTCTGGTGTAAGGGCAACATAACAAAAAAGACAAATAAGGTTCTCATAGCATGAATGCACTCTACACTAGCCCTACAAGTTTTCTCCAGAATAAATATAAATTAATATAAATTAAAATTGGTGTCACTCTCCAGAAAGAGTCTGAGGTTTGCCTCAAAGGTGTTTATGCAAGTTCCATGTGTCAAAACTCAAAAGCAATCCTCCCCCAATTTAAATTTACTGCGGCTATTCAAACAAACATTTCCAACCAGCAACCGATTGCCAAACAAAATTAATTTGTAACAATAGAAAAAGTCCTCCATCAAGATCTTGGAAGGTAAATTAATCTTTTTGGAGTGCCTCTACCAGTGTGGGGTCTCTCTAAGTGTGGCTGTGCATTAGTGTTACTTACCCAATTTGGCTCTCCAACAAATTTAACCATCAATTATGCACTTGGCACGATGGTTCAAACACAATAATTGTCTTAAGGTGCATACCTTCTCATTTCTAATTAATCGAAGATGTTGAACAAGAGCATGAACTTTCCGTTCATGAGGTTCCATGACAACAGCTCTTCTATTTTCAAGAAGTGGCCTTCCTCTACTGGGTATATCCTTAGGCTTTGATGCAAATGGTAAAGCAGCCTGCAATGACTTAGGAATCACCAATGGGTTGAACTTCTTCAGCTTCCTTTCAATGGGCTGTTGACACAAGAACATGAAATTAAGTACCGTTGGATAACACACAAAAACTGAAGAAAGAAAACAAGCAGCACTGCCGGGGCAAAATTGAGAGAAACCATGTACCACTGCAATAAGCAGCCTCACTGTGAGTCCCTCATATCATAGATTACCTTGTAAAGTGAATCTTTGTTAACAGGAATAGGAATATTATGTTCTCTCCTCAATTCAGCAGTAGTTTTCATCCCTTGCCAGGTCTTATCACGGAGGTTGCAGCGATGTCGTCAATGGGTTGTAAAACTGAGGAACTTCAACTTGGGTCCAAGCACGCAAAAAAACAATGTCACTCATCTTAATTTTATCCTCAAAGGTGCATCTAGCTATCCCTTCTTTTGGTTGTCCACCCATCTTTTTCAGTTGGTTACCAATTTCTTCTTTTGCAGCCTGTCGAGATTAAAATTATTCAAAGTAAATTAAATTAGCATCATGGGTCATATGAGGAAATATGCCTATCCACGCTCAGAACTTTAATTACAATGAAGGATGCTAATACGCATATGTTTCTGCTACGTATATATATGCACTATGCAGTAACAACACCAGCTCAAGAGTAAAGATGAAATGAAAATCATTCCAATTAGACAATGGCTCTATTCATCCTTTCATATATGGTATGGAAGAGTTCAATTGCCAGAATGAATATTAAACTGGCAAAATCCACATGGACAAATAAAAACTGACACACACACACACAAACAATATATAATGTAAGCATCAAACAAGCATACCTTTTTCACCTGCCCCCGAATGCCACTGACAGTTCGAACAGCAGCTCCTTCAAATGGAGCTATTTCAAGATCTGACGTAAACATATCTTTTACAAGTGCAGTGTTCTTGAAGATCTTGCAGGGGTGACCAACTAGTTTGAGTTTCTTCACTATTCGTGATGCGTGGTTGAACTCAAGCACAACTGCAGTTGCTGTGATCCTAAACTGCGCCTGCCAGACCAACGAATGTAGCTTAGGAATGAAGAAAAAGGTATAAACATAAAATTCAAAAAAGTTAAATGAAAAGAGATAAATAAATAACGCATGCATGGGAACGAGAGAGGTGGCACTGAAAGTAGACTCTTTGACCAAAAGGCTCAGTACACACCCTAAGAAAAATATTTATTAAAAAACACTTAATATAGAATTTAAGAAATAAAAGGAAACACAATTATTGATTTACAAAGTGGTCTGCAGATCAGATTGGAACACCAATTAGTAATTCCATGGTTCAAACCGTTCCCTTTCGAGCTCATTGAAAAGTGGGCCTCACATTTGATCCTCAACTTAGTCCACATTAGATAAATCTCAAATGGAAAATATTCAAAGCTACATATGCCAATCCTAAAATTTTTAAGTGATTTTAAGAAACATAAGAGAAACGGAGAAAAAAAAAAAAGAAAAAAAAAAAAGAAAAAAAAAAAAAGAAGAAGAAACGAAAGAAACATATCAAACCTGATTGTTTGATAAATTCTGGAAACCAACCACACCAGTATTAGGAGGGGCAGAGGGCCCCAAACATTGCAAGGCAATGCATGTGTTCAGGAGTGTACTTAAGTATGCGATGCCTTCCATTACGATCTTCAATAGCATAAACAGGTATTGTTTGGTACCGCCTCCACCCAATAGAAACAATAATAGGATCGCTAGTCTTAAGTACTTTCTTGTGCCACCTATGCCGCTTTAACCTGGCCTGGGATAAAGGGAACAAGACATCTGATGACATAAAAATTCTTCAAATATGCAAGAACATTGAGCCCATAGGGGATCATTTGCAATGAAAGAGTAAGTAAGCTATCACCAAGAGTGACTGCCAATTATGACCTTAACATGTTTTAACTTCTAGCTCCTACATGTCATGTTAAAGTAAAAGAGGCAACAAAATTCTAATCTGGCTCTTTCTATGTGTAGAAATCATTAGGAATCCATTAGTTTGGTTTATACATTGGTTTGCATCTATCAGAGAAGCAGCCTTCACTCGCTTCAAGCTTTATCATATTGTAAATATAATTGGGACCCATAGAGTAAAATGACAAGTCATTTGCTTTGAAAGTGAAAATTAATGTAACAAGTTAATAAGAGCAGTAAGTGCTAGTTTTCAGTAAATTTCAAAAGGCAAAGAAGTCTATTAAACAATAATGCAATATCAAATTCACAAAAGAACTGGTAGCAACACCAGTGGTTAATAATATAATAGCCTATCATTGCTATCCATCTATCTATAATATAAAGTGAGCTCCTGTTAGGGTGTCACCTATTTCACCCAATGTTTTAAAAACGCAAAGGCGTAAAGCAATGCGTTTTACCGAGAGCCTTGTGAGGCGTAGCCTCGCTGCTTTAGGCATAAGCCTTTTGGGTTTTTTTTTTTTAATTATTAAATGATAAATATATAAACATATATTAAATGTACAATTATAAATATAGTATAGCATCCTTGGGCTTTCTTTTCTGGTTCTTTATATTTTTCTAGGCCCTGCATAGCTTGTTTCAGTTACTGGGCTTAGGCCTCACATGCTAGTTTAAAAGAAAAGCCCCATTTTTCCCAAAAGCCCATTTTAATACTATGCTTAAGCCTCATTTACAAAACCTATTTTATGCCAACGACATCGTTAGTTATATTAAAAATTAAGCCAGATCATCATCTTCTTTGCTTGCACAGCACTGAGTTATCTTCTCCTTCCTCTCTCCCTCTTCACAAGCATCGCCGTACGCCTCAGATACACTCCAGTGTGCCTCAACAGCGCCTCAACTGTAAATTGTGCCACCAGAGGCGCCATGATGCGAAATTGTGGACGCCTGCGCCTTTTAAATCATTGATTTCACCCAATACTTTTTTTTTTTTTTTTTGTATAAGTTGTTAATTGTTTAAAAAGGCCCTATGAATAATATAATAGTTTGATTAAATACGACCACCCATTGACTATTCAGTATCATAAAATAGGGGAGCTATCTTACACGTGCAGCAGGGAGGACTAGTATAAAACAAAACGAACAAACAAAAAACAGTAAAACGTGAATATTTCTAATGTACACTAACCTGCATGTGTCCCGACATTTTCTTCACCAAGACCAATCTCCAACCAAATAGGATGGCTGGCAGGGGTCAAAATATTCAACCATCTCATAAGGGACATCATGAACCTCCAACCGTAGGTAAGTCCCTGTCCAAAACCCTCTATCTCTAATGGGTGGCCTCATCCAGGTCATTGAGTTCAGCTATATTCATTTGCTTCCGAAGTTCAAATCTCATCCTTCAGCTGAAAGAACCGGGCATGAGATCCTACTACCTTCTTTTTTTTTTTGGTCAAGAGAGATCCTACTACCTTTGGACTGCGCAAAACAATCTTGAATACATGCGAGAAAGTTTACCTTGTCAAAATAGCCACTTTCTTTGGATTGATCTCTACCAAACTTCCTTTGTGTTTATTCTCAAGCTCCTCTTCAGATGACTGAGCTCCATCAAACGTATATCAAATTAAGGGCACAAAAGTAATTTCAGAATTTATCTACCAATGCAACACAGTAACACGACCAAACCGAAAATAAAAATGTTCATACACACAGAATTACTATTAGAGCGTCATATATGGACAAATGCAATATATAACCAAGACTCTCCAGCTTAATACAATTCCAAATTCTGAAAAAAAACAATTGACAAAATTCTTCCTTGGTTTTTATGGTGGAAAAGCAGTATGTAATTCTTTGAAAAGTATATAAAGAAAATATTTTTTAGTGAAAAGGATATTGAGCATCAAACTTTGCACGAAGAGCAGTTTTTTCAGCCTCCTCTCCTCTTTGGCCAAATCATCTTCCTTGTGGTTCAATCGTTGCTTGCATCATCGGAATGATTCCCATTATGCTCTCCCCTGTTTAAATCTTCAAAGTCACCATACACAGCGTCATCTTCTTCAACTTTAGCCTCAGCAGCTTGATTTCTTTGAGAGAAGCTTTTCGACCAATCACCAGTAACAAAACGATCACGAATACCCTCCCTAAGCTTTTCCTCTTTTTCCATCTTTAAGATTCGAATAATTTGTGAATTTGGAACAGTCCTCGACATTCCAAATCCCGGCTTCTATTCCTCCATGTTTTCTGAATAAACGAACAAAAATGATAATACGACAGCGCTCACTAGTTGGAGGTTATCACAATAATTTCTTTGGATTGGAAAGATATATTAAATCCCTTTGATGTTAAAGCATGCACCTCTTACTGTCAATACAAACAAGTAGTGTCTTAAACAAACCTTGTTTCCTTCTCCTTTGGCTTAAAAAATTCATACTCCATCACTTTCATCATCTGCACTACCATCATGTTCTTCATTGATAGAAGTTGCTTGTGTTTATGTAGATTTTCCCCCATATACAAGTTGCATAAGGTTAATAGTTTGTCTTGAGGAAAAGTCCTTTCTACCAAAGATTCTTTCCACTTTGCAATGTTTCCCCATCTCATCTAAGAATTCAACATTAAAATATGTAAGTAATAAATGGATGAAATCTTTCTTTTTATAACAACATACATAATATCAGGGATTTGGCATCACAACCGTTTCACCAAAAACGTTGTATCTAATACAAAGGATAAGCATACTTCTTCTTGCTAAAAACATAAGAATATTACAACATACAAAAAATTGCAAATTTAAATTTACCGTCTGTTTAGTGAAATCTTCGTCTTCCTCTGAAGACTCTAACGAAGATGCATGAATGATCATCCTCATTGTTTTCATCCCGTCATCTCAGCCTCTAAATCTGAATCCTATAATGGAAGTATTGCGTAGAACATCAGTATTATTAAATAGATCATGGATGCTCAATGTCTACACATTTCTAGTTTTTCGTTCATCTATTCATATCCATAAGCTGAAAGGTGAAGAAGATATGACAACTATCGTCTGCATCAGTATAACATCTATTATGCATTTATCAAAAGTTCAATTCAAAATGTACATGTTTAGTATCAGAGATTGGTGACCAAGTAATCCATGAGGATCAGACATGAAATAAAGTACAAAATAAGAAATGAAATAGAAGATTAAATTTTATATTCAATAGTTATTGAAGCTATCTTATAACTCTAATAACCAAAGTGGCGAAAAAATAGGAGCTGTTTGATGTGTATAAGCCTCCGCAAGTGAACTTCAAGTATTTGCCTGTAACGTCTGACAGACAAACACAAACAACATATTTTTCTCCAAATGATGGTTCTATTCGACAGAGATGATGAGTTTAGCTTTGTTCACCTCCATATCGTTACGATAAAGGTCATTTCCAAAGTGAGCTTTTCTCCTTGACCTTCCATTAGTGAAACTCAACATGTTCCTTCAGGTGATCTTTAAGAGTAGCATCATGATCTGATGCATCTTTATGAGCTGCTTCATTCTTATCTGAAGATTCTGATTCTGAACTGTCAAAATCCTCCCACATCGCTTTCTTCAGCAGAACGTTCACCTTTGGTTGCTTCCCGAACTGATGTTCCTAAAAAACTCTATTCTACCAATATGTTCTCTAGATTACATCAATATCTTCCATCACTTTGAGCCTTTGACAATAAATTAGGCTTCTGACTAAATAGATTAATGAAGCTCTCCTCTAACTTTTCATCAACTGAATATTTTGTGTTCTGAAGAGATTTTTACCAAAAGCCACACCCACATCTTGGCACTTGCCTGTACAGGAACATGAGCATCAAGTGATGAAATTGATGGTGCAACTGATATACACCATGGAATCAAAATAAATATATGTATTGTTCCAAATGTTACTGACACATACAAATATGTATATGGAAAAGAAAAAAAAAATTAACCTTCTTCTTGTTGCTTCACCCTTTCATCAATGTGGAGCTGGAAAAAGAGGACAAACTGGTCATTTGTGTTTATATCGACAGCATCTTTTCATACAGGAGATCCCCAGTCCAGACATGGGTGCATAAAACAATTTTCCTTATCACGCAGTCCCTTCTTTGGCAGCTGAGGGTAAGGGACAAGGGTGGCTTAGCTAAGCCTGTCATACCAGCTAAACTGTAATCCCCAACACCTGCAAAATGAATCTGATGCACAATGCAAATCAGACAACAATATATCGTTAAAAATTAAACAGCAAGATAATCCATCTATGAATCATATTTTCAGAGTTTGCTGCCTTCCCTAAGAGACTATGACTCCAATTTCTATTAATTCTGAGAAATATAAATGTGATGATGAATGAAAGAAAAAAAAAAAAAACCCTACTAGCCTCCGGTTCCGTTAACAGTAATGTGCCCTTCATAGTGGGCGGGTAATCAACCCTCATTCCACACTCCCTCAAACAAAAGCCCCTTTCCTTTTTCATCCTTCATGGATTTTTCTTTATAGCTTTAAGTTGCAAATTTTTTTATTAAAGCTTGTTTATTCAGTCTATTATAATTTAGTTATCTATTCTCCAAAATCTATTCAACTGAAAATTTGCTCTGATAACACGAAAACATCTATATTAAGAGCAACTTTCTTATCTTGCATAAAAGTACTCGAATCAAAACCCTTAGTTTTTAATTCTTTTGTTGGAAAATTTCCTATCTAGTTTTATTGTTTGGAGTTGCCCCACTAAATGGAATTTCTGGCTCCATCCCTGCATTCGGAATTATGGAAAGCATTAATGGACCTCTCGTAACATAGATCCTGGGTTATCAGCTTTCCTTCCAATTAAACTCATCTGTTTACATAAATTTCTAAGGGAAATCAGCGAGAGCTCTATAGGTAGAGCACGTCCCTTTGTTCCTTTTTTCATGTTACAGCCCCGCAAATAACCGTACAGTGTGACATTTACTCTCCCATTTATTCTCAACCACCTCAGGAGGAGTCACATCTTCAGAACAGATTTCTGGAAAGTCAGGTAAAGCAGTTAGCCAAGATAAAGGATGGAACTTCATAACAGATATGAAAACGTGCCAGATGTGAAATTCACGTTTGACATACCTATTCATTAAAGCAGGGGTAAGCTAGCTAACCAAAAAAAAAATGCAACTAATAATAGTTGTCAACTTTCCAAGTGACTGGATCATAGTCACAAGAGTGACAACTTACTTCCCATGAATGAGACCAGATAAATAAAACAATTTCAGCTCCATCATATATTTCAGTCCCAGAAACGATGTTTGAGGTGCTGCTTTGTTTCTCAATTTTTTACATCTTTAAACTTGTAAAGGTGAGTAAACTTCCTATAACCTTTGGAAGCCGTGAACTTGCAATATGTTTCAGGAATTCAAACGTCTCCTGTAAAAGGAAATAAAGCCAATACGATATTATAATATTAATGTCTCAGATATCATATTGATGGATAATGTGATCAGTCCGATAAAGGAATTGAAATATGTAACAAATGATGCATCAAAAAACCCAGAACATCCCCACTGAATAAATATTACGCAGAGTAGTCTTGGGATACATAATAATGACTTCTATGATGCCCGCACACTTGCGTGTTTGCTTGATATGTATGACAGATTTCAATTCGTAAACATTCTAAGAAGAATGGGGTACAATTTTTTTTTGGCATAGGATTCCATTGAAGTTTAAACCATTCCTATGGAGAAAGTAGAAGAAAAAGTAACAAGATCAATATCTCAGTCTCAAGCCATTTCAAAACCATAGCTTACCGTCAATTTAGAAGTAGTGCTAAATCAGCAAACTTTGCAGCATCAATCATACCATTGATATCATTTGGGCACTCCACAAACTGCACCCGCCTTTGCTTCCCTAACACAAGCAATCAATAGATTCCAACGAACAGTGCTCAATCTAATATCAAACTAAATCAAATCATTGCAATGTGAAGCGAGGCACCTGAAACAATGGTAATCGGGCCTCGAACCTCTGGTAAATTATGCTTGGTATAATGCTTTACAGAGACTTTAATCAACAAAGACTTGCCAACCTAGAAAATCAACGATGAGGAATTAAAACAAAAAATTTCGTCTGAACAAATTAACAGCAATTTGAGTGAGAAAGCAGGTTTAGATGTTCCTTAGAAGGTGCCAGTGCACCAAAAAAAACGACATCTGGAGGTTGTTCGCCATCGGAACGATCAATGGTTGGGGCATGAAGCCTCACTGCTCTTTCTAGACAGAGCGAGATTGAAGACGCTTGGCTTTCACAGTTGAACTAAAAGCAAATGCCTTTGGGTTTTGCTTTTGCTCTCTGGGAAGAAGCATCACGCTTTCTTCTTTGTCGGCCTTGAAACCGACTGCCTAGACCTATGTTCCTTGTGCGATTGCTCCTTGGTTCCGCTACTCTGGCCATGGATTGTAACCTAATTTGAAACCCTAGCAGCACAGCTTTCACACGACACTGCGTGTATGCTTTGAAAACATCAATGAAAGAGTGAAGTGGATTTTTGGGTAAGGGGAGTTAGGGTTTTTGTAGGGTTTTGCAGAGAGTGAAAGAGGAGGGAAGGGGACGGGCTGTTGGGTTTTTTTCTTTTTTTTTTTTCGTTTTTTTTTTCCCTTTCTTTTATTTTCTTTTGGGGCTGTGGGGTTTGGCAGTTCTTCTTTGTTCCCCTCATCGAACGACCTCTTCTTCGTCATTTCTGTTCGGGGCTCGCTCTCACTCTCAGTCTCGGGCAGCATCTCTCTCAAGATTCAGGTAAGCTTCGCTTCTCATCTCTCTCATCTCATGTTTTAGGTTGTCATCTTTCAGCCTTTCATTCTCTCTCTCTCATCTCCATCCTCTCAGCCTCTGTGTCACCTTCGATTGAATCTCATAGCAGCTTGGATTAATGAACTTCTCTCAGGTAAACTTTCTCAGATTCTCTCCTTCAATTAGTGTTTTTTTGTAAAATTAAATTCAATTCGGCCTTTTGTGTGAAATCAAATTGGATTTCGGTTTAGAGTTTGTGACATTGAAATTGGTGCTTGTGAATTAAAAGAAATTCAAATCAGGCTTAAACTATATGCATGTTGTTTTTACTAGTGCATTGGTTCCATCTCATAACTGATTGTGTATGATCACTGTTTCATACTTTTATTAGTTTTAGAATTTACTGAATTCTTGGGGACATATATTTTTGAAAATTTCTAATGATTCCGTTCTTATTTTCAGCATTAGGGCTCTCATTTTTGTTGCATCATGGGACATTTGATTAGTTTATTACCGTTGTTGTTTCCTTTATTGTGTTTGATTCTTTTAGGCTGCCAGGTGAAGTGTAATGCATCATGCATGTTATGTAGTCTATATGCCATGGGTAGAATTAGGAGATGCAGTGGCTTCTCTCTGATTCCAGTTGGTAAAACAATTAGAATAACGGATTTTTGTCTTTTTTGTTTTTCCCATAGGTGTTCAATGTGTTTCCTTGCTGAATTCTTCTTCCTTCAATTCTTCCCCTTCATTTTCAAACTTCATCTCAATGAGGTCTTTTTCAAGAACACTGCATAATTGCTTTAGCTCGAGAGTTGAGAGCCATCTTTTCCTGCTAATTGTTAAAAATCCGAGAGCTTCAATTTCTTCCTGGGTCAATCAGCCATTCAGACGAAGATGATGACAATAACAATTTAGCCCCTCTCATCCCAATCACCATTTGTTGCAGTACATCTCAGAACCCAGTTTTGTTTTCT
>CM031917.1:65423321-65762901 GCA_018703695.1 Prunus fruticosa | reverse complement strand
TTCCACACTCTTATCCTCCGTTAGTGATTATCTTTTGCACTTTTGATGAAACTATTGTTATATGTAGTTTACATCTTTTTGAACCTATTATTGTATAGTCATCATTATGTCTCTTGTAAACAAATATTTATACCACAATTGATACACACCCCTTGTATCCAAGGCTTCCGAGCCTCATCTCAACATTATTCCTTCAAAAATCTCCCTCCAATGGCCCCACATGCCTGAAACAATGCTTGACCGAGGGGACCTTCGTATTGGCACATGCTTTCCCTCTCTCCGCTCCCACCTTCCCAAAGTGTGATGGGATCAGAGCACAACACGTTTGAAGAGCTTGGAGCCTCCTACCAGTCCTCAAAGCCATTGCTGAAGGTCGTTGTGTTCCTGATCTCCCCCACTCCTCCTACTGTTACTGTTTCACTTGGGCCATTGATTGAAGAGAGAATTGGGATTCTCCAGAGGAGGATTGTTTGCATGGCCTGATCAACAGCCAAGTAGAAGTATGGTGTTTCTCTGTTTTGGAAGCAGATGATCATTCTAAGGGGGTCAATTGAAGGAGATAGTAGATGGGTTGGAGAGAGAGTAGAGGGGGGGTTTTTGTGGGGTGGTGAAGACTCCTCCCTTGATGAGAAATAAAGAGGTCCATGTTGTACATGACTTTGATTTGGAGGGTTTGTGCCAAAAGGTTTCTTGGAGAGGACCAAAGATAGGGGCTTGGTGGTGAAGTCATGGGCGCCGCAGGTGGAGGTGTTGAAGAAGGAATCGGTGGCACGGGTTCGTGACGCATAGTGGGTGGAACTTCTGTACTTAAAGCTGTGATTGCCGGTGTGCGGCTGGTGGCATGGCCGCTCTACGAGCAACATTTGAATAGGAGTGTTTTGGTGAAGGAGATGGAAATGGCGATGGCGTGGAGCGGAGAGAGGAAAATGGGTTTGTGTTTGGGATGGAATTGGAGAAGCGTTAGGGAGTTGATGGAGTTGGAAAAAGGGAAAGAGCTAAGAGAAGGAGGAGGAAAATGGGAGAGATGGCTTCGGCTGCTTGGAGTGAGTTTGGTTCATCCACTAGAGACTTGGTTAATTTTGTTAAGAGCATTACATAAGTTATGGATTTGCACTTTGCACTTGGTGAATAAAAAAATAAAGGAAAATACCAAGGGTGCATCTTCTTGTCCACCTTATTGTGCTTCTAAGTTGTGCATGATTCTCTCAAGATCAATTCAACATGTTTGTATGTTTGGTCACTGGAGAAGATTTACCTATATTTGGCACATAGTTGCTTTGTACTTCTGTTTGTTCATCAATAATATACTATCGCTCATTTTCAACAAAATAAAAAAAGCAACCATTAGAAATTATTGAACCTTCCATATATTTCTAGCAATTAAATTTGGGTGCTTCCTATCTACTTTACCATTTGGTTCCATCCGTTTTTATCTTACTTTATATACTTATTTTGTTTGAGTGTGGAAAATGTAACACATCAAATTTATGTATTCTCATTTGTAAACACTATACTTTTATCTGGTAAAGCTCAGTATCATATACAGTGACACTAGAAGGAAACTAGAAAATCAAATACTAAAGAAAAATATTATAAGAAAGATTCTTGATATCAAATCAAATCAAATCTTAACAACGACACTAGAAGGAAACTAGAAAATCAAATCTTTATTTTGTTTGTTTGTTTGTTTGTTTTTTTTTTGGTTGCCAAACGATAGAAATGTATTAGATTGTATTGAAAGGTTTACGTCCAAAACAAGAACATTAATAAAAGGGCATGTTGGCTCCACCAACATTTGGCGTGCTACTATATTTGGAAACTCTTTTTAATACTTTGGTGTGAGCTAGGTCATAGCAAATGAAGTGTATTTGCTAACCAGTCTTTTTTGCTTTAACTTCATTATTAAAATTCCTAAAACTCTAAAATGGCAGCTAGGTCTAGGTGTCTTTACATATTGGGTTCCAAGAGTCGTGGTTGGAACCTTATTCTGCATGCCTTGAATTTACGTCGTTTACCAAACTATAAAATACTAGAGAGAGCATCGTAATAATTAACATGTGGTAAAAGTAAATTACTTTGACTAATGAGTCGTTAGTTGGTTCGATCCAGATCTTTGGTATGTTCCCAAGTGGTTATGAGTTCAAAAACTTATTGTAACTGTGTTATGGCCACTCACCTCCTTTCCATGTGACAAGTGTTATGGCACATGAAGGAGACGTTGAAATCCAACAGCTCCATTTTGAAAGCTCCTTATCCTTTAAAAAAAAAAAATACCAACAGCTATTCCAAAGAAGTTGATGTTTCCCATGTTATTTTTTTTAAATTCCAACATCTATATATAATCAATGGCCACAATTATTTTTATGTAATCTCGATGGAAAAAATTCACATCCAACGGCAGAAATTTAAATTCAATGGTCAAATAATTTTTATAACTAATCTAAATTAGATCTAACCTCAAAACTCATCTCAAACTCTATAAATACCCATCTTTTTGTTATACTTGCTTTTATTCTTTAAGTAAAATTATTTTTGGATTTTTTTAAGATAAAAATGTTCAGAAAATTAAATCATGAATGTTGAAATGAAAATAATGTCAAGAAAAATTAATAATAATAAAAAAAAATTAGGAATTAACCATTCTTAAACAATTTAATAAAGTTGCGGACTCAAATTATGAGTCTCCAAGGTTGAAGAAAAAAAATAATTTGAGTCCTAAAAATACATGAATAGTTGTATTTTAGAGGGTGAAAATTTAAGTTTAGCCTCAACATGTTGGGGATGGTCTTAGGGAGTGCATTGCGAATGCTCTTACCAAAAGGCTAGAGATAACATCGTAATAATTATTTTTTTTATTTTTTTTATTACAAGTGATAGCCTAAATTATGGGGAGGGGTTTCACTTGAGGCCTTTCGCAGCATCATAATTACTAACTTTTTTCAACATGTTGGGGATGGTCTTAGGGAGTGTATTGCGAATGCTCTTACCAAAAGGCTAGAGATAACATCGTAATAATTATTTTTTTTTTATTTTTTTTTATTACAAGTGATAGCCTAAATTATGGGGAGGGTTTCACTTGAGGCCTTTCGCAGCATCATAATTACTAACTTTTTTGTTTTTTTTTTTTGTTTTTTGAAACAAGCATCGTAATAACTATTAACATGTTATAAAAGCAAACTACGTCGAGAGCAGGTACCACAGTGGTGGCCTCCCCCTTCCCCCTGCTTGACAACCCAGGTTCGAAACCCCAAGGGTTTTCTTTCCTCCCAATGTAACCAAAAAAAAAGGAAGAAGCAAACTACCTTGAACTTTGGTCTCTTCTGCCTATTGGTTTTGCTTGGGCTTCGGGCCCCGTATGTAACCAAAGACCAAAAAAACAAAATAAAATAGCAAGGGAATTTGAAGCTGCAAGCAGCACAATGCTGGGAAAGTAAACTCTTATTTATCCTTGAACAAAAATGGACTCTTTACTTCAATTCCTGCACGTAAGATAACAGGTGAAAACATTTATTCTATTCACAACCACCGCCTTGCCTCGCCTATTAAATCATCCCTTGCATGCTCTTGCCAATACCAAAAACCTCATTCATTATCAACACAAGTGCCTCTCTCACTTTCTCCCACATTTTCATCATCTCAAAACAAGCAAAACTCATTCATGGCCAAGGCCCCAATTAGGGTTTTTTCTTTGGTGGTTTTGTGGTTGATGGTGCTGGGTGGGGTGGTTTGGGGCCAAGATGTGAACATTTCATCAGCGGCTGCAGCAGCACCACCACCACAAGGTCAAGTGGGTGGTGGTGGGAGGAGAGCAGAAATGGTGCCTGCCATGTTTGTGTTTGGAGACTCTTTGATTGACAATGGCAACAACAACAACATCCCATCATTTGCCAAGGCTAACTATTTCCCCTATGGCATTGATTTCAATGGTGGCCCTACCGGTCGTTTTTCCAATGGTTACACCATGGTTGATGAAATAGGTCTCTCTCTCTCTCTCTCTCTACTAGGTCCTCTTCTTTGATTTTGTAGTGTAATTAGCATACATGTTAATATTTGTTGATGCTTTCAGTGTAATATGTTTTGCTGTGAGATCAGTATTTCAGTATATTATGATGGAATTTAAGTCACAAAGTTTATGATATATATATTTTAATCTTTTTATATGTGTGGGAGCAAGAAACATCTTGGGTTGGTAAAACAATATTTGTTCTTTATTTTTTTTAAATCGGCTCTTTAATTAAACATAAATTAAGTGATCTGAAAGCCATCCTTAATTTGTAAATATATTATGGGTTACCCTTTGGTAATGTTGGTATGCTCTGTAGTCTGTATGAGAAAGATAGAATTTGTCTCTCTGCTATGGCATGGACCCACCTGTCCTACCATTTGTACATATAAAGGGGGCCTTTTCATTCCCAATTTGGATATAAATCAAGGCAATATTTCAACATTGGTGATTTTTGTTGTAAACTTAAGAGAAATTGAGAGAGAATTGTATGTTGTAAACTTAAGAGAAATTGAGAGAGAATTGTATCGAATCTTCTTTATACTCGTAGGAACTAATAACTTCATTCAATTAATGCCTTGTATTTATAGGCAAATGAGAATCACTATTTACCACACTATACAAATATAAAAACTATATCTTAGTAGGTACAATATAGTGGGCACGACATAGTGGTAGGCTTTTGTAGTAAAGGAGTATGGTGGGCATCCATCATCTTTCCACTTATTTATAACACTCCCCCTTGGATGTCCACCATGCATGAAATATGCCTCATTAAAAACCTTGTCAGGAAAAACCCAGTGGGATAAAAAACCTGGACGAAGGGAAAAAGAGTACACATTCAAATAGCTCTGTCTTATGCAGGAAGGGATCCTGATAAGCGTGCCAACATGCCTCATTAAAACCTTGCCAGGGAAAACCCAGTGGGATAAAAACCTGGACGAAGGAAAAAGAGTACAGTGTATAGAGATTTTGTTGATAGCACGCTCCCCTGTTTCTGATGAATATCTCCCCCTGATAAGTAAGCATTCATTTTACGGATTGTAAAGTCGGCGTAATCCAATCCCATGTACCAGTTTTTGAAATGTATGTTTTGGTAGAGATTTGGTGAAAAGGTCTCCCAGATTTATCATTTGAACGTCTCTGTTTGACTTCAATTTCTTGCTTCTCCTGAAGTTCGTGTGTGTGGAAAAACTTTGGTGATATGTGTTTGGTCCTCTCTCCTTTGATGTATCCTGCTTTGATTTGAGTGATACAAGCAGCATTATCTTCATAGATGGCTGTTGGAGTATTTGTCACCAAAGGTAGATCGCATGTGCCCCGTATGTGATGAATCATTGATCTTAACCAAACGCATTCACGACCGGCTTCATGTAGTGCAAGTATTTCTGAGTGATTGGA
This sequence comes from Prunus fruticosa, assembly GCA_018703695.1. Classification (NCBI taxonomy): domain Eukaryota; kingdom Viridiplantae; phylum Streptophyta; class Magnoliopsida; order Rosales; family Rosaceae; genus Prunus; species Prunus fruticosa. Next base: position 65,757,497 of record CM031917.1, on the reverse strand, counting down.
TGATGTAGCCACTAATGATTGTTTTATGGAACGCCATGAGATTGCCGTCCCTCCAGGGTAAATACATACCCAGTTTGGGAACGACCATTATGTGGATCAGAGATACCCTACGTCTACATATCCAATAATACTATGTCCATTGTTAGGTTCATATAATAAGCCCATACCTGTTGTTCCACGAAGGTATCGTAGAATATGCTTGATGCCAGTCCAATGTCGAATGGTTGGAGCAATACTATATCGTGCCAACAAATTTACTGAAAAAGAGATATCTGGTCTCGTACATTGTGCTAAATATAATAAAGCACCAATGGCACTAAGATATGGCACTTCTGGACCAAGGATGGGTTCATTTTCGTCTTTTGGACGAAATGGATCTTTCTTAGTGTCAAGAGATCTAACAACCATTGGGGTACTAAGAGGATAGGCTTTGTCCATCCCAAATCGCTTCAATACCTTTTCAGTGTAAGCTGATTGATGGACAAGACTCCTCTATTAGTATGCTCTATCTGTAGCCCTAGACAATAATGTGTCTTCCCAAGGTCTTTCATTTCGAATTCTTGTTTCAAATATTCAGCAGTCCTTTGAATATCTGCTGGAGTGCCAACAAGATTCATGTCATCAACATATCCTGCCACAATTGCGAAACCGGATTCTCGATTTCTTAATAAACACACAAGGGCAAATAGGATTGTTGGTATATCCTTCTTTGAGTAAATATTCAGTGAGGCGATTGTACCACATTCGACCAGATTGTTTTAAACCATACAATGATCGCCTCAATTTTATTGAGAACATGCCCCGTGTTTTAGTATTAGTTGCTTCAGGCAACTTGAATCCTCCTGGGATTTTCATGTAAATATCAGTATCCAAATCTCCATATAAATATGCGGTAATGACATCCATGAGTCTCATGTCAAGTTTTTCTGAAACCGCTAGACTTATGAGGTAACGGAACGTAATTGTGTCCATTCCTGGAGAGTATGTTTCCTCATAGTCAATCCCAGGCCTTTGTGAAAAACCTTGTGCAACGAGGCGCGCTTTATACCTTGAAATTTCATTTTTCTCATTGCGTTTTCTCACAAATACCCACTTATAACCCACAGGTTTAACATTGGGTGGGGTCAGAACAATTGATCCAAAAACACTCCGTTTTTCCAAAGAGCTTAGTTCTCCCTGGATTGCATTTTTCCATTTATGCCAATCATTTCTTTGTTTACATTCATCGACGGAGCGAGGCTCAACGTCATCGTTTTCTGTGATCTCATTAGCCACTAGAATGAAAACATTTCATCGATGATTATTTCATTTCGATCCCACAATTTTTTATTGCATGCATAATTTATGGAGATCTCTTGATTTTTAGGTACCATTTCGTCCCCAGGGACATTTGTCAGATCTACGACATTGTCCTTTTCAGGAAATATTTGTGCCTTTTCGATGGCATTTAGATCATGAACTGTGGGTTCCATATTTGTTTCTTTTTCATGATCAATTTCCTTTGGATTCATTTTTGCCATTGCCTTTCTTTTTCGAGGGGCTGAATCCTTTGAGCCTAATGGCCTGCCACGTTTCTGACGTGCAATTGATGAATCATTTGCTGCAACATTATGCGTTTTGACAGGTATATCAATCCTAGCAGGTGCATTTGCTGGAATATATGATTTTGTCACTTTTGTTGCATCATTAAATGCATCTGGTAGTTGATTGGCAATTCTTTGGAGATGAATGATCCTCTTCACTTCATTTTCACATTGAGTGGTATTAGGATCGAGATGAGACAAAGTGGGTACATCCCATGATAATTCACGCCGTTTTTCATGAACAACCTTTCTCCCCCTAACGGCGGGAAGAGTGTCTCATCAAAGTGACAATCCGCAAACCGTGCGGTAAAAACATCACCTGTCAAAGGCTCTAAATATCGAAGGATAGAGGGTGAATCAAAACCAACATAGATTCCCACTCTGCGTTAGGACCCATCTTAGTACGTTGGGGCGGTGCAATAGGTACATAAACCGCACAACCAAAAATTCGTAAATGTGAAATGTTAGGCTGATTTCCAAATACAAGTTGTATCGGAGAGTATTGGTTGTTGCCAATGGGCCTCAATCTTACTAATGATGCTGCATGTAAAATGGCATGTCCCCAGGCATAAATGGGTAACATAGTCTTCATTAGCAAAGTACGGGCTATGAATTGAAGACGTTTAATTAAAGCCTCTGCCAAACCATTTTGAGTATGAACATGAGGAACAGGATGTTCAACCTCAATGCCTAATGACATGCAATAGTCATCAAAAGTATGTGATGTAAATTCACCAGCATTATCTAGTCGAATTGACTTAATGGGATAATCCGGGAATTGGGCTCTTAATTTTATTATCTGAGCCAGGAGCCTAGCAAATGCCACATTTCGTGTGGATAAGAGGCAAACATGCGACCAACGTGTGGATGCATCAACCAAGACCATAAAGTACCGAAATGGTCCACAAGGTGGTTGAATAGGTCCACAAATGTCCCCTTGAATTCTTTGTAAGAATGATGGAGATTCAACATCAACCTTGCATTGAGATGGTCTGATTACCAACTTCCCCTTTGAACAAGCCTGGCAATGGCTATTACCAAAAAATGACATATGTTTACTCATCAAGGGGTGGCCATAAGAGTTGGTAATGATTCTACGCATCATTGTGAATCCAGGGTGACCTAAACGGTCATGCCACATTTGAAAAATACTAGGGTCAATGCCTCGTTGGTGCATTATGTTATGTGCCTCAATCGTTTGTATAGTTGTATGATACAACCCTGATGAGAGTGCACAAAATTTTTCGAGTATACGTTTTTGGGTATTACTAGAGGTAATACAAAGATATTCCATATTGTTCTCATTTCGTGTTTCAATATGGTACCCATTTAAACGTATATCCTTAAAACTCAACAAGTTTCTCTTGGAGTTGGCTGCATATAAAGCAGTTTTGATGGACAATATTGTGCCATTAGGTAACATAACTTGGGCTGTTCCTGAGCCATTTATTAGATCTCCAGGACCTGATATAGTTGTTACACATGTTTTTCTCAGTATCAAGTTTGAGAAATATTTTCGATCTTGTAGGATCGTGTGAGTAGTCGCACTGTCTTGGAAACAAAAATCTGCGACATTGTTGCGTTGGGAATATCCAGAAATCATTTCCATTCCTTTAAATAAATAAGATATATTTATTAGATATATTAGAAAAAAACAGTACCAGTTTCTTGAATTCAAAATGTAACGTTAATTATACAAGGGTAGAGAAAACGACATTAATTATACAATGGTAGATAAAAACGACATTAATTATACAATGGTAGATAAAAACGACATTAATTATACAATGGTAGAAATAGAGGAAAATTTTTGATGTCATTTTATTCCTTTAAGCATGGAAATCGGAAATGTCTAGGTGTGTCGTTTCTGGCTGGCTTTGTATCCCAAAATTCCCTTCTGGATTGTTCATCGGATCAAAATGATCAACGAAGTTTATTTCAGTTTGCCTTCCCTTTTGTGAGGACTTATAAAGCTCCACCAAGTGTTGGGGTGTACGACATATACGAGCCCAATGTCCATTACTACCACACCTATGGCAAACTCCCTCAATGGTTTTAGGTGTGGAGTTGTTCCTCATATAAGATTTCCCTTTATGTCGGGATGCATTTTTAGGAAATGAGTCATTCCTTGCACTCAGGCTGACAGGATGATTACCATTTCTTCTTCCTCGGCCTCGTCCACCTCTTGGTCTACGTTTGTAAGTGTTTTCACGTGAAGAGGTGGTATTTATTCTTCTGGAGACAACATTCACTTCAGGAAATGGTGCAGAACCTGTTGGTTAAAATTGATGATTTTTCAACAGCAGTTCATTGTTTTGTTCTGCTAACAGAAGGCATGACACCAACTCTGAGTACTTTGTAAAGCCACGTTCTCGATATTGTTGCTGCAGGGAGCAAGTTCGTGGCATGAAATGTGGTGAATGTTTTTTCAAGCATTTCAGGATCTCAAGTGATTTTCTCTCCGCACAATTTCATTGTAGAAGTAATTCTATGCATGGCAGAGTTATATTCAGATCCTGTTTTGTAATCCTGAAACCGCAGATGTGTCCATTCATAGCGAGCTCTTGGTAGGATCACCGTTTTCTGGTGATTATACCTTTCCTCCAAGGCCTTCCATAAATCTAGTGGATTTTCAATCACTAGGTATTCGCTTTTCAATCCTTCATGGATATGTCTGCGGAGAAATATCATGGCTTTTGCATTTTGTTCAGGAGATGAATTATTTTTATCCTTGATGGTGTCTCCAAGGCCATGTGCTTCTAAGTGGAGCTTGGCATCGAGAGCCCATAGAAGGTAATTATTGCCAGATATGTCCAGTGCAGCAAATTCCAACTTAGCCAAGTTCGCCATCTATATAGAAAGATTAAGATGCGTCAGGACTTGCAATAGTGTACTTTTAAGTTCTTAACATGGCATTCATTTTTGAACTTCTGGCCAAAAATGTGGTATGCTCGAAACTTCAGGCTAAAGCTTAAGTTTGAGGAACTTCGGGCCCTCATTCTTATAAGCTTTTGAAAATAAATTCATAAAGTAAATTGCTTATTGTATGAGGGTTAATTCCACTCCATACAATAATAAAGTAAATTCATAAAGTAAATTGTTTATTGTATGAGGGTTAATTCCACTCCATACAATAATAAAGTAAATTCATAAAGTAAGTTGTATGAGGGTTAATTCCACACCATACAATAATAAAGTAAATTCATAAAGTAAGTTGTATGAGGGTTAATTCCACACCATACAATAATAAAGTAAATGTGGGGAAAAAACCCGCGCCACTTGAAAATAACCATGGGGGGTTAAAAAGAAAAACCACTCCCTAAACTGAGAATAAAAAGTATATATAATCAAAAGGGGTTAGAGACAAATTTTGAACATAGATATTTCCTGTCATCATCTTTTGGAAGAACTTTGTCCATATAGACCATTAATCATAAATTTCATAAAATAACATTAGTGAAACAAATGTATTGAAAATTGATAAGAACTATAAAAAGATGATATACCAGGATTGAGATTCTCAGGGACTTTGGTTGATGAGCAAACTCTGTCCTGATAACGTGTTGTAAACTTAAGAGAAATTGAGAGAGAATTGTATGTTGTAAACTTAAGAGAAATTGAGATAGAATTGTATCAATCTTCTTTATACTCGTAGGAACTAATAACTTCATTCAATTAATGCCTTGTATTTATAGGCAAATGAGAATCACTATTTACCACACTATACAAATATAAAAACTATATCTTAGTAGGTACAATATAGTGGGCACGACATAGTGGTAGGCTTTTGTAGTAAAGGAGTATGGTGGGCATCCATCATCTTTCCACTTATTTATAACAATTTTTTATTTATAAAAAATATATAATTTTTTAAAAAAGAAAATTGTTTCTTTTGGGTGTTCCAAGTGATTTTGATGTATATTATTTTAACATAAATATAATATTCAATATGCAGCTGAACTGCTAGGACTTCCCTTGATTCCTCCTTTTTCTGAAGCTTCTGGAGACCAAGTGCTTCATGGAGTCAATTATGCATCTGCAGCAGCTGGAATCCTTGATATCACTGGCAGAAACTTTGTAATTAATTAACCACTTCATCCACAAAATTTATTTTATTTTATTTTTCCTGAAATTTTTAACTGAGGAATTTGATTTTAAATGGATTAGCAGGAGCCTTAGTGCTTTACATAACACAAGTTCAATCTTTTGCCATGTTCAAGATATCTAAACTACAGAGCCTACAACCACAAGCATGTGTTTCAATGTTTCACTGTTTGGTAACAATTGCTTTGGTGTCAGGTGGGAAGAATACCTTTTGGTGAACAAATAAGGAACTTCCAGAGTACCCTTGATCAGATTACAGACAATCTCGGGGCAGATGACGTGGCCCGGGCAATTGCAGACTGCATCTTCTTTGTTGGAATGGGCAGCAATGACTACCTAAACAATTATCTTATGCCCAACTATCCAACAAGAACTCAGTACAATGCCCCACAATTTGCTTATCTTTTGACTCAACAATACACCCAGCAACTCACTGTAAGAACTTCTATTCATGGCCTCACCTGTAGGCTCTCTATGTTTACATCAAATAACATAAACAATGTTACATCATATATTTGAAGCACAACTGCATCATAATATATGTTATATAAGATCCAGTGGCTCTCAAGTCTCGACTTGTACAATAGGTTTTTGGTTGGATGCTCTAATTCTAACAATGCACGCGCGCATTTTCCATGACTTGATCACATGTGATAGACTCTGAAGTTACCTAAGTTAACATCCTACTTTATGTGACATGTTACAGAGACTCTATAATCTTGGTGCTCGAAAGTTTGTTGTTGCTGGATTAGGGAGAATGGGCTGCATTCCAAGTATCTTGGCCCAGAGTCCAAGTGGAAGGTGCAATGAGGAAGTGAATCGCCTTGTTCTACCGTTTAATGCAAATGTGAAGACAATGATCAACAAACTTAACACCAACTTACCAGGCGCAAAGTTCATTTACATTGACATTGCTCGAATATTCGAAGACATCGTCAACAATGCCAGATCTTATGGTAAATGCCTGGCTACTATTTAACTTGAAGTCATTCTTCACTGACATAGAACTTTAGATTTTATCATTGTTGACGATGTCTCAACCCGTTTGCAATTTTATTTCTAGGATTCACTGTTGCAAATCGTGGATGCTGTGGCATTGGGCGCAACAGAGGCCAAATTACATGTCTTCCACTCCAAACACCATGCCCGAATCGAGACCAGTACATATTCTGGGATGCTTTCCACCCAACAGCAGCAGCCAACATCATAATTGGGAGGAAAGCTTTCAATGGGGACCTTAGCCAGGTTTATCCCATGAACATACAGCAGCTTGCCACTCTTAACATTAAAAGCAGCCCATAGAGAACTTATGATATTTCTAGTCATTTTCATGGTTCTATTTTACCATTTGGATCTATCCATTTTGATTTGACAACTTTGTTTGAGTGTGGAAAATGTAATACATGCACATCAAAGACTCTTGTCCATGCTTGTGAGAACCTGGTTATTCCATTAAAAAACCATTTCCCTTTTTCTTTTGGTCATGATAAATGATGGAGTACAACATGTGCCTTGCCTCGTGCTTCACCTAACTTTCAGACTTGAATTTCCATCTACTTCGAGTGAAGAGTATTTCAAAACGTCTTCTCCCTCAAAAGCTTGAGCAATGAGAAGCAAAAACGAAAACCAGAGAAGCAAAACACAAACCAACAAAGCCATGGAAGAAGACACAATAGTCCTCTACGCAGCTCCAGGAATGGGACACATAATCTCCATGGTTGAGCTAGGCAAGCTCATTCTCAATCGCTACCCCGGAAAATTCTCCATTACCGTTCTCTACACTTGTGGCAGTTTAGTTGACACTCCAAGCATCCCCGCCTACATCCAGCACATCTCCCGAGCACATCCTTCTATCTCCTTCCACCAATTCCCTCGCGTTGAAAATAAAATTACATTAATTCCCATGAGCATTGTGGCCATAACGTTCGATTTCATTCGCCGGAATGACCCTCATGTCCGCCTTGCCCTCGAAGAAATCTCTAAATCTTCAGCCATTCGCGCTTTTATCATCGACATCTTCTGCTCCACTGCTCTGCCAATGGCGAAGGAACTCGGCATTCCCACCTACTACTTTTACACCTCTGGCGCTGCTGCTCTTGCGGTTTTTCTGTATTTCCCGAAAATCGGGGAACAAACCACCAAGAGCTTCAAGGATCTGACCGAGACTGTTTTGGAGTTTCCTGGGTTGAAGTCTCCCCTGAATGCCCCACACATGCCTGAGCCAATGCTTGACCGAGACGACCCTGGGTATTGGGACATGGTCTACGTCTGCACCCACGTTCCCAAATCTAATGGGATCATAGCCAACACGTTTGAAGAGCTCGAGCCTTCTGCAGTCCTCAAAGCCATTGCTGGAGGTCTTTGTGTTCCTGATGCTCCCACTCCTCCTGTCTACTACATCGGCCCGTTGATTGATGAAGAAAAAGAATCTGGGGATTCGGCAGAGGCAGGAGATTGTTTGTCATGGCTTGATCAGCAGCCAAGTAGAAGTGTGGTGTTTCTCTGTTTTGGAAGCAGAGGATCATTTTCAGGGGCTCAATTGAAGGAGATAGCAGATGGGTTGGAGAAGAGTGGACAGAGGTTTTTGTGGGTGGTGAAGAAGCCTCCCCTTGATGAGAAAACCAAGCAGGTCCATGGAGTACATGACTTTGATTTGGAGGGTTTGTTGCCAGAAAGGTTCTTGGAGAGGACCAAAGATAGGGGCTTGGTGGTGAAATCATGGGTGCCGCAGGTGGCTGTGTTGAAGAAGGAATCTGTGGGCGGGTTCGTGACGCATTGTGGGTGGAACTCGGTGCTTGAAGCGGTGATTGCCGGCGTGCCGATGGTGGCATGGCCGCTCTATGCAGAGCAGCATTTGAATAGGAGTGTTTTGGTGAAGGAAATGGAAATGGCGATTGCTGTGGAGCAGAGAGAGGAAGATGGGTTTGTGTTTGGGGATGAATTGGAGAGAAGCGTTAGGGAGTTGATGGAGTCGGAAAAAGGGAGAGAGCTTAGAGAAAGGAGCAGGAAAATGGGAGAGATGGCTTTGGCTGCTTGGAGTGAGTCTGGTTCATCCACTAGAAACTTGGTTAACTTTGTTAATAGCATTCCATAAGTTATGGATTTGCACTTTGCACTTGGTGAATTAAAAAAAAAAAAGGAAAATACCAAGGGTGCATCTTCTTGTCCGCCTTATTGTGCTTAACAAATTTTCACTATATGTCATATTCTGGGATGCTTTCCACCCAACAGCAGCAGCCAACATCATAATTGGGAGAGGAAAGCTTTCAATGAGGACCTTAGCAAGGTTCATCCCATGAACATGCAGTAGCTTGCCACTCTCGACATTAAAAGCAACCCGTAGAAAACTTAAGATATTTCTAGTCATTTTAATGGTTCTACTTTACCATTTGGCTCTATCCATTTTCATTTTACTACTTTGTTTGAGTGTGGAAAATGTAATACGTGCACATCAAAGACTCTTGCCCTTGAGTTTTGTCATTTCAAGTTCATGTCAAGTACACTAGGTTAAACATCCACTTAATGCAGCTCAAGTTTGTAACATATTTAGCTTGTTCGAGCTTTATTCTATCGAAACAAGCCAAACTCAGTAAGCTTTTTAAAATTTAAGTCAAGCTTAAGTTTCATGAGGTCCGTAAGAAGTTCAAATTGTATCAAGAGATATGTCATAAGTTAAAGTATTTTTGAACTTCTCATTAGTAAGCTCATTAATATCAAAGTTCACTTATTTCCTTTTACATTTTATCTTCTGTTACTTGTTACATGTTTTTCTTATATGCATTGGAAATTTTCCTGTTATCTACCATTAGGATGAATTGAGCTAAGTATTGTACTCAAGCATAGCTCATTCCACACAAAAGTTAATCCATGATGGGGATGAGCGGTGGACAGTGCCATACAATTTTGAAGGAAGCTGTGGTTGAAGCGTAAAGAACTCTGCTGCAGACTGCAGTCCATCCATATTATTGTGGCTCCAAAAGGGAAAACGTACAAGAGGAGAAAAAGGAGAAAAGAAGAGAAAAGTAGCTGAGATCCTAAACTTTTATTTGTTCTCCTCCTCTATGTTGCACGGACACGGGTACAGGGACACGGGAACGCGACACGGCGACACGGCGACACGGAAAATCTCAAAAAATTAGGACACGGGTACGGCTAGGACACGGCAATTAAAATAATAATTTATTCTCAATACTTCAATGTCACATAATTCCATAAAACAAAACAAATAACTCATGTTCATCATCCATATATAATAATTAATACACCACAAAAATAAAAACATAAATAATCTAACTCTCAATCTTCTTCATGCATCTATATCTTCATTGTTGTTATTAGAAAACAACACGCCTTCTAATTCCGGTTCATCAAGTGAACTTGGAGATGGATTTGATACTATGAACTTGGAGAATGCGGGTGTATTAATTATTATGGTGTATTAATTATGTTTTATTATGGTGTATAATTATTATGGATTTGATACTAGATATTTGTCTTTTTTTTTATAAATATGAGGCCTATTTTGATGTGTTTTTATATTTCCTCTTTTTTTCATAGTTCTCTATTTATATTTGTCTATATGTTTATGTCTCAATTTTTTTTTTCTTTGTTCATAACTTCATAGTTCTCTTTTTTTTTTTCATAAATAAATGCATTTGAAAATAGAGAAGAAAAAAAATTGCAAAGAGACTTACCTTGTGCAAAACCAGAAGAAGGGGAGGAGGACCGGTGACGAAGGAAATGAAGTTTGGGAGCAGAAAATGTGAGATTTAGGTTTTAAAAAGTCTTTTTCCACTTTTTGCTCCTTTTTAAAAAAATATTTCAAATTAGTCCACCAAAGTTTCAAAAATCACGTTTAGACCCCAGATTTTATTTTCAAAATTTCAAACTGGTCCCTGCCGTGTCTTGACCGTGTCGGAGCCGTGTCTTGACCGTGTCCCAACCGTTGACCGTGTCCAAGGCGTGTCGGGGGCGTGTCGGAGCCGTGTCGGCGTGTCGGCGTGTCCGACACTCCGACACTCCAGTATTTTGGAGTGTCCGTGCAACATAGCTCCTCCTCCTCCTGGATTCACATGCGGTGACAGGACAGACGGCGATGGAAATATATGGAAATGAAAAAGTGAGCAACTCGAGTGGAATCTCTCCACCAACCTCCTGCACCACAATTTATTTTTGCCCGTGAGAGCAGAATCTCGACCTCTCGAGTTGCTCACATTAAGTGGATTTACATCCTTTAACCTAGTACACTTGACATGAACTTGGTTTTTGTTTTGGAACTGTAGGTCTAGTAAATTGCCCTTTTGTATTTATTATATGTTTTGTTTTCAACCTTTTTGTTTCCCCTTGCTTGGAGAGTTGGTAGACTACATTTCCTGATAGACTTATTGAAGTATTTATACTTCACTTTTCATGGTAGAAAATTTTAGGATTCAAATTGGCAATGGGAAAAGTTGCAAAAGTAAATTCCCTACTCTCTTTTTTTTAATATTACAAGCCATATTCTACTCTAATCTAATATAAACTACGGGGAGGGGGATTGGAAGTCGAGTGCAGAGTGGGGAGCACATCCGCTCTAGCCAACTTGGCTAAGCTCATGTCTGCCATGAAATTCTACTTTAGAAGTATTCCATATATGTATTTCCACCAATGATGAATTCAAACATTAAAAGTGCAAGCAGTAAAGTACTAAAACAGAACAAACCTTTTATTCAGATTAATTAGCAATCAGCTGCAAAGCATCACAGTAATTAACAATTTAGATAAAATTAGAAATCATACAGGCCCTTGCATGAAGTTCCAAGCCCCTTACAGCATAGCCAATTGTTGTATATTAATTGGATAAGTGTATGACTGTGTATTGGAACTGTATGATGCCTTGCCTAGCAGAATGTTTGCTGCTTCTGTTGGATGAAAGGCATCCCAAAACAAGTACTTTGTGCGATCTCTACAAGCTTGTTGAAGAGGCAGACAAGTTATCTGCCCATTGTTCCTTCCTACACCACAACATCCTTTATCTATCACTTCAAAACCTGCAGCATTTTCAAAATTAAAGCAGGGTTTAGATATGAAATCACAGATCAACATAAAACTTGCATTTGGACATAGAGCATATTACCAGCAGCAGATGCATTTTGAAACAGATCAAAGGTGCTTTGATAAGAATCTAGGTAGACAAACTTGGCTCCAGGCAATTGACCACGATTGAAATTGTCAACCATCTTTTTAAGTCCTGAGTTGAAAATAAGGATGGCATTGTTGATTTTTTCATTGCAGCGGCTGCTATTGCTATGATACCTTGCTAGTTGATAAGGTATGCAACCGATTTGGCCAACCCCAGTCACAATCACCTTCCGAGCTCCCAATGCATATAATTGCTGGAAGAAAAAAAATGAAGGTTTTTGAAACTTAGAACAGTAACTAAATGCTGTTTTCTTCCTGTGTTTTCAAGATCTAAATGAAGGAAAATTATGTGGGAAAAGCAAGGAGTGTAGGTTGAATTGCCATTCCTGGACTTACACTCAGCTGGCGAGAATAGTCCTGAAGGAGTGCGGCAGCGTAAGCTTTCGTAGTGTAATCAGAACTAGATGTATAGAAGTTTGGCATAAAATAGTTGTTAAGATAGTCATTACTTCCCATCCCAGAATAGAAGATGCATCTTCCAAGATAGGTGCTGAGTGCATTGGCATCTCCTCTGAAGAACCTCCTCATTTCTGCTACTGTATTGCCAAAGTTTGAAACTTGTTGGTTCATGGATGTGTGAGCACCCTGCAGAAGAAAATTCATGATACTTCATATTTTCCTCTGTCCCTCATTCCAAACTTTGAGTTTGAGTGCTTGTTTATGTAAAAAGAAATAATGGATTCAGAAGCCTAGTAGAAAATGTTAGCATCTTATGTAGTTTAAAATGTCACAATGTTCTCAATGGCTTAACGCAACCATTAGCATCATGATCCCACGATTTCTTACCAGATTATCTCCCGTTTCATCGCGAATTCCAGCTGCGCCTGATGCGTAATTCACTCCCCTCAGAAGTGCAGCTCCACGAGTTCTCGAATAAGGCGGAATATAAGTTCGAAACCCCAGAAGCTGAGCTGCGAATCCCACAAAAAATAAGCACACCAGCTTGGAACATTACTTAAGCTCATATTATCATTCTAATCATTAATGATATACATCACAAAAATAGGGTTTTTTCCCAAAAGAAAAAAAAAATTAAGAAGAAGAAAGATATCATCAGATCATATCATTGAGTTACCTAGAACATCAACATAGGTTCTTCCATTAGTGAAGCGGCCAGTGACACCCTGAGGGAAGTCAATGCCATAAGGCCTATAGTTGGCCCTAGAAAGTGTGATCATGCGATTATTGTTTCCATTGTCTACCAATGAATCACCAAATATGAAGAAACCAGGAACTTGTGCCTGTTGTGGCTGTGACCAAGCCCTGCCATTGAACCCTAGCCAAAGAACAACAATTAACAACAAACCCAAGTCACAAAATTTCCTCATGTTTGATTGGAACCTTTAAGTTTTTCTGAGACTGATTATAATTGGTGTAGTTTTATAGACATTTTGTTGGGGACCTTTTGCTTTGGCTATTATGCGATTCATGCAATATATGGTTGCGAGAGTGAGGAAGTTTCTGGTACAAGTAAAGGGAAGAAGAACTTTTGGTTGCGAGTCATGTGTGCTTTTAACACTCAACCAGCGGTGATGATCTGTTCAAGACCACTATCTCGTGATCAGAAAGGCCATAACTTTATTGATATCCACATATAGAAAAACAGGTACAAAGTGGAATAACATGATGGCTATAGGGTTATAAATGGTCTATGAATTATAACTCGATTTGCATTTTCGTCCTTGAATTCAGTCACTAAACTATGTAGTTCTTGGACCCTCTCATTACTTCTGTCAAATTTTCTGTCTATTTGAGGGGTAAAAGCGTCAATTTAGGTCCACTGGAAAGCATAATAACTTAGGGTTTATAACTATTCCACAAATTATTTGAAAGACAGTACCTTTAAAAATCATCATTTCAAGGACAGACGTTCATTCCACAGAGTTAATTTCCGGTGCGGCTTACTTTTCAGTTCGACACGAGGGGAGGAGCTGCAAAATTAAACCAATTTCGCAGAGAACTCGCACCAAAGCATATACAAGTCAGCTTCGTTGTTCGAAATGCAATTCATCAGTGGAAATTCAAACTATTATCCTAATATAGCAAATGGATTTCTTTTATTTTTTGTGTGAAAAACAAATAGCTCTCACTACCAAGCTGTGTTTTCATTTAAATTGTGAAATTGAATTTCTCGTCATTAAGATACAATATACTATCAAGGACAGAACATTCAACACCAAACACAGTCAAAACTAGAATTACAAAATGTTTATTACTGCACTCTAAATTCCTTGCTATGGATCAACGAACTTTACGCACTTTTTCTTCCTGCCCTATCCCAAGTGATTTCTGCGCACTTGCAATACCTTCAGGATCTGCAATACAAGAACCAATCAGATTACAATGTCAAAGGTTTTATCATATGCCCAAGTTTTCAATTATCTGGCCTCAAGTAGGGATCAAGTGCATGCACGTCCAGGAAAAGTTTTACTCAGAATTACGTTCAGAAGTTTTGTTGGCCGATCATGAGCATGAAAGTTTCCCTTCCCACATTATAATGAACCACATTGAGAGAAATAATTGATCTCTCTCACTTTAATTTAATAAGATATAAACAGTTTAAAGCTATATATTATGCTTCTACTAGCATATAAAGATAGCTATAGTATTGCCACTTCATACACAGCAACCGCAGGTTGAGGGCACGAGGTCCCAGTCTTTTTTTATCTATTCTTTTCTGATTATTTTTATTGTTATAACATCTTGGCATCTACAAAGTGTAAGCACATATACGTACCAAAAAATTGTGTGAAAATACGAGTGAAGAAGTTCAAGTTGCGGGAGACATTGTACGCCATGAGAGGTGGAAGAGGTTTCACAACAGTGTCGATGCTAAAAACCCGTTGAAGGAACTGCAAACCGAGTTGTCACAAGTAAACTTATCAAATAACAAATTCAGATGCAAACGTTATACAGCAAAATGAGATGGAACCATGGAAATTATGCAAATAGAAAATCAAAAGTAAATAAAGGCAAATAATTTATAGCACATAACTGAACGACTGGAAGATAGTCAATTCAATATGGAGTCCATACTTACTGACACACATAGTCCAAAAAAAAAATTTCTTCTGAATTGGGAGAAGGGGGAGTCAAACTGGGGACCTCTTCTACTAAAGTGGAGAGAAATACCAAAGACCAACAGCTAGGTGGTTGAGAAAAAAATCTAATTTTACCATCCTACTTGCATAGTACTGCCATGACTCGCTTCCAGGTTAGTTAAGGCTTGTGCTCCTTCACTAAGTGCAAGTAAAGAACACAAACACTTCTGAAAACACTAGCAGAAGGGCTTTACTGAAATATGGTTTTGGCAGTCAAGCCTCAGTTCTACATCCTTACCACCCACAGAGTTTTGAAACATAAGGGCAAACTAGTTCAAACTTAATAGGACAAATTTCATTTGTAAATTTGCAAGTAATGTAGTTCCAATCCCAATACTCAAAATTTACAGTATGACTTATGAGCTAAGTCTTTAATCTGGGCAAGATTGATTCGCTTCGTGAAGCAATTATGGCTTACAACCACAGAATCTGTCAATAACATTGCAACAAATGACTAATTCCCACAAAATCTCCTGAATTAAGTACAGACATGTCTAAAATAAACCCAAGACCAGCTTTCTCACTAGAGAACCAAATTTATGGAACACGTGAAGCAGCACACAAGAATGACACACAACCCAGAAAAGTACAAGACCCAAAATTTTCATAATCATATCCTAATGCAAAAAACCATTATATTAGAAAACCTCTGCAATATTGAGAAATGCACACAAAACATTACAATTAAGAAGTTATGGGCATGTAACCAAGAAATTGCCAGTTGGGCATTCAAACAAACACATTGTGTGTCCAGGGGCGGTCCTACCCTAAGGGCAGGGTAGGCAGCCGCCTACTCTGTTTTTGCCAAACCAAATATTACCCAATACTTAATACAATTGTATTTCTTCTGCCTACCCAATTATATCTCTTCTGTCTACTCAATTCCAACCCACTCAAATATTTTCCCTCCTTAACAAAAATAATAGTCCGGCCAACTCAAACTTTCTCATTTAACAAAAACAATGAAAGCAATATCAACTCAAATGCTCCAGCCCAACCGACATTCTCCACTCCAACCCCATGGGCCATGCCCACTTATATTGTACTTCAAAAAAACAAAAAGAGAAAAGCAAACCCTGTTGATTTCAATTTTGTGAATAAAATTTACTCGTACCGTTGAGTTTTTAAGGTAAGTTTCGCTTACTTGGATTTTGAATCCTGGATCCGCCACTATGTGTGTCTCTAACTCGAACCACAAGTTAATAAAAACAACCAAATTAACAAATAGTTTGAGAGCATAACAGCAAGTATTAAGGAAATTGCCCAACTGGGTAAGCTTAAAAAGACCTGAAAGTTACGCTGGAAGCTATAGCGGAGCTCAGGGTCGATCTCAGTGAGAGAGTCTTCATAATCTTGGTCTTTGGAGCGCTTCGTTTTCTTTTTAGGAACGTGCATGGTTGGAGTGGACCCTGGCTGGCTTGTCACTTTAAGCTTCGCGTCTTGGAATTCATCTTCAGCCTCTTCAACCCTCCATGGAGCTGAAGACATCAACTGCTTCTTTGTCTTCGACATGTTCTCTCAATCCACACTCAGTATTTGCCTTGGCGGAGAGCCTAAGATGATGACTTGGTTAATGGAAGAGGGTAGCGTTTATTTAGATAGGGTCCGTGTTTGGATGCCGGTGGAGTTGTGCTCTGTTCTGCCACGAGGAATACCTTGTCTCGACACCGAATAACTTGTTTTAACATTTATAATGAGGCCCCCTCACAACTTTCTCGAATATTCTTAAGCATTTTTTAGCACAATTTTGAAGAAAAACGAAATTATATTTTTGGTTCTTGTAATTTGACTATGTTTTTGCTTTAGTTTTTCATCATTTCAATTTTGTTAATGTTAGTAAAATGGTTGCAAATGTTCATAAGGATGGCAGTGAGACCATCTACTTTATTAATTTCGGAGATGATGACGACCAATCTTTTCTAGGCCTTTTGTGTTGAAGTTCTTTTGTTTTTTTTAATAAAAAATGCTATTAATATCATATTGTGTACATCTTTCTAATATGAGTTCAATTTTCTCGTTGTTTCATTTCCTCTGTTCTCATTTTGTTACCTATCTAAACTCTTTACACATTTCTACACTTAACCTCTAACTAACTCTGTTAATTTTAAATAAAACAAAATAATAAAAAAAACCATTTATTAAAGAAAAAGCAAAATACTGAACAACCACCAAAGCTCCCCCAATCCCCACCTAGCCAGCCTTGTCAACCACCCACCCAGCCGGCAGCAAGCAGGACAGGTGTTTCTGGCGAGCAGGAAAAGGGCTGTTGCCGACGGAGGTTGAGTGGGTTGGGACCTTTGTTGGCTGTTGTTGGGTCTTTTGATTTTTCTTTAATATTTTATTTTTGTTTTTATTTAAATTTTGTATAAAGTTAACAGAAAGTTAGTGTAAGGACATGTGTCAAGAGTTTAGATAGTTAATAGGATGGACATATGGAATTTACTTCAAGAACATTGGACTCATCTAATAGAAGTCAGCCCCATTATATTGATAGGCTTCACTTCTACTTCTATTAGAGGTAGTGCACAATATGGTATACAAATGTAATATACCTAACGTTGCTCATTTCTTTTCGTAGTAGTTTAAACTAAATCAATGTCAAGTTTTCTCATATGATATTCACAACTTTCTTCAAAGCCAGGTTGTTTTCTCTCTCGAACCTCTCTTTCCTCTCTCTGAAACCCAACTGTCCATATAAGTAGCATATATGAGAAATCATTGGGGAAATTAAGGAAGTTTCTGGGAGAAAAATCTTTTTATTTTATTTTTATAAAAAACATAAACTCATAACCCAAATGCTAACAGGGTCAATAAAGAACGAACCCATAGCCCATGGCCCATTAGACGAACGACCGTAAAGATACTGTTTGTGGTAAAACACAGAGAGAAGCAAACTAAAGACGCAGTGCTTGCCGTCATTTGTTTCACTCTCTCCCTCGACATGCTTGCTTTGACTCAATCGACACAGTTTTTGGTGTCAAACACTAGTAGCAGCAGCTGCAGCATCGGTTAAGGTACCACTCTCTGTTTCTCACTTCTCTGACTTTCTAGTAGAGAACTAAAATCCCAATTACATAGCCAAAATGATCATAAAGCAACTTCTCAAACGTCACCCTCACTGTAACTCTCCCTCCTATGCTTTCTTTGTTTACTTGAAGCTCTTCTCTTCAATCCCATCTACTTATTCTTGCTCTGATATCGAAACCCAACTGAGGTTTCTCTGTGATAAGTCGAATCCTCAGATTTCAGAGGCCGTTTCGCTTTTTCGGGGTTCCATCGATTCTGACCGCTTGCCTTCTGGGGTAGCCTGCAATTTGCTTGTGCACACTCTCACAAGGTCGAAAAATTATGAATTGGCGTTTTCGGTTTATAGTAAGATGACCCATGTTGGTATTTTTCCGAGTTTTATATCATTGAGTTGTTTAGTTGCATGTTTTGTTAATACCAATCATGCCAAATTCGCACCTGGGGTCTTGGGATTGGTATTGAAGCGTGGATTTCAGTTAAATGTGTATGTTGTGAATCTTATGTTAAAGGGTTTGTGTTCTAATGATGAGGTTCAGAAGGCAATGGAGCTGTTTAGTGTAATGGTAAGAAATTGTGTAACCCCGGACATTGTTTGTTACAACATTCTTATACACGGGCTCTGTAAGGCAAAAAAATTGAAAGAAGCCACAGAATTGTTGGTTGATATGGAGATGGCAGATTCTGACCCAAATGTGAAGACATACAGCACTTTGATCGATGGATTTTGCAAGGATGGCAGAGTGGATGAGGCAATGGGTTTGTTGGAGGAAATGAAGCAAAAAGGTTTGGAACCAGATGTTGTTGTGTACAGTACCCTTATAAGTGGTTTTTGTGATAAAGGGAGTTTTGATAGAGGCAAAGAAATTTTCGATGAGATGCTAAAGAAGGGTATTCCTCCTAATGTGGTTACATATAGTTGTTTCATACATAACCTCTCCAGGATGGGAAAATGGAAAGAAGCCATTGCGATGTTAAATGATATGACCAAGTGTGGAGTTCGCCCTGATACTGTTACTTATACAGGCTTACTTGATGGGCTTTTCAAAAATGGAAGGGCTACAAAAGCCATGGAGCTATTCAATTTAATGTTATTGAGGGGTGAAGAGCCTAACACTGTAACATACAATGTTATGATTGATGGACTATGCAAGGAAGGGTTGGTCGATGATGCTTTTAAGATTTTGGAAATGATGAAGGGTAAGGGGAAAAAGCCTGATGTAATTACATACAACACGTTACTGATGGGACTTTCTACTGATGGGAAGGTTGATGAGGCCATGAAACTTTACAGTACGATGTCAAAAGACGGGAACTTTGTTGAGCCGGATGTTATCACTTATAACATGCTAATTTTTGGACTCTGCAAGGAAGGCGATCTTGATACGGTTATGGAGATTTATAATACAATGGTTGAAAGGGGCATTGCTGGTAACTTATTTACTTATAATGCTTTGATAGGTGGATGTCTACAGGAAGGATTAGTGGGCAAGGCCATAAAGTTCTGGAGACATGCACTTGACTTGGGATTTGTTCCAAACTCAATTACTTATAGTCTCATGATCAATGGATTTTGCAAAACTCATATGCTTAAGTTTGCAAAAGGACTTTTTAGCAAAATGAGAGCTTCTGGGGTTAATCCTACTTTGATTGACCACAATGTTTTGATGCTGTACTTGTGTAAGGAGGGTAGTTTGGGGCAAGCTAGGATGTTATTCGAAGAGATGAGGAGTACAAATTGTGTTCCGAATCTGGTCTCATTTAATACAATTATTGATGGAACTCTCAAAGCGGGAGATATTAAATCTGCTAAAGACTTGCTAGAGGACATGTTTAAAATGGGTTTAACTCCTGATGCAATTACCTTTTCCACAATAGTAAACCGGTTTTCAAAACTTGGGCTTTTGGATGAGGCTAAAATAGTTCTTGAGAAAATGATTGCTAGTGATCTTGAACCTGATGCCTTTGTATTCGATTCTTTATTAAAGGGCTATAGTTCAAAGGGTGAATCAGAAAAAATTATTAGTTTGCTTCATCAGATGGCAGACAAGGGTGTTATTCTTGACTCAGAAATAACTTCTACCATCTTGTCATGCCTCTGTCAAATCTCAGACGATTATGATGTGATGAAAATTCTCCCAACTTTTTCTCAAGAAACATCGAAAGGAGGAAGCATCTCCTGCAATGAGCTATTGATGAAACTCAATAAATCTTACCCAGAACTTAAATTATAAGCTGCTTGATGTTCTTCATCCCAAGAGCTTCCAATGTAGTGAGAAATCTGCAGCCAGTGCTATATTATGTAAGTATTGTATTGTCTTTCATTTTGTACATTTTGGAATGTGCCCCATTTATTCTTTTCTCATGGAATGGCCTATTTCCGGATTCAGGATGAATTGGTTTTGAAATATAAAGTTAAGATTGGAATTTGTTGTGGTTTGGTTGGTTATGTAGAATGGTACATTCTTTTGTCACTTAGGATTTTGTTTCTCTGAATATTATGTTTGTAGTGTTTTCCAGCTTTGCCTCCTTCGTTGCTATCTAAAGGAATCTATATATGTCCATTTGCATTATTCATTTATTATTTACTTTTGTATTTTGGAAGGATAGAGTAATTGCAGTATCAAAGCATCCTTTTATCTAACATTGGTTATGTATGTATTTTTTAATTATTTTGGATATGCAGATTAGTAGCTGAGAAACTAGAATGAGGAAGTTCTGAGCGGAACTACCACTTTTTAAAAGTACATATTCAAAAGGATCTGATTTGATTATCAGAGCTTAAATATATATAATATATCTTGAATTGTTATTCTTGCCTTCATCATATTAAACAACATGAATAACAGTAAGAGTGCACCTGCATTTGAAGGCAATTCAGGCCTTTGGACGTACAATACTGATTATTTAAATATATGTATCTTTTATTTTGTTTTGGCTGTTTCTGGCACTTGGTTGTACTTTTTTGGTTTTATATGAGTTCCATCTTCTGTAGTTACACATACATTGGCATGATAGAGACCAAAACTCTTGCGTTTAATATCATGTTTCTGGCACCTTTGTTTTCACCCTTTAATCGATTGTGATTTTGTTATCTTTTCAGATTCTGTTATAAAACATGCTCACACAGTCATCCATGATCAGGAGGTGCTGCATTTGCATTACGTAATCTTGGGTAAAGAAGCATTTCACATATGTTGTTTGCTAAATGGTTTTTGCATTTATAATTCAAAAAATGCTATCTCTGTAAAAAAAATTTGTCCATTAAAGATAGTTGATGGGATGCATGTCAAATGCCAGGCAATCCAAGAGGTGGAACATAGATGGAGGTTTTTTTTTCGTAAGTGAGAAAATGTGGCCTCATATTCATGAAAAATGACATCATTTCTGGCCTCTGCTTACATGTCCACCACGTGACTGGCATGTGTCAACGATCTTTAATGGAAATTTATCCTACCATTAAACTTCTCTTTTGACATAGGAAAAGCCCTTTGACAATGCATACGTTTTCAACAGTCAAGCATTCCTTTGCTTTTCGACACTAGAAAAACTTATTCGAGTACAAAGGAAGGGCAACGGAAATTTCTACTAGCCTATGCATCCCAAGCTAAGATGTAAGGAGCAACTTGTTATTGATGCTTTATTTTCAATTCTGGAAGGGTCTTTATTGATGTAATTGCAGAGAGTTATATAACTGTTAATGTAGTGCCATTGATCATGTTTTTTTAAAATTCCCTTGCACAGTGGAGATGCAATTTTGTGCACTCATAAATCATAACTAAGAATTCCAAGGCATTCTATTCTGAAAAATTATTGTTTGATTTAGTGCCTGAAAATATAAGTTATAAATGGTAATTGAGAATTGAGAATTTTTCCACGACAAATGATTATTTTGGGGTGGTATTGTATGTGTAGAGGAAGTGGTGAGGTGGTGGATCATCTATTACTGCGATGTCCTGTTGCTAGGGATCTATGATCTTTTGTCCTTTTAGTCGGTGGTTGGGTGATGCCCAAGTCAGCTGTGCCTGTTCCTTATTGTTTGCATGATGTTGAGCATAAAAGCTCTCAGAACAAACTAAAGCATTTTCTTAAATTTGTTTCTATGTATACGCTGTTGAAGAACATTTTGTTTCATCACTTTTCCAGGGTTTCTTCTTTTTTTTCTCTCATAAATTTGTTTCTATTTAAATTTGCTGCTTGCGGATCAATTTGAAGTACAGTCCAAATGGAAATTAGCTAGTCTTTCTTCTATTTGGCCAAACCCTTTTATGAAAAAAAAATATGGTATAAAGGATTTGCCCCATTTGATATATTATCAGCCAAAGAGAAGAAAATATATATATCTTATTGTGTTATAAGAATTTTGTAAACCCAGGTTTACTTGTAATTCAGTTAGTGTGGAATGGCATAAAGTCCTTTTCTGAGATGATTCTTGAGTCATCATTATCAGGTGACTAAACCCAGATTTTGTCAAATTCACTAAGTGCCTTTCTGAAGTGGAGCTTGTTGCTTGCATATTGCATATGCCCATTAGAGTAAGAATAAAAGCCACAAATGTTCAGCAATAATTCATCATTGTTTTTCATTTTTCCACCAGTTGTTACTCCTCTTAACAAATTCAGCTAGAATTGAAGCTTTGGTGTGGTTTGAAATCATACCATGTGAAGAAGTATTATGCCTACATGGTATAATGACTTAATTTATCAGTATGCTAAGAGTTTTTTGTCCATACTGTTTCTTTTTTAATATATTATTTGTTATAATTCCCTTCCCTCTCTTATGCAGTTTTATTTTTTCTCTCCATGTAGCATGGATTCATTGGTCATAGTGAAGCTGCGCGGTGTGCTGAGATTCAGATAAAGAAATTAGTTGGGACTTGATCTGTCGTGGCAAATCTTGGAGTCATCTCCCTTGTCCTTCAGCTTGCAGATGTGGTGAAATTTGTTTGAGGAATGTCAGGTTGGGTGATTACAAAAGGGTTTTACGAGTCACAAAGTATGCAGTTGAAGGTCTAGGGACAAAAGGCAAGACAGGCAAAATTCTTTTGGGGTCGCAGGGTGTGGTATTTTTTAATCACATGGAGAAAAATATGACTTCTGGGATTATTCAGGGGTGAGTATGGATGAACTTATGGATCAAGTTAGTTATTGGCATGCACTTCAGCTTCAGTCACTGTAGAGTTGAGGAAGTCTTCCTTGTCAGCATTGTTGCTGGATTTTGATGCATTCTGGCTTGACTTTGGAGGTCTGATTTTTTCATTTTTTGTTTTCTGTAATTTAGGCAGATTAGAAAGTTTTATTATGTTGATGTCATTTGAAACTGGACTCGTCCATAGTTCTATTTGCCATTCTCTTTCATAAAATTCTGTTTCTTTTCAGAAGAAAAATAGTAAAAGAGAGCCAAAAAGGTGGTGTTGGCTGTATTTTACGAGAGCATTTTTGCTCAGCACCTTTAATTGGTGGTGAGCATTACCACCATATTAATGACTCTGGATGAGTTGAATTTTTGAGGTTCATGTAGCAGCGAGATTAAATCACACTCATCCAACGACAATTAATACGCTCACCAAAATTTAAAGAGAGTGGTGGGCAAAAATGTTTCCACATCTGCCAACCGGTTCAGCTGAAGCTGTTTCTCCGCAAATGATGTAACAACGCGACATGGGGTGCATATTGAGGTTGTACAAAAGACAACAGATGTGGTGCATATTGAGGTTGTACAAAAGACATCGTATGTGGTGCATATTGAGGCTGTACAAAGGACAGGTTTGCATCTTGATGAGTTTGTCATTTGTACACAGTAGACGTCATTGCAAAATGAGAGACCTAACCTAAATATGAGAGATCTTGCGATAAAGAATTTGTGAAGTTTCTTGTTTGGTTAATCTAGAGGCGGGATGGGAGTGGTGCAAGGTTACTATGATGAAACAATTTGTAATTGTATTATTTCTAATATTGATGAAATAATTTCTATTATATTATTTTGAGTACTTCAAATATTGATCAATTAGTGTTGTTCCCCGTGATATCTTAAGAACTATTGGTGCTATGCATATTCCAATTTATCCCACAGAATATCAACTTGTTTGGGGTCCTTCTCCTTCTGGTAAATTTTCTATTAATTCAGCCAAACGTCTTCAAATTACTCATAGTAGTTCCTCTCTAGATTCTTATTTAGCTCGCCTTTGGAAAATAAAATTATCCCCAAAGATTAATTTGTTTTTTCTTGGTTGTTTTCACAACTTAGCATAATGCTTGGTAACGACTCTCATTTTCTTCCTATTTCTAATCTTTTTCCATTTTGCAATCTTTCTCCTGGATCTTTTACTCATATTTTTTCTACATGTAACTATTCATATCAACTTTGGAAGCATCTTAACTACAAGTAGTTTGTATACGCATTATAATATAAGTGTACGACAAGGTTGACAAAATATTTTATGAGTATACTTTCCTTTTTGAAAATAGTATTAATAAATATTCACTCATATTATAACACATGAACAAGTTATACCATGTAGCCATACTACCGTATTATTCTATAATCTTCAACAAGTCTCTCTATGTGGAGTGTATATATAAACTCGAATACCTTCGTCACCATTTTCATACAAAATGTCATAAAATGTAAAAATATATGAAATAATTAATAAGCTTGAAAACATTTACCAAACCTAAAGGAAATAATTAATAAACATTAAGTCAAAAAATCAAGCGCTTATCAATCATTGAGGTTGGTCAACTAACATACATGGTTCTTTAGTTGACACTTACCAAACCAAAGGAATACAGGTGTCATAACCTTCGACTTCACGTTTGCCGTCAGGTTTACTAAAAGCTTATTTGCAGAATCTGTGTCCGACCAGACCTTTAATTGGCGTGTTAGAGTTGGTGATAATCAGAGTTTATTTTACATCCTAACTCTTTTTTTCTGAGAGGAAATGGAATTCCATTAATTAAGTTGACACCTAATGTACATGCATTAACCAAACTTTCTATACATAGAAAAACAAAGTACACTCATAGAATTTTTTGTCTAATTAATATTCACCAATTATTAATTACTTTTTATATGCAAGAGAACAAGAACACGACCTTCAGAAGCTAAGGTACACCACTAGGGTCTCTAATAGTATGCAAGAGACAGAGATCTCCAATAGTCAACTAGGAAGAAGCTTCACAAAACAAATTGAGCTTATGAGAAAGAAGCTTGTAAAAACTATGGTTTTAAAATGATTGATATAGATCTACTACCAACTCTTTAGCTGATTAGGTATTTGATGTTGTTAGCTTAGCCAAATCTGCTAGAGCAAATGTCCTTTTTACTCCGGACTCAAGTCGACAAGTTAGCTAAGTCAACTAGAGCAAATGTGCTTCTCATTCTAGATTGGAAATCGACAACTTAGTAAAATCAGTTAAAGCGAATATACTCCCCATTTCAAACTCAAATTGATTCCATGTTGTAAGATTCAATTTAAGTGGAATAGTATATATAAAAAAAAAAAAGAGGTATCTTATTTTGTAATTTTCCATCTTCGGTCCTTTTTAAGTTAAAATTTGAATTAAAATGTGATGTGGTAATAGGATTTGTCGATGATCCTCTTTATGATTTTGCTTCTTATTGTTAGAAAAAAAAAACAAAAAGTTGTACCCTTAGGGGGTGTATTCAATTGAGATTTTAAAAGACTATTTAGAGATAAAAAAGTCTTGCGGATTTAAGCAGAATATAATTACTTATAGGATTTTTTTAATGGATTTATACAATCAAGATTTTTTACTTATGATTTTAAAGATTTCTATTACAAGATTTATAAGATTTGAAAGAACCACATAAATTTCTTTCTGAGATCGACATAATATTTTTTTAGAAAAAATAGACCCTTAAAAATGAGATGCTAACCTTCACTCTCGGCAGCATACCCTCCTACAGCCACCACACACACTCTCATTTGTGTATTGACGGGAAATGAGGGATGACTGTTAACATGGTGATGGGGATCAAGACACCTACCTCCCTTGAGAATTTTTGAAGTCTTGGCAATGTTTCTTTGTCTTGACAGGATATTTGATGTTTTACTGTTAGTGGAGCGTTTCGATTCTGGTTGTTAATCTTTGTGATTTAGGTAGTCATATTGTTTGAGATTTAGGTGGTTTTGGGTCAAAAGAGTGTGTCAAATCATGGTCCAGGTTCCATTTCTTGTGGAACCAGAAATGCTGTGTAATTGTAAACCATAATGAAATACCATTTGGGATTTATTCCAAGCCAGTTTCTTTCTTTTCTTCATTAGTGATCTCCTCATAAACAGAATTTATGAGCTGAAGTTTACATTTGATGAATTCACCCAACCAAGATTAACAGTCATCCCTCATTTGCTGATATTCAGCCAACCAAGCCTTTGCTTGCATCACCATCGCATTTGGGTCCACACCACCACCATCCCAAATACACGAGTTGCATTTGAATGCCAACCTCTTCCACAACAAGAATTCTATTAACGACTTTCTAGTAACTAATCTAAACAGAAGCTACACCCTTTGGGGGTTTGTGTCGAACAGATGGTGGGCAATTTTTGCCCAGCCATCCAGCTTTGTCATATAGATGCGTGAAGGCCCACATGTTAGAAGCTTACCCCAACAGCTAGTAGCTCTTGTTTTGAAGGTGGTTTGGTCTTCATGTGAGGAAAGGTGAGGAAAGAACATTTCTTATACCTAGTGGTCGTTAGTGGTGGTTTGGTTGCCATGGTTTATAAAAGGCTAAATTATTGAAATGCCCCTGTAACTCAATTTCAGTCTCAGTTTCCCCCTGAAACTCTAAGTGTCTCATTTTCCCCCTAAAACTCCATATATTGTCTCACTTTGCCTATTTTCCATCCAGCCCTGACAGAAGTCGAAAATTGAGGAAACAGGTGATGGGGAAATAGTGATGGGGACGTTGTTGAGTGAGACTTTGGGGTCGTAGGCCAAAGTGGTGACGGAGAGAGAGCGGTTCAGAGAGTAAAGTTGAGATCTTGGCGCCGAAAGGCGGGGACTTGAGGGATCGGAGAGAGAAATAAAGGAGGATGATGTGGAATTGTAGGAGGTTCAGCGGTGGCTGACTGGAGTGAGAGAAGGGAGGGAGATGGGAGAGAGGAGGAGGGTTTGAGAGGTGAGGTCGAGGGTCAAAGCCATGGAGGTGTAGCCGAAAGTCTGAGCGGATTTCCGCGGCGTCGACGAGGGTGGGGTGGGGAGGGCGGAGGAGAGAGAGAGAGACTGAGAGGACGATGAGAGATAGAAAGAGTTGGGTTGCCGCCATTGTTGGAGGTTGTTCTTCATTTCTTGGAGTTTGGAGAGGGGTTTGGTTTTGCAAATGAGTCTGGGTGTAGTTACAGATTTAAAGAGTATCTGAATTTGTAAGGGAATGTTGTTTTTGGCAGGTTAAGATTTGACGACTTATGTTAGGGTTGGATGAAATATAGGCAAAGTGAGACAATATATGAAGTTTCAGGGGGGAAAGTGAGACACTTAGAGTTTTAGGGGGAAACTGAGACTGAAATTGAGTTACAGGGGGCATTTCAATAATTTAGCCTTTATAAAATATGCAGTGCCCAACCACTTGGGTGGAGGTCAAGGTGAGGAAATAAATTTTTTAAAAAAAATCTCATGTGAAAAGTCTGATGGGTTAGGATGGGATTTGAGATAGAGCTTGGTATTTATACCTTCTACTAAAAAATCTCACACAATCTCACATTTTAAAAAATCCTTTGAAATTAGCACGGTTTTGAATACCATAAGACTTTTTGTTACTTATTTAAAGTCTTGATTGAATACCGCTAAATTTTAACACCCTTATTTTAAAATCCTAATAATCTTAATGGAATACCACAAGATTTGTTTAGATTATTTAAAAGTCTTAATTGAATACCACATGACTTATTCATCTCAAAATAATCTTTTAAAATCCCAATTGAATACACATCTTAATTTGCGGCTTTACTAAAATGAGTTTTGTCTTCACTACATCTGCCTAGTCTTACCGCAAGCAGATGAACGCGTGTCGTACGTGACACTAAGAAGATGACCAACTTTTGAATACGGAAGAAGAGAAATTATTTAATATATATTCAATCAAATGTAAAAAAGGAAAAAGTTTACAACCCCATAAACACTTATCTGCTAGAGATCAGAGAGAGAAAAAGATCAAGAATGAAGATCATCTTGATAATCTATGGGCAAAAGGGTCTGCCTAAGCGAGCCCTATGACTTGGAATGGTGAAGTGCCTAATTCTACCCTCTTGTTCTCTCAAGTATCCTTCACAAAGGAAAGCCTTTGAGAATTTATCCTCTACATTTCTATCCACATCATGCACAAACACATTAGTCTCCCCCTTCCTCTCTGTTCCTCCCCAACAACCCAGCTGTGTATATGGCACTCATTCTGCCTGGAGCTCCATCAAAGTACCCTGTGGGTGCATCCACCATGATCAAATCCCACTCTATATCATACACCTCACTTGGCCAGTTCTTGAGGGCCAATTCACACTTTGAAAATCTTGGATCCCCAACAACTTTGCACTCTTCCTTCATCCCAGTCTCCATGAGCTTGTCTGCTTGGTGAACCTTGGTGTCATAGGAAACATGGTAGGCCTCTAGGTTGGGTAGCTTTTGTTGGATTTGCTCAATCCATGACTTGTCTTCTTCCAAGAAAACTGTTCTTCCTCCATGGTTGAGAGCTGTCCACATCAAGCTGTCAAGTCCAAGGCCAAAGACTAGGAAATTGCAGGGTGATTTCTTTTGTAGGATTCTGGATGAGACTGATATTTCTTTGATGGTTTGTTGTGGGGTGATGTTTGTTGTTGCATAGTGAATGATGGCATTGGCTAGGGAAGGTGGGGTTTTAGTGCATGTTGGGATGAAGGGTTGTTCCAGGGAAGGGCATGGTGTTGAGGATTGTGGGGATTTGGAGTGAGGGGTTGAGGCTGAGAGATCGGCTTGGGCGATGTTGATGGATGTGGATGTGGATGTGGATGTGGATGTGGATGTGGATGGGGTTTGGAAGGGAGATGAGAAGTTTGATCTGATTATGAAGATGGTGAAGAGGAAGATGAAGAAGCAGCAGAGGAGGATCAGGTTGAGATTGATGCCACATTGAGGTTTGGACCTCATGGTTCTTGATTGATGAGAGAGAGAGAGAGAGAGAGAGAGAGAGAGAGAGAGTTGAGGTCTTGGAGGTTTTATTTAAGGGGAGAATGGATGAAGAGAGGGAGGAGAGAGGGCATTGTTTGTTTTCTGCTTTTCATAAGGAGGCGGAGGGAAATAGTGGAAAGCTGGTACCTGAGAATTAGATATTTTTTATATGAGTAAAGCTGGAATACTAGTAGATCCATGGTAAGGTATCATGCACCATAAAAAATGCATTAGCAGAAAATAATGCTCAAAATAATTCCGAAGGGGAAGCTTTTTTACCCCCACATCTACTAATAAAACACATAAATAGCTCCTAATCATGGATATAATTTCATGGGACCCACCCAGGGTTGTATATTATTGTCTTTTTAAAAGGAATGAGAGAGAGAGAGAGAGAGAGAGAGAGAGAGAGAGAGGCAATGATTATTTTATATTGTGGTGTCTAAAATCTTCATCTTAGAAGTGAAGCAAGATAGGTTGTTGGAGGCTTGATTTAGACTTAATTAGCCTATTTTTTTCGGTTGGTAGAAATAATAACATGGTTGGTATTGTTTGTTGGATATATCTCGACTTCTTTCTTCTAGTTGATGGAAGATGTGATGTATTTGGAGGGGTAGTTGATAAGAGTCATAAGAACATGATATTGTCTTTGATTATATAATGTCTTTTGAAGCTTTTTGAACATGGAGTAGTTATAAACAGCCTTCGTTTTCATTTCTTGATGTTTTGGATTGAGTTTTAGACATATATTTAGCACAAAATTGGAACTTGGTCTCTACATTGTTACAAGAGACTTTGAGAAGACTCCATAGTTTTTTTTTTCTTCCCTTTTTCTTTTTGTTATTGACAAAACTCCATAGTTGTTACTGCCTTAGCAAAAGAGGCACACGTTACACATCCTATTTTCTCTTATACACCTTTTGTTTTTCACTAGTGTGTGTGGCTGTTTTTATTGTGTACATAATCACGTTTCTTTAATTAGTATGTATCTTTAGTCATTGTGGGCTCCTTATAAAGTGAATAAAAAGAAGGAAAATATTAGGCTCCTTATATGCTTATATGTCAATCAGGTATAGCTCAATTGGTTTAGTTCTTTCACCTTCCCTTATGTGGACTAGAAGTTCGAGACACCCAATGAATATTTGTGTAAACCCTCCTCCTTCAATCGCTTGTACTAAAAAGGAATCCATCATTTTTTGCAAACAAATCACAGGTTGACATGTGCATCGTAACTTTTCTTTTTCTAATTTTAACAAGTTAGTTTTGTGTATGTGAGGTATTCATTGAGGTACATAAAGCACCGTTAACTATTTATATTTCAATTTTTCTTCAAGAAAGTATTCAAAATTATAATTTAGGGCATATAAAATCTTATAACACCATATTATTTAACACAACATATAATAATATAATAACTATAGGACATGAATTTCACAAGCTATATGAAATCAATAAAAAAAACAAATGTGTCATCTACATATCGGGTTAAATTCAGCTAGATAAACATATATTATGCATACATATTGTAAAATTTACACATATATCACCCGGACTTTTGGCCTTCAAAACAATTTTGAATTTAGTAGGACTTGAATCTTTATTTAAAAACCATGTAAAGGCTACAAACATGACACCACATATTTTTACCTACACTTCTATTTTTTCCCATCTATCCAATGCTTGGATTTTCTTTGTTATGAACTGCTTCACTTCTTCTGTTGAGAAGCGTAAAATCCCAACTAAATCAACGTGATTGATTATGAATATTGATCATTGACCTGTACAGATATTTAGTTTATTTCCTTCCTTTTATATAGGCGTGTACATTAAGGAATAGCTCATTTAGGCTAGTTTTCAGCATCTTAATTGGCTATTGTATTTGTATAAAGGTGTTGTACCCCATTCTGAAATATCAATCAATATACGAATTACCAATTCTATTATGGTATCAGAGCTCTAAGGTTACCAATAATCCTACACAAACTCAAACCCTAGCCTGTCCTCTCGCTAATCTCCATGGCGATCAGCGACGCGAATCACCTCAAGTCTCAGCCAAGCCTGAGCAACCCAAATATGATTTTCAAGCCTCAGCCCAGCCTGAGCAACCCAAGTATGATGATCCTAGTGGCAACAGTGACTCTCAAAGTCGTCGGGGTTTTTTATCTCCTTCGGTCCATCGTGTTGACGCCACTCAGATGGCCACCGCAGCTTCCCCATCATACAACCTCAGAGCAGCACAATGCCAGAGCTTCCTTGCTCTCCTCAATCAAAACAAGCCCACAGTTTTGGCTAATCATGTTAGCACTGCTTCTAGCACCAGCGATCTCTCAGGTCACACCTTCTGTGCCTCTCTTTCATTGGTGGACTCAACTGGATTTTTGACACTGGCGCCACCGATCACATGGTTTGTTCGCCTAAGTTGATAACCACATGCACTCCAGTCTCTAATCGTCAAGTGTACCTTCCTGATCATGCCCTTGCCAATGTCACCCACATCGGTACTATCCGTTTCTCGGATGATTTTATTCTTCATAATGCGCTTTGTGTTCCCTCATTTAGATTAAATTTAATCTCTGAGCAAGCTCACCAAAAGCTCCTCTTGTCTTGCAATATTTACTAATGAATTTTGTATTGTTCAGGACCGACGTTCGAGAGAAGATGATTGGGACGGGAACTGAGAGGGAAGGTCTCTACTATCTTGATACTGCGAAGATAACCGGGTGCAATTCTATTCAGCCATGGTTCCTTCTTCTTCTCGACTTTGGCATCAATGCCTTGGTCATCTTTCAAATAAAAGCCTACGTGCTCTTTCCCTTCCTATTAAGAACATGAAATTTTGTGACATTGATGATTGTTTGGTTTGTCCTTTAGCTAAACAAACTCGTCGTCCGTTTCCCTTGAGTTCTATAAATTCACTTGCGCCATTTGAATTAATTCATGTTGATATTTGGGGTGGTTATCACGTTCCTTCCATCACTAAGGCTGAATACTTCTTGACCATTGTAGATGATTACTCCAGATGCACATGGGTTTATTTAATGCACCACAAATCAGATGCACGCCAAAAGCTCACCACTTTCATCAACCTTGTTGAAACACAATTTTCTTCCCAGGTTAAAATTGTTCGCAGTGACAATGGTCCTGAGTTTATGATGACACAATTTTTTTCTGATAAAGGGATTTTACATTACACTAGTTGTGTCTCCACTCCACAGCAAAATGGAGTAGCCGAAAGAAAACACCGACACCTTCTCAATGTTGCACGAGCTTTACTTTTCCAAGCCAAACTTCCTAAGAAATTTTGGGGGGATGCCATACTCACTGCCACATATCTTATCAACCGCACTCCTACAGGTTCTTAAAGGAAAAACTCCCTACGAAATCCTTTTTCGCAAACCACCAGCTTATGATCACTTAAGGGTTTTTGGTTGTTTGTGCTTTGCCTCTACTCATCATCATCGCCCAACCAAATTTGATGCTAGGGCCACATATTGCATTTTTCTTGGTTACCCATATGGTACGAAGGGTTATCGGGTTTATGATCTTAACACGAGTAAAATTTTTATTTCTCGGGATGTTATCTTTCATGAAACTACTTTCCCTTTTTCCATCTTCCGCTACCGACTCTTCTCTTGTCTTCCCAACCTCTCATCATCCCACCAATTTTGATGATGCCCCAACCTCTCACCCCACTCCACTTGCAGAGTCTCCCACGCCTGGACTTAATTCTCCTACTTCGGAGTTTCCAGCACCTGACCTTGCACTTCCAGCACCTGCCCTTGCGCTTCCAGCGCCTGACCTTGCGCTTCCAGCGCCTGACCTTGCGCTTCCAGCGCCTGAACTTGAGTCTCCAGCACCTGGACTTGAGTCTCCACATGCGGCTCCTCCACCTACTCTTGCACCGACGTCTCCACCACCGCTACGGCGTACCACCAGTCGCCCTAGTTATCTTCAGCAGTATCATGTCAACATAAAATTACCTTCCCGGTCTTTCCCATCATCTAACTCGGCGTCGAGCTGAACCCCAAGGTACCAAACATCCTCTCTCTCATGTCCTTACATATGATCGCTTGTCACAACACCATCGTGTTTTTAGTGCTTCTCTTTCAGCAATCAAAGAACCCACCTATTTTGTTCAAGCATCTCATGACCCTCAATGGCGTCATGCCATGGCACATGAATTGGCTGCTCTTGAAGCTAATGGTACATGGACTCTTCAACCTTTGCCCCCTGGCAAGAAACCCATTGGTTGTAAGTGGGCGTACAAGGTCAAACTTCATTCTGATGGTTCCCTTGATCGGTATAAAGCACGTTTGGTTGCAAAGGGTTATAGTCAGGTTGAGGGATTTAACTACCGGGAAACTTTTGCCCCTGCGCAAAGTTTGTCACTGTCCGCCTCCTTCTCGCCGTTGCTTCCACGCGTCGTTGGCATCTTCATCAGGTTGATGTCAATAATGCTTTCCTCAATGGTGATCTTGATGAAGATGTTTATATGAATCTACCTCCTGGATTCGGATGAAAAGGGGAGACTCGTGTATGCAAGCTTCATAAATCCTTGTATGGACTCAAGCAAGCTTCACGTCAATGGTTCATTAAACTTTCCACATCCCTTAAGCAAGCAGGCTACCATCAATCGAAGGCAGATTATTCATTGTTCGTCCGAACTCGAGGTAGCACATTCACTGCCTTACTTGTCTATATGGATGATATCATTTTGACAGGGAATAGTTTACAAGACATTTAAGCAACCAAGTCATACTTGCTGCAACAATTCAAATTGAAAGACCTTGGTCAATTGAAATATTTTCTTGGCATCGAGATTGCTCGTTCTAGCAAAGGCATAGCCCTTTCACAACGCAAGTATGCACTTGAAATACTAGAGGATGCAGGACAACTTGGTGCAAAACCAGCCAATTCACCCATGGAGCCAAATTTGTCCCTTAGCAAACATGAGGGCGATTACGTACATTGATGATCCATCTTCGTATCAAAGACTTGTAGGAATATTTGACAATTACGCGGCCTGACTTGGTGTACGCCGTTCACACTCTAGAGTCAGTTCATGGATAAGCCACGAACACCACACTTAGAGGCAGCTCATTGGGTTTTGCGATATGTCAAACGTGCACCAGGGCAAGGTATTTTTCTTTCTACCAACAGTCCAATCCAATTAAATGCCTTTTGTGATGCGGATTGGGCTCGATGTCGTGATATCTCGACGTTCTACTCCGGGTATTGTGTATTTCTTGGCGATTCTTTGGTTTCTTGGAAAACCAAGAAGCAAACCACAGTATCTCGATCTAATGCCGAAGCTGAATATTGTTCCATGGCTGCCGCTTGTTGTGAAATTACTTGGTTACGATATGTTTTGCAAGATTTAGGCATTAAGCATTCACATGCAGTCACGTTATATTGTGACAATCAAGCAGCGCTCCACATTGCTTCGAATCCAGGATTTCATGAACGGACTAAACACATTGAGATTGATTGCCATCTAGTGAGAGAAAAGGTTCAAAGTGGAACGATCAAAACGGCCCATATTTCCACCTTACAACTACCAGGCGACATATTCATAAAGGCCGTGAGTCTTCCACAATTTGCGATTTTACTCGGCAAGTTAGGAATCATCAACATATATTCCAACTTGAAGGAGAGTGTTGAGGAGCGTAAAATCCCAACTAAATCAACGTGATTGATTATGAATATTGATCATTGACCTGTACAAATATTTAGTTTATTTCCTTCCTTTTATATAGGCGTGTACATTAAGGAATAGCTCATTTAGGCTAATTTTCAGCATCTTAATTGGCTATTGTATTTGTATAAAGCTGTTGTACCCTATTATGAAATATCAATCAATATACGAATTACCAATTCTATTATCTTCTCTCCACATGTGTGGCATCATTCCTTAACAAATTTATCTTTTGTTTTCAAATTTCAAGGGCATATATGAAAACTGAAATTGAAAAAAGAAAAAAAATGAAAAAGGGTCTGACTAGAAAACAATTGGGTCCAAAAGACTTTTGGCCTTCACTTTAGAATCTTCTTTGCCGCCAAAAGAAGGAAAAAAACCGCAAAACCCTACTGCTCCTTCTCGTGCTCTCCGACTGTAAACTCTACACAAAGCTAAGCTTTTTGTCTCCAGTCAACAACAAAGAAACAGAGCAGGAGCAATGAAGTTCGCAGTGAAGGCATGGAGCAGCGGAAAAGCGCGGGCAGGGGTGCTCCAGCTGGGCAGCTGCCCGGGCCCAATAGAGACCCCTGCTCTTCTCCTCTCTACTCGAAAGGGCCTGCCCCATTTCATCCCCCCTGACCTTCTTTACTCTCTTCCTTCCCCTGATTCCCATCTCTTCCATGTTAGCTCCCTCCACTTGTAAGCATTCATAGCCTCAGTCTTTTTCTTCTTTATACTTTTTCCACACTAAAATTGCATTCTAGCTGTTTGTGAATTGGTTTGTGAGAAAAAAGATTCAAACTTTTTTCAATTTTTTTGCTTCTGTAGCTTGGAAGGCCTCTCACCACAAACCATATCAAAGATAGGAGGCTTGCATGAGATGCTTGGTTTACCGGAACACGGGTTCGTCTGCATACCAAGGGACTCTATTCAATGCCTTCCAGAATGTAATAGCAGTAACAAATTTGGGGCATCTTTTGAGACTCCTTGCGGTCGCCGTTTGGTAATTGCCTCATGTTGTTTCTTGGAATGTAGTGATTTCTAGTTGACGACTTCTAGTTTGTTTTTGAGTTAATTATGGTGACCCTGGTGACTGATTGTGCAGTCTTTTTATATGCTTGCAGATTAAACCTGTAGAGTATGTTGAGTTGATTTCTTCCTTGAGACCCAATATATGGACTACTTTGGCTGATGAAGTTCCTACGTGGGTATCTGAGAAGAGGAACAAGACCTCAGTTGATCGAACTATTAGATGGCTTGATGAATGCATTGCGCTAAATCCGGTAAAAGACCATACTTTTAGAGATGTAATCAGTATCATATCTACATGCATATGCACTCACTTCACTTGCAAATGGGCTACATACAAGGTGTGCTGCTAGCAAACCTAGCAGTTGGCGTTCAGTGAAGGGAATGTTCTAACTGAAAATAGATAGAAATTAACAACCTCAAAAACTCTTTGGAGAGTTGTGCTTACTCATAAGTCCAGGAAGTCAAGCAAACCACAGATATTGATGGAAATAAAGAAAAAGGCCTCTAGGGATGAGTATTTTTGCCACTTAAGTTAAGCCTCTGAAAACCGATACCAAGCTCACCTTGGGTGGAAAAAGTTACTTGATTTATACAAACGTCCTTAATATTCCAGTGTGATAGCAAATGTGTGTACCTTAGCTTCTACCAAGTTTTCATTGGAGATTGATTTTCACTTTGATTATTGATAATTGTGAAAAGTGGTAATCAGCATTTCGTCAAGTTTCAATATGATTGACTTGATGCCATAAATGGTTTACTCGATTATAAATTATGGAAATATATTGATCCTCCATAATGTAGGCAGGTGGACCTGTCTTTGGATCCATTGTTGGAGGGTGTTCTGTAAAAGAACGTGAACGATGTGCGCAAGAAGCGGCCCGCAGAAATTTATCAGGTTTCTGCAATTCTTCATTTCTTCCTTTTGTTTTTTGGACTTGTATGTTGTAACATTTCTAAGAATTCATTTGAGTTTCTTTTTTCAAGAGAAGCAAAATATTATTAAATCAAGGAAACTCTGTACAAATTGTGGATAAGGCATCCTTGTCCAAAATTACATAGACTAAGAATAACTTTAAGATTGATTAAAAACGACGGAAAACCTAACAAAAACATCTGGACCACCAAAAGAAAATGGTAAGTCCAGGCATGGGAAATGGTTGCCTGGCACATGGGAAAATAGGGGGGAAATGTAACCCTCCTCCCCCCCTTGGGTTTCATTTTCCATTCGCATGGGAAACTTTGGGAAAATGGGCCAACATTAAATGCAGATTTTTTATGGCCATTTTGTCCCCATTAACAATATAGAATTACAATATAGCATGAAATGCATTCTTTTTTTATATTTGATTTCACATGGGTATAATTGGAAAATTACACAAACTTTGTTTTACATTCCTACACAAACCAAACATGGGAAAGGAAATAAAGTGGTATTTCCTAGTTACTTTCCTTGCATTACCAAACATGGGAAAGGAATCTTCCATTTCCCATCCCTTGGGAAAGACATGGGAATTATTTGGGAATTATTTCCCATCAAATCTTTTCCGCGAACAAAATGAGGCCTAAAGGATAGGGCTTTAGTAGGGGGTTTCCAATAATTTCCTGAGCATTTAAATCCTTTATAAATACACTGAGATAAATAAGAAACTAGAATTCATTTGGATTTCTTGTGTATTTTTAGTTCTAGTAGCTTGATGTATATTTAACTATACTGGTATACAATTGATATGAAAACATCTTTTTCCCAGGTTACTGGATTGGAGGTTTTGGGCTTGGAGAGAGCATGGATGAGCGCCCTGCTCTCCTTAATGCTGTTACTGTAAGTCACAAGCTGGTGGAACCTTCAATTTTCCCCTGAACTTGATCAATGACTTGCGTTTCTTGTTTTACATGCATCTTTCTTATTTTTCATATGTCAAAAAAGAAAACATAAAACAGTTTATGTTTTCCTTTTTTATTTTGATATCTAATAGTCGTATAAAATGTTCAGGATATCTTACAAGTGGAGAAACCACGCTTGATCACTGGACTTGGACTTCCAGGTAAGAGGTGTACCATTGTTACAATGAGTTGTTGGTCTTACCAATCGCTGTTTGAGACATCTAGATTTCTGAGGGAATTCTCATGGTTCCAATTAAGAATATACTATGTTATCTGTATCACTTGCCGCACATATGAAATGAGGGTACAGTATTAACATACTGTATGACATTTAATCTGTCATCTTAACTATCAACTGAGGTGTAGTGGATCAAGTTGGCTAATAAGTGTATTTGGTGGTGGGGAGAAGGCAAAGATCTTGTGGGTATGCAGTGTGTTGGTGATTTGGATGGAAATAAACAGCCTAATTAATTTATCGTGGAAAATTTTAGGAGTCTGAAGATTGCTTTTAGGATGGAATAAGGCCAGATTCTGGTCATTACTTTGGCCATCAATTTCTTCCCCACTTTGCAAATTCCCTTTTCTTTTCTTAAATTATGGAACTGGTTCTAGGTTTTTTGCTTCTAGTTTGTTTGATTACTTTTCTGTTTTCTGTTAAGATTGGTGCTGTTTTGTTCCTTGTTGTGCTCTTGATATTCTGTTTCTTGTAGTTTGAGGGTGGTACTTTTTGGGGATGGCTGGTCCACTTTGATTGGGAAGTTAAAATTTAATTGTTGTCCCTATCATTGAAAAGGAAAAAGTTGGCTAGTAACTTCAGTTTTGCAGTTGTTAGGAACTTAGGGCAATGCGTTAAAGGAAAATGTTTGCAACATTTAAATGTACCTTCGCACAAATACCTGGTTATTCTTTCAAATTTATCAGCAAATGAACTTATGCTTTTATCTTACAGAGGAGATCTTGCAGGGGGTTGCTGCAGGCATTGATGTCTTTGATTCTACGTGAGTAGCTCAGTGTTCTAACAATTTTGAATATCTTTATCCTTGCTGTTACCATGATTCAAAAGGTGATGACATGTATTTGCAGGTATCTATGCCATCTTACCCTTGGTGGCTTTGCACTTACATTCCCACCAGATGGAGTTGAGATGAATGCATCTGATAATATAGGAAGTGACCAGACAAAGATTAATTTGAGAGCAACAGTTTACAGGTAACTGATGACTTCTCTGTCTACTTGCAGCACTAACAGTGTTTACGAGTTATTGGTTTCAGATTTCGTCTATTAGGTTCAATTTTAGCTAGTAGATAGCAGGTTTGACTTTACGAACTTGTTTACCCAACACCTAATATTAGTTATCCGTTCTAGATATGTGTGTGTATATAGCGAAATGCTCTCTTGGCAGACTGTGAAGTTGGATAATTGATCTGGTTAATTCTTGCTTAAATGTGTGGTCCTGATTTGTAGAACATTGTCCTATATAATACTAGTAACTTCGACTTTAAATCCTCCATCATTCAGCTGTATGCACTAGCTGCTTCTCCAAGCCACCTTGTACACTCCCTGATTAACTGGTCAGGAATCACATAAGGGGTTTTCTTCTTCCTCTAAATCTTCTTTCTCAAACACTATCTCTCACTTCGACCGAAGGGTTCACGTTAATTTTCTCAAAATTCAATTAGCCTCTTCCACATCCAACCACGGATGTGATACCACTTGACACGAGAAATATGACATAAGGCAATTAGGCACATGACATTTGTAAGTGATTTTGAAGAAACTATTAGTCTATGATAAAAAAAAGTAGTAAAGTAACATTAAAGAAAAAAAAACAGAAGTTGTTGATAATATAAAAATAAAGAACTAGGAAACGGCAACTTGTGGGCTTAGCATTTTCTGCATCGCATTGTCATGAAGGGTGCTGTGTTTTGTGAATAAACTTCTTGAAGTCTTACCATATTTTCTTAATCATTTATTGTCAAATGGATCCGAAAATAATTGATGCAGTTATTCTTAACCTGATATATTTTCCTTTGTTTTGTTTTTCAGGAAAGATATGTCACCAATTGTTGAAAATTGTAACTGCTATACGTGCAAGAATCATACAAAAGCTTACATCAATCACCTGCTCAATGTTCACGAAATGCTGGCTCAGACTCTACTAGAAATGTATGTGCTACATTGCTTCCAATAAATATTATTATGCTCTTATCACCTTTGTTATCATCATTCATCCTAGTTGTCGTCATCATCACCAGATCGTCCTTTGATTTTGCAGACATAATACTCACCATTATATAGGATTCTTCCGCTCAGTAAGGGAGGCAATTAAGTCCGGTAATTTTGAGCAATTCAGACAGAAATTTGTTGAGGGAAGATGTTACCATGTTGCTGCTGAAGCTGCTGCTGCCTGCATGTGAATTTGTTACTTAATTTCTACATTGTAACTTTGAAGAGAGAGAGAGAGAGAGAGAGAGAGAGAGAGAGAGAGAGAGTGTGTTTTACAATTAGATTAGATTGATGAACAAGTGGAATAGTGAAACGACAAGGGTCGCTTTGCAGGCTGTAGTGCGAGTAGTAAATTTGAACATATAAAATTGGAGAGTAAAGTAAACATAGAAATAAAGGTTAATTTGAAACCACCATTTTCATTCAAATGCTCTTGTTTTCAGTGACACCGACTCCAAGCTTTTTCCATTGCTCTTCACACACCAAATTCCATTAAATTGGCAAGTTTAGCTGATAAAAAGGTCAAAGCAAGTTTACATAGTATTTTGATAAGTTGGGCAAGAAAAAGGAGTAAGAGTTCTATTTGTTCTATATATGGGTGGGCAATTGAATCGATGAACCGAAGCAAACCGGGCTGAAAAAAAATCAAAAAATTTGGTTTTGGCTTGAACGGATTTTTCCTGTATTTTTTTTACTTGGTTTCGTTCAGTTTGCGATTTACCCGGTACAAATGCGATGAATGGAACTAAAACTTAAAAGACAAAAAGACAGGAGATTCAGGAAGAAGTTTCGGGTTTAGGGTTTGAATGGAACTCCCAAGTATTGCTGGGAGTTCCGAAAAGAAGCAAATGGCAATGGTTTGAGGTACTTATATAACTAGAGAAAAATAAGATTTTTATTTTATTTTTCAACTAGTTATCTTAAGTTTCATACTTATACTTTTTTATATTTTTTATATTTAGAATTGTCTTGGGGCACTTGATGGAACTCACATATAAGATTCTTATTTGACTTTGATTATTTGTTTGGTAGTCTCGTGATGATGCTAGAGGTTTTGAATTTAAAGTTATAGAAAATTGGGATGATATAGTAGATTTGTGTGGCAAAGATAGAGCCACTGAAGAGGGGCGCTGAAACAGGTGCAGATGCAACTGAGGTTATGACTCATACTAATGAAGTTGATCATGTTGATTTGGATGATGATACACAAGATTTTGAAGATATTCATGCTATTGATGATATTTCACCAACCTCAACAAATGGTCAAAAGAGAAGAAATCGTGCATCAAATTCTTCTGATATTCTTCCTACAAAGAAAAGAGGTGCTATCAAAGATGTTATTGCTGATTCGATTGCTAGAATGGCTTTATCATTTGAAGAGTTTATCCGTGCTGATACTAAGAACCTTGATCCAACAGAGTTATATGCTGAAGTACAAGTAGTACCAGGTCTTAGTGAAAATGAACAACTCAAATCATGTGCTTGGCTCATAGAAAAGGGATATTTGTTGAAATGTCACCTGAACTTATACCTTAGTTTCAATTTGTCACCTGAAAAAAAAATTTAAGTGAAATGTCACCTGAATTTTTCAAAATCCATGATTTGTCACCTGAGTTTAACATCATCTTATTTTCCATATATTTTCAAGGGTATTTTAGTCTTTTCACTTTCAAGGATATTTTAAAAATGGAAAAAAATTATTATTAAAAAAATAAAGTTTAAATGTAAAAATGGCTGGGGATTAAATGTGAAAAGATATATAATTTTTATAATTTTCAAGGGTCTTTTCATAATTTTTTTATAATGATTTTTCCATTTTTAAAATACTTTTGAAAATAAAAGGACTAAAATACCCTTGAAAATAGTTGGAAAATTGGGTGATGTTAAAGTGAGGTGACAAATCATGGATTTTGAAAAATTCAGGTGACATTTCACTTAAATTTTTTTTTCAGGTGACAAATTAAAACTAAGGTATAAATTCAGTGACATTTCAATGAATATCCCAGATAGAAAATGACAAACAATTTTAGATGCTGAAGGCACTCCCAATTGAGAAAAAAGAGAGTGTTGCTGATGTTCATTGCACGTGGGGAATGATTTGGTTTGCGTATGCTCTGTTTGTTTAAGTTGAGTTATTTAGTTCATCAAATGATATGTTATTTTATACTTCTAGAGAGATACCTTCTATGTCGGTTATTAGTTTTTTTGTTCTTTCGAAATATTTAATTTCTGTCATTTATAATTTACATGAGTTATCCAAACATTGAAATTTTCAATTTGTCATTTACAAAATCCGACATACATAAATCCAAACATTGAAATCTTCAATTGCCAGAAATTGAAATAACGGAAATCTAAATTCTGTCATTTTAGAATTTTATATAATTGGCAATTCCTTCGTCCAAACGGAGTATTACGGTGCTTATTAATTTTCGGTCGAGTAATTAAACAGGACAACTTGGACACATTAGTTGGAATAAGAGCAACAGACCTGATGTACGCGAGGGCCGAGGTTTAAGGCAGGGAGCACACCCAACCCAGATGAAATAGAGAGAGACATAGAGGGGCGGAGAGATTTCAGGGGCTAGAGGAGATAAGGGTTGCTGTTGTGGCTATGTCCGATAGGAAGGGAGGGGGAGGATCGAGTTCGCCGGACATGGGTGATTGGGAGGGGCATTGGGCGATGGGGAGGTAGATGGAGGATCGAGATGGAGTAATTAGAAAATCACTAATAAACAGAAACTCTTTTTCTTTTTTTTTGAAGAAAGGTGATTTTACAATAAACAGAAACTTGATTTAGAAGTTAGCATAACCCAAATAAGAAAAGTACAATATACTAGCCACTATTTGAGCTTGGTTGCCTTGTCGGAGATTTATGCCATAACCCAAATAAGAAAAGTATATACTAGCCACTGTTTGGGCTTGGTTGCGTTGTCGGAGATTTATGCACTACACGTTGAAGAAAAGAACCATTAGTGCAACACGGAAAGAACCATTGATTTTGAAAAATTGGTTCTCAGTGTTTTAGTTTTATTTAATTATTTTATGTTATTTCATTTTTATAAATATTTGGATTGAATTTCCAAGTTGATTTAAAAGTTTGCATAACCCAAACAAGAAAAGTATAATATACTATAGCCACTCTTTTGCCTTGGAGTTTGCCTTGAAGACTTACTCAGCATATAAACTGGGCAGAAGAAAGGGAACACCACAACACAAACAA
The DNA here is from genome assembly GCA_018703695.1 of Prunus fruticosa. NCBI lineage: Eukaryota > Viridiplantae > Streptophyta > Magnoliopsida > Rosales > Rosaceae > Prunus > Prunus fruticosa. The sequence goes on along the minus strand of CM031917.1, from coordinate 65,714,304 downwards.
TCATCCTGCGATCAGTTCTTGTTCATCAACACTGCTGCCAACCATTTTCTAAAGCTCAAAATAATGGCTGATGCACTCATTTCCGTGCTGCTAGAACGGTTGGCCTCGACAACCTATGAATACATAGAAGAAGGGGTGAAACTTTGTTTTGAACGTTAAGGAAGATGTTAAAAATTCACTCGGATTCTCCGAGTTATTCAAGCTGTGCTTGAGGATGCAGAGCAACGCCAAGTGACAGATCAAGCTGTCCAAATCTGATTGGATGAGCTGAAAGATATATCCTACCAGATGGGCGATGCGCTGGATGAGTGGAACACTGCCATTCTCAAACAAGTTGAGAAGCAAGAAACAGAACAAAATGCTCTTGTTCCCCCCAATAAGAAGGTATGTTTCTCTAGTTTCTCCCGTTCCTTTTGTTTCGGCCAAGTGAGTCGGGTAATTCATCATCATAAAATTGCTCAGAAGATACAAGGTCTGAATGATAGGTTAACTGAGATTTATGAGGATAGAAAAAAGTATCAGTTTCTACGCAAAGAATTAGGCATTCAACAACCTCAACAACCTCAACGACCTCAAACTGCATATTTTGTCAATATGTCTGAGATATTTGGTCGTGAAAATGACAAAAATCTTTTGATAACAAAGTTGCTGAGTGGTAGTAGCGTAGAAGAGGTCCTTATCATCCCTATTGTAGGGATGGGAGGCATGGGTAAGACCACTTGACACAACTAGCCTATAATGATGGCCGAGTTGAATCTCATTTTCAGATCAGAAAGTGGGTTTGTGTGTCAGACCCTTTTGATGAGATTAAGATTGCCAAAGCCATTATTGGTAAAGACGCCCCAAATTCAAATGAGTTGAATGTGGTCTTGGAATGTATGTATGAATCCATCAAGGACAAAAGGTTTCTTCTTGTCCTGGATGACGTGTGGACTGAAAACCGTCAAAAGTGGGACCTTTTAAGGGTACCACTAATGCAATACGGTGCTGAAGGCAGCAGAATATTGGTCACCACAAGAAAACTAGAGGTTGCTAATATGATGAGAGCAACACCAAACATGATCGTTAACTATACCAGTTTGTTCAGTATAAAGACTAGGTTTTCCTTTCAGTGCTCGTTAACTATATAAAGACTTGTATAGAGTATAATCTAGATATGTAAAGACTTGTAAACAATCAGCATAATGAGACAAGTCATGTAGATTGAAATTTAGATATATACCTAAATTTAAATTGAGATTTCAATTTGACTATTTAATTTTGAGTGCTCTTTATGATATTTTTTCTCCTTACTCCTTTATGAATTTAGGAGTTAGTATTTTCAATTTTTGATATTGAAATCCTTGATATTGGAAAAAATAAAATTAAAGGATTGAAAAAAAAAAAAGCCAAAGCCATAGATTGGTAATGATTATTACTTAGTAGAAAATAAGAGTTTAAGAAGGAGGAGACATGAATTATTTCTTTTATTATTGCTGTTACAATAGAAAAAGAAACAAAAACAAAACAAAAAAACCCAAGGTAAAATTGTAACCTCGAACCCATGCCCAAAGAGTAGAAGTTAAAGTGCAGCAAACCAATGCTGCCAGGCCCGTCCTTGTGTAAATGTACGCGGGTTTTATATATACGATATTTAACATATTAATATATATAACATATACGTTAAAAAAAATTGGAGGCACAAAGAACTAACATAGAACCGAAATTAGAGAAATGAAAAAGCATTTGTGGATCTACGGCAATCAATTACAATTCACTTTCTGAAAACGAATTCATAAATCACTTTCCGAAATTTCATATGTAATACCTTGATCCTTGATTTTAATACTTAGAATTAGTAAATAAATCCCCATAGTCAATAGAACTAAATTTAAGTAATACGCATCATATCTCCATCTAGAGGCGGACAAAAAAATTGTTGTCTTGGAGTTGGAAATTCGGATACATTATATAAATGGCTTGGATACTTTTCTTTTGGTGGACCAGTTGACTTTGGATTACTTTCTCGCTATAGAAACGGGCTAGAAGAAGGGTAAAAGCACAAGTTAAAAATCTAGTGACATACAGTTTCAGTTTTATTAATATTGATTTTTTTTATGAAGAAGGGTAAAAGCTAGTTTACATCATCCAATATGTCAACTTGTATGGTAAGGTCAAGAAAGACAGTCACCAGGCCCAGATTAGATATCTTTTTCTAATATGTCAACTTGTCACTTTAATATGCATCTTAAAATTGACTTGCTCATCCTGCAATCAGTTCTTGAAGACTTACTCAGCATATAAACTGGGCATAAGAAAGGGAACACCACAAACAATCATCCTGCAATCAGTTCTTGTTCGTAAACACTGTCAACCAATTTCTAAAGCTAGAAATAATGGCTGCTGGGCTCATTTCCATGCTGCTAGATCGCTTGGCCTCTACAACCTATGAATACATAGAAGGAGGGGTGAAACAATTTTTGAACGTGAAGGAAGATGTTGAGAAATTCACTGGGACTCTGGAAGTTATTCAAGCCGTGCTTGAGGATGCAGAGCAAAGGCAAGTGACGGAGGCAAGTGTCAAAATCTGGTTGGATAAGCTGAAAGATATATCCTACCAGATGGTGGATGTGCTGGATGAATGGAACACAGACATTCTCAAACAAGAAGTTGAGAAGCAAGAAAGAGAAGGTGATCCAAATGCTCTTGTTACAAAGAAGAAGGTACGTTTCTCTAGTTTCTCCCGTTGCTTTTGTTTTGGCAAAGTCAGTCGGGTGATTCTTCGCGTGACATTGCTCTGAAAATAAAAGATCTGGATGATAAGTTAACTGAGATTTATGAGGAAAGAAAGAAGTATCAGTTTCTACGCAAAGAATTAGGCATTCAACAACCTCAACGACCTCAAACTGCATCTTATGTCAATATGTCGGAGATATTTGGTCGTGAAAAGGAACAGAATATTTTGATAACAAAGTTGTTGGGTGATAATAGTGAAGAAGAAAAGGGGCTCCTTATCATCCCTATTGTAGGGATGGGAGGCATGGGAAAGACAACTCTGACCCAACTAGCCTATAATGATGACCGAGTCAAATCCCGTTTTGATATGAGGAAAAGGGTTTGTGTTTCAGACCCTTTTGATGAGATTAAGATTGCCAAAGCCATTAGTGGCGCTTACGCCCCAAGTTCAAATGAATTAGATGAGGTCTTGCAGTGTATGTCAAGATCCATCCAGGGCAAAAGGTTTCTCCTTGTCTTGGATGATGTATGGACCGATGATCCTAAAATGTGGGAACAATTAAAGGTACCATTAATCCAAAGTGGTGCTAAAGGCAGCACAATACCTGGTGACCACAAGAAAACGTGAGGTTGCTAAAATGATGAGAGCAACAAGAAACATGATCAATCTGGGAGAGTTGAGTGATGAATATTGTTTGTCAATCTTCAATCACATGGCCTTTTCGGATACGGACGTACACGAGTTTGGAGATATTAGCACGGAAATTGTAAAGAAGTGTAAAGGTTTGCCTCTTGCTGCAAAGACTTTAGGTAGTCTCATGCAGAATAAGACAAAAATGGGAGAATGGAAAGAAGTTTTGAATAGTAAGATATGGGATCTAGAGAAGGTCGAGCAAGAAGTTTTCCAACCCCTATTCCTAAGTTATAATGATTTGGCCCCAACAATTAAATGTTGCCTTTTATATTGTGCTACTTTTCCTAAAGATTATGAGTTCAACCGAAATAATTTGATTAATCTATGGATGGCACAAGACTATGTTATTTCGAAAGGGAACAAAAATAAGGGAATAACGGGTGATGCAGGATTTGACAACTTAGTCGCACGGTCTTTTTTTCAAGATTTTAAGAAAGATCAAGACAGTGATACAATTATAGATTACAAAATGCATGATATTGTGCATGACTTTGTACAATTTCTCACCAAGAACGAGTGTTTGATTATGGATCACGCAGAGGGAGCTACAAGCGAATCAAAGTTATTGGGTGATAAGGTTCGTCATTTGACCTTGAGATATGTTCATGAAGGTCCACTTGCTATCTCATCCTACAATTGCAAAAAGCTTCGCACGCTTGCAACTTTTGATTCAAGAATTACTATCATAGACCCAAATTTAATTTTACAATTGAAATGTCTTAGGACATTAAATTTGAGTCGTAATTCCATCAAAGAACTCCCAGAGGAGATTGGTGAATTGATACATTTAAGGCATATTGATTTGTCTCACGGTTGGTATTTGGAGCAATTACCGGACACTATTTGTGGTTTGTACAATTTATCTACCTTGTGCCTTAATGATTGCTCTAAACTTAAAAAACTGCCTGAAAAAATGGGAAACTTGATTAACTTAAAGCATCTTTATGTTGAGTGGTGTGACGTTCTGGAGTCGTTGCCTAAAGGGATAGGGAGATTAACAAGTTTACAAACACTAGATGTGTGTCGGTGTGGTGGCGACAACGATGAAGCATTCCAAATTGGGGATCTGAGAAAGTTGAACCTTGAGGGATGTCCTGGAAATACAACTTGTGGCGGATGCGAAAGATAAGAGCGAGGTTGAGAAAGCACAATTGTGGGACAAAAAGCTATTTAATCTCAATATTGTATTTAAAAGGCAGACGAACAATAGTAGTAGTGTAGAAATACTGAATGCCTTACGACCGCACCCAGATTTGGAATCATAATGGCACCATGTGGCCCAATTGGATTCAATCTTTACACAATTTGAGATTCCTTGTTCTTTGTGATGGGACAGAGTGTGAACTTTGGCCTCTTGGGAAATTGGAGTGCCTTGAAAGTCTGCGCCTATACAGAATGGAGGGAGTGAGAAAGGTCGGTGTTGAATTTTTGGGATTAGAAGATCAAACCTCATTAAGAATCAGATCACCACCCCTGATATTATTCCCAAAATTGAAACAACTAGTGTTTAGCAGTATGTTGAATTGGGAAGAGTGGGAAGGCGTGGAAGAGTGGACGAAAGAGGATTCTGAAATTACAATCATGCCGTGCCTTTCCAAGTTAATAATTGAAAACTGCAATTCGCTAAAAGTATTGCCAGACTTCGTCTTCAAAACACCACTGGAGACTCTTCGCATCCCTAGATCTGAGAGACTTTTAGAGCGTTACCAAGAAGGCAATGGAGAGTGGGCCAAGATTTCTGCTACGAACCCAAACATCCGCATTTCCTCCATGTAATTGAGCTCTAGCAATCTCTTATTTACATACTTATGTATCAATTCCAACTATGATCTTATTTTGTTTCCTTCAAAATCTTCAGATGATGGTGACTCGCTAGGCACATTTATGAAAACATCTGTCTCGGCAGGCGGCGCGTATATAATCTTGAGATGAGTATGAAAGGTACTTTGATAATCTTCTTTAAAAGGTACTTTCCTTTTTAATTTTCTAGTAAAAGTAAAACTAATTGTTCGCATTCCTGTTGGGCAGTTGTTTTAGGTGCTTTGGTGTTTGTTTTGTTAAATCTCTGGAGTTAATTTTCAATTAGCTAGTATTAATAAATTAATTTACTTGTTATGCCACACGAGGTTTCTTGTTTTGTTTAATCTGCATGCTTTAGTTTTAGTTGTTTCTCAAAAAATTTAATTCCCGAATTGAAAAATGATTGCAAGAAGCAAATTAATTGATTTCTACTCATTCCTTCATTTTAATACCGTTCATCATTTCAGGGACTCTATGGAAGCCAACGGAGTGATGTAAACCATCACTGCCTTGAGAACTTGACAGAGACATGATGAATTTCCAAGGTCTACTGAGCTTTTGATTTAACAAACATTGATGAGTACCCTTATTTTTTGTTTTGTAAGCAGAAACTTCGTGAACACCTTATTTTTAAGGGACAGGCAACATCGACTGTATATATAACTAATCTACTGGTGTATTGATCATTTGCAAAACTTCCTTTGTGTCATTAATTCGTAAAATGTACTCTGAGGAACTGGTGAATTTGGGCTTGCAATTTACCTTGGCTTTCCCTTATTTTATTGTCCATCAGTTCCCAGTTTTTGCTGTTCCTCTAGAAGGTGTGTTTTGTTTGCCTTCAGTAACTTTGATTTGGTGTGTGCTCTTAAGCTAGAAAAGTCGTTAATATCGGTAACCTTGCCTTCAAAAACTAATTCATAGAATAAGAGGTAACTTGTTTTGAACGTGAAGAAACAAGTTGAACAATTCGTTGGCAATCTCAAAGCTATTCAAGTTGCGCGCGCTTGAGGATGCAGAGCAAATGCAAGCAACGACGGCCAGTGTATACAACTTATTGCAACTTGTAACACTATACTTGAAATTAAGTTCATGGACCTTCGAAATCAAATAGACATAACTAAGTTTGAAATGTTTAGAGCCCGTTTGATAGCCATTTCAATTTTCAATTTTCAGTTTTCATTTGTTAATGAGATAAGAGGTTGCATTGGAATTTGACAGAGATCATTAACAACATCCTAAAAATAATACTACTATGTTGTGCTATATCCGTTACACCCAACACATTGTGCAGATGCGCATAGTTGGTGAGACGTAAAATGAGGGAAAAAAAACACACACACGCACACACACAAACTTGAGAAGTTGTCACTTGCTACTTTCTAATGGCATCCCTGACTAAAAGGTGTACTTTTTTCCTTTGAATTATTTTACAACAATTTTCTGTATTCTCTCTTCCTATTTCTGTACATTTTTGTGCAAAGGTTATGGCAAAGAAGTGGTCTGTATAAGGCAGCCTGCATTATACAAGCACGAATCGGTTGTAGTGGCTATGCTGGGTCTAAAACCTAGCATGACACACCATAGAAAGCATGAATATGCCGATTTAAATGCATCGGGTCGGTCCAAGAGAAAATCAAAATCATCCCTAATCTTCAAGAAATAGCACCCTTGACGGATACATAATTTGTTGCTAACTAACAGATTCAATTAAACAGAAACACTAGAGACAATTTGCGGGCAGTTTATTTGTTATCAAAGAAGTCTTGGAAATCAAAGATAGGCGATTTTGTTGTCATGAGTCTTGACAATATAATAAGTCACATTATAACACAAAACAAAGCTTTTTTTTTTAATTTTTTTAATTTTTTAATTACTAAGAAAAACAAAGCTTAATTGAAATGCATTCTTAGAAGTTTTTCCACCACAAGTGATGTTGTCATAGTCAACTATTGTTTTCCCAAGGTACCAGAATTATTCAGATTATATGACCAAAAGCAGAAGAAAAGCTGTTAAAAGCATGCTTGTTTGCTTGGTGGTCAACAATTCATGATCAGCAAAAGGAAACATAGACAATTCAAAGCAGATATTGCCATATCTTCAAAATTGGTGCAAGTATACAAATATGTGTGGAACACAAAGCCTAAGGGAAATTAACCACTTCCTATTGCCACTATAATTTGGTTGCAGAATGTACATAAGAGTAAAAATTAAGTCCATTTTGATTTTCACATGTTTACAACTGATTTTGAAACTATACAGTGGCTGCTGAATATGTCTGGAACAAGTAAGACAGGATCTTCTTGTAGTCACCAACTTGGGTACCAGTGTTGGGATCAATCAGGTAAGGAACCTATAAGAAGTCAATTTTCTTAGTTTCATCCTTAGGGTTTTCAACAGGAGATCACCATGCACAGAAAGAAAAATAGTCTGAACTTACAAGAGGCTTGGACGGATATTGAAAATGTTTAATAATTAATTTTTTAACTGAATTGTTTGTTCTCTTAAGTAGGGCCTACCACATATACCAAAATTAAAACCAAAAGCATTTACAAGCTGTTAAGAGAATTACTGCATAATTGAGTGAAAAGCGCAACAGAGCTATAAAAATCTCATTCATGACATAACTACCGCAGTAAAAGCTCAAGACCATTGGAAACATAGTAAAACCAGATTGTGCAGACAATAAGTCAGTACCACATCATATCATGATCATGTGATAAAAGTTCCACTCAAATTCTATTGCAGCAGAACATCATCTAAGGGATAGTTGTTCTCAAAAACTAACCTCTTTGGATCCAGATGCATCTAGTGACTTTGATCGCAGGGAACCTTCTCCCACATTTTGAAGGATGTAAGGAAGCTCCAACTCACATAGTGCCTCACGCACAATTCGTGCATACTTGAAAGAAAGAAAAAGAAAAGGGATGGAGAGGAAGAGAAAGATATTAGAAATTACGCAAAATGCCATAAGTCACTGTAAAAATTATGTACATAGTACTAGCAGCATAGAATACAGAAAATGATTGTTAGATGATCCTGGGATTTGACCTCATCTGTAAATGTACAATGTCACACTGAGAAATTTTTGTACTGACAACTACAATTATATGGATCTTTGATCAATCACATGCCCTAATTTGTCCAAATGAAGGACAGGTCTCAAATTAAAGCAGACTGTGAAGGACCCGGATCCTGTCATTTTCTCCCCTCTCCCTCAAATTCCAGCTGTTTGAGCACAGTAAAACAGAATGAAATGGCCATTATTCTATCCTTTGTCTGGAACATGTCTTTCATGCTATTGCGTACAAACCCCTTAGTCAAGGAAATAATGATGAAAGGACAACAATAAAACAGTAACCCTAGATTGTAACAAGAAACGGCCAAAGCTACACAAATATATGTGTGCTTCAACAAAATCATTCGTACTTCAAGGGAGAGTACCCAATTTCACTATGAGAGAAACCAAATTCATACAAATAATCTACACTCAACAATTGATTCCTAATCAACAACATATCTACCTGGATACCCTTGTACATCCTCCCCTTCCCATCTCTTCACATAATTGTAATGCTCTAGAGCCATCCCCATGATGAGAAAAAGCTACAATCATTGAAGTCCTTGAAATAGGGTTCCTTTCAGGCATCCAAATGAAGACTTTGACCGAATCCACCAACTCCAGCACACTTAAGAGTACATACATGTAAGCCCATTGGTGAGGAAAGAATGATAACAAAAAAACTGTGACAATTAAACAGCGGACTTGCTTCCCTAGACCTATAGAATTATCTACACTGAATGCCTCAAGAACTGCTGGAACCATGTTTCGGTAGTTTCAATCCCTGTCTTCTTGACCCTCAGGAAGGTTGGGGGTACCATTTTCTATAAGTTAGACTGAATGGGATATTGCCTCCAGGACCATCTTTGAAAAATTTACATAGCTTCTTTCTCTCAAACCGATTTGTTGCAAATCCCACAAGGACAACAGTCATGCAAACCTCATTGATTCTTCCATGAACTTAAAATTTCACCACACATCTTCCAGACTACTACTTTCTGAATACATGTCCATGAGTCCACATCAATAGACAAATCTAATTGAATTCTGGATTTCTTTACAGATCCATCCATTTGGCACCCTACTCTACTATTTGAATGTGCGCCAAAGCGTCCACTACACCAATCTAATTGAATTCCCAATTCTAAATACATCCATCGACGTCCTACACTTACTGTCTGCAAACTAAAAATAATTTCAAAGAAACCAGTAAAGCATATGGAGGAAAAAGGAGGATCCAATCCCAAATTATGGAAGCCTATATCGGTGTTCCCCTTGTAGGCAAACATAGACTGATCGGAAACAAACTACGATTCTCAATCTGTTATATATCCAACAAATATGAAAACATTTGGTGATGCATAAATCATGATACAATGGAAAATACTCAATGAAAGAACGTTATCTCACTGGATTATTTTCATATGAGTAAAGTTCCAGTTTTTTGGGTGGTGGGTCTCGCTTCGCCTTTTCCCACAATGTCATTCCTCTGCCTGCTCGAAAAATTGTTGGCATCCATCCTGTGAATAATGTGCTACAGGGAGCAACATTTAATATGAGCAAGAGAGACAGAGAAAAGAAGAGAAGAGCCAGGTTAAACCACTTGTAATCGATACACACTTGATATTTCAAGTCACCCATTCAAAACATAATTTCTGTCATCTGTTTCCTACGGGCTTGATGCATATTAGAGTTAAGACCCATGTTAACTTCTTAAGTTGTTATTTTACTTAGGTTGATCTATTTACAATAATTATTAAACGGGATCATTATAGAGTCAAAGCAACATATCAGCAAAACTGATTCTTCATTAAGGCTAATAATTTATGTGATATTGGACAGAAAATATAGTTTTACTTGTGATTTATACTCGTACAGAAAACTTAACATTCTTGTCCTATGAGAAGAACTTGAGGATCAATACCTTTCCAAAAGCCCCACTGTAGGTTTTCTACCTTTACCGTATTGTTCAAACAGGTATTTCACAATTTCACCTATCCACAAAGGTAGAAAGAATGCAAATAAGACAACTTTGATAAAATCATTTCCAACAACCGAGATAAAACATGTATCAGCAATATTTTACAAGTTTAATGTACTACTCTATACAGACTTGGTTAAAACTGAAAATGAGATGCAGAAAAAGCTCTCAATTACAACATTTAGTTACATTTTATTTAGACGTAAGAGCACTTGCTGATATTTCCCAGTCATGAGATTAATTATTGATTCTATGCCATGTCACAAAAGAGAAAAGAAAATTAGCTCGGTGAAAAAAATGATAATACGGAGGTAAAAAGCTTGTCTAGAAACCAAGAATTACAAAGCACGATGAATTTCCTGATATAACCCAATGATTGAATGAACTTTGGCATTCAAGAGGGAAAGCAGTTTGAAGATGTTCTATTTGGCCATCACATAGACCATTCAGATGATTAGACTTAACAACCACAATGTAGAAACTCATTATGAAGGACAGAGTATCACTAAGTTTTGGAAAACACTAGATGATCCAATTATCTGGCAAAATAAACAATGTGGTCTATATACTGTCACAATAAATTGAACAATGTTTTCTTTATTTTGTGAAGGATAAACTTGGATGAAAGTAGGATAAGGAGAATACAACTACACATTTCAACAACAAAATGCAAAGTTTTGAAAACACTGTGTGCACCCCTTGGACACAGACACAGGCAGATGCAGTTGTAATTGGCAAGTTTAGACAAGTTTGAAGGTATTTATGGTGGCTAACGCTTGAAGTAATCAGGTAACAAGTGGGCTATAAAGCATAAACCTATGAGTGACAACCGCATTTCACTGTAACATCTTGCCCTTAGTTTTTAATTAATATGGGTCCAAGTAAACTTATCCATACTCATATAGAAGACACAACAGCTTTGAATGTTTGATTCGCCACTCTACATTTTTCTTCTTTCCTTTTCTTGGCACACATAAAAAGTCGTAGTTCATCCCAGAACAGCAGCCAAAGAGACCTAAATATTTTGGCGGATGTGACTGAACAATTGATGAATTACACTGATACTCATTATGTTTTCAATCGTTTGCACTATATCATTAAGGCCTTATTATCAAATTCTAATAAATGAGAAATTTATCATTTTCAGCAAAATTAGTAGACAAGTGGACGTGGGTTAGTCTTAGATTCAAATCTTCCAGTACGGAAAGAAAGAGATACAGACAGACAGACAGAGACAGACAGAATGACAGAGAGAGATGTAGAGGCATCCATGTGAAATGAAGTTTGATAACTTACCACTTTCATACATTGAAATACCAGTATTTGGATCAATGAGAAAAGGAAACCTGCAATGAGAATATTCATAATCCAAATTTTAATAAGGAGATGAAGAGGCACAACAACAAAAGCTAGTCTTAGACATAGTAATGACGTTTTAGCCTAGAAAATGTATGATGAATGAGTAACACAGCTAAATCCATCAAATGTAACAATATTATGAAATGACATGTGATAATTTATCAATCTCAAGTATCATTTATTAGTTACAAATTTCACATAAACGATGACCTCACCTCAGTACAAACTTATTTCCAATTAGACTTCGTTCAATTATCAGAACACTTATCAGAAGGAAAACAACTTCTTTATAAGTTGATACAAAGAAAAGAGAATTACATACTGCTCTTTGCCACCAAATCTTTTAACCATTTCTCTATGTCTTGCTGAACCTTTTGGACAAGGATAGACCTGCAAATGTGTGCCAATAAGTTGACATTCGAAAAACTAATCAATTAAGCGTCACCAAGAATAACCACTCTGAAATATGTAAAGCTCTATCAAGCTATAAAGGTTGTATTCCAGAAAGAAGTAGGAGCCTCCATCCATCCACCATATCATTTTACATTATTCTTTCTTCACCTCAACTACCCTGTGGCCCCAAGGTGACCAAACTCAGAGAAAAATGAGGAACAAAATCAAAACCTGTTTATAAAATTTCAAGGAAACCATACTTAATTTTGAATCGGCATGTTATCTGAGATCTAACCCATTGACTTGATTAATTTAATCAATTTTTCAGGCCAAAATCCTTCTTAACTTATTTATAATAAGATGCTTTAAGTGATTGGAAATGTCTAGAGGGCTCAAAATTTTAAAACTAGTTTAATTGATTTATTTTAACATGCTTGACATGATCAGAAATGGCATCTCTAACAGGAATCAAAATTTATAAAACTAGTTATATTATATACACACCACATAAAGAGTTTTTCAAGAAAATGCAGTCAGTTTCATGCATTATATTCTGTAATAGTTCTAGAGTTACAAACAATTTACAATTAATGGATGTCAACCTAATTTAGCTCTCTAAGTTTATTGACAAAACAGAAGGATCATATAAAGAGGCAGGACTGAACTGGTTGTCAACCTTATCTTTTGGTTGAACTTTGTAAAGCTTGAATTGAAAGTTTTAGTGGGCATTGAAGTTTGTTGAAAGCAGGTAATTTATAAACCAATAGCCATGGGTTAATCTTTACAGATTTTGGTACAGTTTGTCAACAAAATATGAGCCTGTGGCATCTTCAAAGAAGGGAGGTTTTTCCTTTCTTCTGTGCACTTTATCATAGAGTGTGTTCCAACTATTTTCTAAGCTAATTTAGAATCCCTTCCTTAAAGTTTGCCTTCATTTTTGTGAAGGCAGAAATCTTACATTAGATAAAGTTCACACCTCATGGCTGTAAGGATAGGCTCAAACCCATCTATCAAAAGTTTCATGAGAATTTCATTGTTTTGCAAGATTCTTCTTTTGATGGTAATGAAAAGTAAAGGAAACCAAGACTGAATGGTCACGGTGTGAAAGAAAAATGCTCTCAAACACCACTATTACTGTAGCAGAGTTCTCAACTAGCACTATTAATGCAGCAATAGTCCATTATATCGATATCATCTTGATATGCCGTCAATACTTTCGATATTGTCCCATTATTTGAGAGCATTATATCAATATCAATACTGTCGATACTGTCAATATGCTGTCAATACTGTTGATATCATCTTGATATGCTATTTGAGAACTTTACTACGGTAATAGTGGTAGCATTTCCCAAGAAATATATGATAGGAAGTTGTGCAGGAAAATTTACTACTTATTCCTAAATAGGACAGTTACTGATATGGAAAGATGGAATGAAAACATAACTGGTTGCAGTGATACGTGTTACTCACCTCTGCAGAAAGATCTAGCTCAGTCAAAGCTTCTCTAACCCTCCTGCAAAAAGGGCATGCCTCTGTTGACAAAATCAGTTTGCAAATTCAACAAGGGAAAGTTTCTAATCCCTATTAAGGTTAAATCAACATTGACAATAGACTGTACCAAACAGTAAGAACTAATTTAGGCATATTCGCATGGCCAACAAACAATTTGCTTCTTAGTGCTAATCATGCTGATACACAAGTTTTTACCCTTTTATTGGTCTATACAAATTTATACCCTGTTATTGGTCTATACAAATTTATACCCATGGTTGACATATTGGTATTCTCAATGGTGAAAATCGTTTTCCAAAATACTAAAACTCTAAAAGAAAAAAAGTTACTATTGCTGTATTTGCACTCTTATAATAAAAAAGAAGCTTACCAAATTCAAAAAGCTGCAAATTCATAGGAGGATCCATGGTAGTGATGTCCTGTCTGTCCAAATTGTGCGATAGAGATCTTGATCCCCAAGGGAATCTGGCAAAGGTAGACAATGAAGATGTAGCTACCTATTTTGAGAGCCAAAAAGGTGGAAGTCTATTAGGGTCAGCTAAGAGTTGAGTTATTCAGAGATAGGCATCTTCCTGGTGCAAAACTAACTCTAGACCCAAATGCATGCACGAATTGATAACACCTATAAGGCAGAAACAAACACACACACAATGACAAGATATGATGAAGTTACAGCCCAATCCTATTTGTAAAGATGTTGGAAATCCTAATAGGTTCTATAGTACTCTACAGTCTCATCCAGATAAAACAGCAAAAGGTCAATTACATTTGTGCCAAGTAATTAAAAAAAAAAGTATTCTTTAGCCACCACAATTCCACAGTAGCAACAAACGATCAAAAGCAAAACCAGGAAAATTTTGAAAGTGATTACCTCCAAAGTAAAGTTCCGTTCTTGAGAGGGATCTCCTCCCTGCAGGAAACAAGACAAAACAATGGTGAAATTATGGAAACAAAAGCCAAATGGTCAACACTGCATTTCAATTTTGAATCACAAACAAGAGTATAAAATTCAGTAGTTTGCACTATGAAGAAGCAACAATGATACATGAACCTCATTACATGGTCCTATGCTCAGCAGTCAGGAATATGAGCCTTGAATGCATGTCTTTAAGGACCATCAGTTAATATCCTTGTCCACATGGCCTAAATGTAGGTTTGTGCGTAGGAAACACATGTACCCTATAGAAAACACCCTCCACAGAAGAGGGATCGAGGTTTAAAATCAAACACCTAGCATGACCACATATGTTCAAGAAGAAGTGGTTCTTCTTCCTATGCAATATAGAATGAAATATATGCACATTCAGGTAATGGATATTGATAAATTTGACAGGTATTTGCGTGCAAAAGCTCTATGGCACAAAAAAGAGAGGCATAGTAAATGACAGAAATTTGTGAAAAGAAACAAAGCTACATGCACTCAGATGTGAGCACTAATGCAGTGCCAAAGACCAATCATCTTAAGGTAGGGGGATTGTAAACGGTGATTAATATGTTTAATGTAGCTACCATTGCAAAAAACAAAGTTTGCAGAACAACATATATGAACAATTTTTCCCCATTTTTCCACTAAGACTGTAATTAGTCTGTGATTACTTAGGAGGCTTCTTGAAAAAATCAAATATTGGATATGGTTCTGTCATATTTCAACTGCATATTAGCTGAAATTTTTCCCTGATGCTAGCAGTGGCCCAGAAAAACAATTTTCTGTAGACATTGAAAATCAAGAACACAGTTAAAGACTACTTCCCTACCAGAAGATTTTCTTGTAAAGAGATGAGTCATAAGCTGATAAGACTGTTCCTTTTTATGGTCCGCATATTACATAATGTGATTTTCACAATTTTTTTCCATGCCAATGCACACTTCAAAAAAAAACGTACATAGCGATTCTAGTAGAGTTTTGACCCTAAAAAAAAGTTGCCACATTTTGCTAAAAAATATAAATAAAAACCGGAAAAAGAAAAGAGAAAGAAAAGGATAGGAGAGACTGACGGAGAAGAGCTTGAGCAAGGGACACAGCACGGATAAAAAGCCAGTTGATGGGTTGCCACCATTACTGGAAACTGCACCATTTTCCCGAGACAACTGGGTTTCCAACTCGTTTGTATCTGCATCTGAGTCAGCAGAATTCGCATGAAATCTGTTTCTGCTAGAAACCAAGTTCCCATTTCTCAATAATCTTTGAGAATATGCTGATAATTTCAGAGCAAAAGCTGGAATTGGAGTTCTTGGGAACAGAGAGTTCTCAAAATCTGTCGAAAAGCTGTGCGGTGGCTTTGAAGAATAGCACAGTGTTGTCTGAGAGCACGTCAGAGATATTACTGACATTCTTCGACTTTGGTTCTTAATTCTTGGATGGCTAGCAATGTTTTTCTTCGTTTCGCAATCTTTAAAATATTGTCTCCAGGTTGATGTCAGGATTTTTTTTATCTTTTTTTTATATATAAAAGTAGCGTTTAAAGATGGAGAAATAAAAGAACAAATCCAAGTGGAAAACGGCTGGTCTAATGTTCTCAGTGAAGAATAACAAAACAATATTACCCCAGTTACACATAAAGTTTTTTAGTACTATTGTGTGAGAAACTCATCTCTTGTAATTTAGACTACCTTGAGCTTTATTTGGTTAAATCGTAGCAATGATTTCAAAATTATAAAAGAATTTATATTTTCGATTTCGAGTTTTAATAATAAGTTGTTGTCATCCCCAAATTAGGTTATGTCGTTTTGCTATTGGTCATTTCCGTTAACTTTGTTAATTTTTTTATTGAACTCAAAAGTAAATTAGGAAATCCATCAACAACTTTATAAATGAATAAAACAACAAATCAAAAAATTGAAGAAAATCATGGACTCTCTGTTGCTCTTGCTTTTTTTGGTTTGTAATTCTCTTTTTCGCCAAAAAAAAAATTTAATAACATTTGAAAGAGGCAAGAGTGCAAAACTTTGTACCAAGACACAATTGCTGGAGTGCAAAAATGAGAGGCTTGTCTTGTCTTCTCTCTGCCGGAGTAGCTGGTTATCGAGGACAAGAAGAGAAGCTCCGCACTCAATCTTATTCTCAAATACTCTCTGGACTAGGGGTGGGCGCGGTCCGCTTGATTCGGTTCTCGCTTCAAACCGAAATTGGTACTATTCATTCGGTCTGGTTCGGTTCAATTTAGGCAAAAAAATTTCAAAAACCGGCCGGTTCAGTTTTGTCTTGTTCTGTCCTTTCCAAATTTTAACCGAATTATTAATTTATTATTTTTTAATTTTTTTTAATTAAAAAATTATAATAAATAACTTATCTTTTTGGCTTAAAAATTAACAAATAATCCAATTCATACATTTAGAAATTTTTTTAAGTTAAACTTGGAAAAATAGTGATTATAACATTTAAAATATAAGATTATATTTTAGAAATTTGTAAAAAAAAAATATAAAAAAATATAAAAAATATGACCGGTCCGGTTCGGTTTTAGTCCCGGTGCAATGTAGTGTAAAACCGGTGGAATCGGTTCGAATCCCTTAGGTCCAGTTTGTTGACTTTTTTGGTCAATCGGTTTTTTTTCCGGTTTTTTTTCAGGATTCGGTTCGGTATTCGGTTTTTCCCTTCTCGATGCCCACCCCTACTCTGTACCTGACAACAGTGATGGGGTTCAAAGCTCAAGGATCAAGATCAAGATCGCCATTTCAGACGCAAAGGTTCAAATCTCTTGTTCACATATATCTATGAAGTGTCTCAATTGGGCAATTGGGTTGAGGTGGGCAGCCTGAGAAATTATTGGATGAACTCATTTTCATTTGATTTTTCAGAAAATTTTGTTATTTGTTATTGTTCGGAAGGCGTTAAGTTTTGAAGCAGTATAGCCGCACGGCTATACTCCTTGCTTATATTCAAGCATTGCAACAGTGCGGCTATACTTCTTGTATATATTCGAGCATTGAAATACGGCTATACTCCTTGCATACATTCATGTATTGAAACATACTCGTGGCATATATTCATGCATTGAAACAGTACAGCCGGCCGGCTGTACTCTTTGCTTATATTGAAATATTAAAACAGGTAAGCCGCACGTCTATACGCTTTAAACATTTTTTATAAAAATATAAAATTAGTTTCTTTAAGTCAATAAGTAGTTATTTTATTTTCTTTTTTATATAATTAAATAATATCTTAGCCTTATTTAATTGCTTTCATTAGTAATTATGTTTTAATTATTATTTTTTTAGTGAGTAATTAATATTAAATTTTTTTAATTAACTCCATAAATTATATTACTTAATAAATAGTAATTAATTATTTGAATTTTCTTTGGGATAAAATTTTCTTAATGATGAGTAAATTAACTAGGCAATGAATCAATTAGGCAATCAACTAACTTGAATTAAATTTGAAGTGCCCAAGTGATTGAAAAATCCCACCGTGTTTAATATCACTAGCCTATTTTGCATTGTTTAAAGTTTTTTATTTTTCCTTCATGTTGTTCTGTATATGATGAGTAAAACATCTCCTAAGTCCAAAATGAATCAATTAGGCAATCAACTAACTTGGTTTAGATTTGACCGTTATAGTGATTGAAAAGTCCCACTAGGTTTTTTAATTTGTGGTATTTTCAATTCTTATGGGCAACTTGATATTGGAAGAATTGTTTAACCTGCATCTTATGAGTGTTTAACTTATTTTAACAAGATTTTATGATTGATAGGTTATGCGTCAACTCTTATAAAGAATTCCATTGTACATGCTCTTCATATTTTCTTTTATTAGAACTTAAAATACATAGACAAGGACATATTAAACAGTATAGCCGCACGGCTATACCCTTCGCATGTATTAGAGTATTGAAACAGTATAGCTAAAAGAGTACAGCATATATTCAATTATCTTTGCATATATTCAATTATTCAAACAGTATACGGCTATACGCCTTGCATGTATTCAAGCATTGAAACAGTATAGCCGTACGGCTATACTCATTGTATATATTGAAGTATTGAAACAGTATAGCCGCACGGCTTGTATATATTGAAGTATTTAAACAATATAGCCGTGCGGCTATACTCCTTGCAAAATGCTTCTCTGCATGTCTTTGACAGATGATTGCATACCTTCCTTCAAGAACTATGCCATTGAAATAAACTCATGAAACAGACAATCTCATTGTTCCAATCAGGTAGGTCCCAGAATGAAGGAGCTAAAAGAAAATATTAAAGTTCGAACTTACGCCCTCATCTTGGAAGGACTTGTTCCATCAGCACCACCAATAATTGAAATGCTATTGATCTTGACATCTGATGTAAATCTATCAGAAATAAATGAACAAAATATAACTTAATCAGAACGTAAAGTAACGACATCAGAGATAACTTGGTCTTAGAATGGTAGGTTTTAATAAAATTTATCAAGATGCAACACAAATGTTTCAGAAATAAGTACAGCTATGTTTAACATCAGATATAGGCTAGCAGATGAGCACAAGAACAAAAGATAATTACAAATGACACACAAATTAAGTGTTATGTTTGTTTTAGGTGAACCTGGAGATGCTACTAAGGTTGAATCCCATACTCAAACTGATACAGATCGGACTATGGAGATCAAACAAGACATGTTAGCATTGAAATTGAATGAAAATATGGAAAAATGGGTACAACTACTCAACCAATGGATCTCCCTGTCCCCATCCATTTCATGTTCATGCATTCTTTAACTCATGTCCTGAAGATAACACATAAAACAACAAAAGTGGATACTCACGGAATGTAAACTAGTAGCTGAGGATCACCCTCATTGCTCTCCAAGTGTTCCTGTTGCAGAAAGTAGGATCAGATGAGGCTTCATATTTCTAGTAATTGAAACATAAATTAAAACCAAAATATATGCATGGTAAACCTGAACTGAATCTCAACCAATGATTCAGCAATTTCTTGGCCGAAGATGAGGGTTTTTCCTCTTCTACAGCAGCTTGTATTATCTTGCATCTCTCTGGGAGTTTTTGATTTACTCTTTTTGCCCATCTTATGGATCCAAAAGCTGCATTTCACCCAGATTACATTACTGAGAATTGACAAAAATGTATTTGCAGAGATGCCAGACCCGCCAGGAAAAAAGAAATCTGAAAAAACAGACGCCATTGAAGTTTTCGAAGGAGTTGACATAATTGTCAGATACTTACATCCAAATTCACCAGAAGGAGTTGTACCTCCTTGCCATAAACAACACTCACCTTGCAGTGTATGAAGTGAAAGAACTAGCATGTGTTTAGGGGGAGGGGAGGCTAACCCATCCCAAGGTCAAGGCATACCAAGCCCTCTTTGAGGAACTATATGGCTTTTTAATTCTTCACTTTGGGATTAAAAACACAAGGCACCCAAAAAGGGATCAGGCCACTCAATGATTCACCATGATTTAATTAATTAATTAATTTTTTCATATAAAGATGTAGTCACCGCCCCTTCACAAGTATATGATACTAACCTATACAAATTGTGTATCAATTTTCACTTTGCCTTGCATTGCAAATGCTCAAAATGAGCCTGCATATTTTACAACTGATTTCAAGAAAGACAAGGTTCTTTTCAAAAATTCTGCAAGCTAAGTATTCTTCAAGTGGTCACACTATCTCTAGGAGGTTTTCCCTTAGGAATGACCGTCCGGTAGTTGCGACATCACAAATGTAAAACAGAGACGAGAGGCCTGCCACCTTTTTGGCTTTGACCTGCAATCATCTCCTGATTCACTTTTATATGTGCTGTTGCATAAGGAACTTATTGTGTCAAACTTTTCACATGGGCACTCTACCATCCTCGCCAAAACAAAACTGAGCATGGCACATCATTGTGCTGTGATGTTTTTGTATGCCTTGCAAATTCTCCTTTGCATAGAGAAAATGAACCATCAACGTAATCCTGAAAATTCCAAGAAATGGATCTCCTTGTAGAAAGGTCCTACTGCTGAAGCTGCAAAATGCATACATCATGTGATTAACTTGCAAATCAGAAGTACATATCAAATAATTTGGCATACAAAGCAAGGCAAAAAGTAAATGAAATCAGCAAAAGACAAGGTCCATGGATGCATCTAACAAAACATTAGCTTATTTGTTTTGGTTGTCAAATGGCTGCAGCATTCCTAAGTTATTACATACATTTGGCTCTTTACAGATCAGGTCAGTATTAAAATTCCATTACTGATTTCGGTTCATCATCATATCACATTAGTCCCCCAGTTTTAACTCAAAGTTTATTCTCAAGTCTCCATTAAGGTTGCACCAAATTTCAGTTTGTATATTTGATTATCCAAAAGGATCACAAAATCTGCTTCAAATATTTCCAAATGTACATACTTGTATAAAATACCAATGTAATTTGAATATGAACTGTATGTCATACGACTAATTGCATTGAAAAGCCAATCAAGGGATTTAGCAGAAATAACCAGATTCAAAATTAAATCTTGCTAAACCTCAAATAGTATTTCTTTGGTCTATAGGATTAACTTCTCGTAACCGGCATTAGTAAAGCAGGGAAATTTCTACTCTTATCAAACTCATGAGATCAGAAGTCACATAAACTGACTACCAACACCTCAACTACAGAGGGACCTATTTTCAATTAAGAAAAACCTATATTGCCACAAGACAAAATTATGAATAAAGATGCTTAATATTTTATTAACACGACAAAGAATCATAATTTCTTATAAACTCTAACTCTGAGCCTGCATTCTATATGAATAACTAACACTGCCAAAACCATAAAAAAAACAAACAACATAATGCATTAACTCACCAAACATAAAAAACAGGAGGAAAGAAAAAAGTTAATCTTACTGCTTGTAACTTAGATTTCTCCTCTCTTTCCTTTCGAAATTGAAATTCAGAGCGATAGTTGGTCATTTGATTATGATGATATTGATTGAATGCAGGCAACTCCCAAGGTTCACCCTCATTTATGGAAACCAAGTAGTGGCTTAGAGCTGATGAACGATGACCTTCCCAGCACCAACCCTGAAGAAGAGGCTATGTCTTGCTTTGATTTGTCCAAGAATGATTCATATCTCATATCAGCAACATGAGGGATGATCTCCATTTTTGAGTATTTGCAGAGATGCCAGACCCGCCAGGAAAAAAAGAAATCTGGAAGAAAAAAAACACGCCATTCGCGTTTTCGAAAAATCGGCCGCCTAGGCGGCTAGGCGGTCTGTTTTTTATTTTATTCTAATAAATAGTATAGCCGCTCGGCTATACTCTTTTTTATATATAAAAAAAATTCCTTGATTGTCCTTTATTTTAAGAGTGGTTTAGAACATTATCCATTACCATTAGGCCATTATCCGAGTCTCTATTGTCCCCTTTTGATTTTTTGCATATTACCCATATAAAGAATCTAGCATTTTCTCATTTAAATATATTATTTGAAGGGTATATCCGCCCGGGTATACTCATTAAATATATTATTTAAAAAGTATAGCCGTTCGGCTATAAGCTTTAAGTATATTAATTAATTTCCATTAGATTAATCAAATAGTTAAGATTCTTTTAAATGCGTGGATGCTAAATGTAGAGGCTCGGGATGCATGAAATGGATTCAGAGTTCAAGTGATTTTTTGCATAGATAATTTTGAAGAAATACCTAATATATATCCATTATTTCCATCCTTTTCTTTTTTAAGGAAATGTGTCTTTCTTACTATTATAACCGAAATTATATACTTTCTTTTGAAAGGAACAATGACAATACATTGTCCCATTAGCTATACAAAAAATCATATAGCTTTTTCAAGAACAAAAAGAATTTAAATTTAATATCTTATACATATATATATGAAGTAGCCTTTCATGAAACAAATTGGCCAATTCATTAATTAATATACAACTAATATGTTATAGTCAACGAGAAAAAGTTAACATTAGCTTCTAATCATATTATAACTGGTATAACACTAATACACTAACAATGTGTGCTATAAATATTAAATAAACCTAAGGGCAAAATCGTGATTATTATATATATGTGTGCTTGTCAAAAACATAAATTGTACTGTAGTTCAACCTATTGAATACCTCATGTATCGGACCTCTTGTTGAGTCTTTACTGAAACCCAGTGATTCTGTTGAGTCTTTGATCTTTCTTTGTATTCCTAAAGAATACGGAATACCTCATGTATCGGACCTCTTGTTTTGCGGCATAGATGTTTCAATAAGGTAGAATTTCTACCCAATGGGAATTTTGAGAAAAACTTAATTACATTATTGACACAAAGATTATCTGAAGAAATTCTAGATTCTGGATATCGAAGTGAAATCGTTGGTGACAAATATAAATCTATAACAACAAAAACTAGTTCTATATATGGGCTAGCGCAATGTTGGGACCTTAGTCTCAATCACGAGGGCTATGCATCATGCAAAAGGTGTCTCAATACAGCAAGCCGAAATCTTCGCGAGCGTTGTCGTCTTAGTCAAGGAGCTATAATATGGATGGTTGGTTGCGTCCTAAAATACTCAGACACAAAATTCTTTGGTATAATTAACACGGATAACGGGGTGTATGGGAAAAATCCTCAACCCGTTCCTAATTCCAAGTTATTTCCAATGACACTAGATCATTTGTTAAATCGATAAACGTTTGAAATTGTTTCCGGACAACTGTATGCTACTAGAAGCATTCAAGTGACAAAGAATAAAAGGGCGAAAATGATTGATTTTTATAGTTTGTTCGAGTGTACCAGAGACTTGTCACATGAAGATTGCAAGAAGTGCCTTCACGTTGCAATAAGCGAACTTCAAGGTTATAGTCAAAGAATGAGTGGTGGACGAGCTATTTATGGGAGTTGTTACGTCAGATTGAATTTTACGTCTGTTACTAGAATTTGTTTCTTTCAAATGGAGGTATTTATAATTAAGTATAAAGATGTGTTAACCTTAAAAGAGATAAAATATTAAATAAATCTCAATTTCAATAGGACAAAATAAATGGGAATGTAGGACTATATAAATGGGTAAGTAACTAAATAAACTCCCCAACACCAAATGGACAAAAATTAAGATTTATATATATATATATATATATATATATATAAAGATAATCTTAAGGGTTGTTTGATAACCATTTCATTTTCACTATTTTTGAAAATGATTCTTTTGAAAAATGAAAAGATGTTTGGTAACATATTTCGTTTTCCATTTTCAAAAAAGTGAAATCAAATTATCAGAATTACCCTTATTTTTTTAAACAATTTGAAAGTGTTTTTCGTTTTCATTTTTCGTGCGCTCATTTTTCACGCATCAATTTGACATCACAGACATGAAATGCATTCCATGTACCAAAACTCAGTATTTGGGACCACCTTTAATTACTTTAATTACTTTAATAAATAGTTATGTTTTAATTCTTATTTACCTTGTGAATAATTAGTATTTAAATATTTTATCAAAGAAAAAAAATAATAAATTACTATTTATGAAGTAATATAATTTGTGAAGTTGATTAAAATATTTAATACTAATTATTCACTGAAGAAATAATAATTAAAACATGATTACTAATGAAAGTAATTAAATAAGGCTAAGATATGATTAATTAATAAAAAGAAAGTTTTAAAAACAAAATCTATTGACCTAAAGATACTAAGTATATTATTTATTTTTAAAAGAAACATCTTCCGAAGAAATTTTGTAGGGAGAGGTCTAATTCGGCAAATATAAATTCATATTTTTATTGTTGGTGCAATATGGAAATATCTTTAAGAATAGAATATGTCTATACTCTACAAATATAGTCCCAACGATACTTTATAAATAGAAATTTTAAACCGTATAGCCGGGGGGCTATACTCTCTAAATAGAAATTTTCAAAAGTCTAGCCGCGCGGCTATAGTCTTTAAGTAGAATTTTTCCCAAGTATAGCCGACCGGCTATACTATATAAATAGAATTTTTCCATAGTACCGCCGAGCGGCTATACTCTGTAAATAGAATTTTTCCCACGTATAGCCGCGCGGCTATACTCTGTAAATAGAATATTTCAACAGCATATGCTTTGCAGCTAAAGGCAAGAGAACAAAGGAAATAGCCATACTGTAAGATTAGTGCCGACTGCTACCATATGCTTTGCAACTGCATCATGGCTGAAATTGTCACGCTCAATCATGACAAAGAGAGAGACGCCGGCAGATCTTCAAAACTTACATTTTATCTGAAAAAAATCAATGATTAACTACAAAGACATAATAACCCTTCACTCCATCATACCATCTTGATTACTAAATTATTCAATTATAAAATTACTAAGCTATTCCAAATATGATTCATTCCACCCGCTCCCAAGCTCATTCACATTTGTTTAAATTAACCCAAAGATTATTAAGCAAATCCTGAACTGAAACAACCTGTTCATATACTTGAAATGTTATAAGCACTGCACTAACCCGAGAGAAGATGAAATCCATTCCCTAAGGGTTCGAGCATTCAACATAGTTTCGGCTGTTGTAAAGGTCTTCGAAACTACCACAACTGCAAATATCAAAAGAATATATGAATGAACGATAAGAAACCCCACATAGAGCTTAGATTACAAAAGTCAATATTTAGTGATATAAATAAACTTAATGCTTATCGAGGGTTGTTTCTGGGTTTAACCTTGCAATATTTCTGGCAACATCAATAGGATCAACGTTTGCAAGACTGCACACAGGGGAAAACAAATTATTAGAATACCCTTAGACCAGAATCATCCATCCTCTGATAAAAATATGCATATAATCCTTTAACCCAACTACCAAGACTAGAACCAAATATTTATACAGAGAATGCATCTAACATAGTCCCTGAATATGGGCTATGTTTCTTCAAGCACCACAACCACAACCAACACACAGAATACAGATTGCTTTAAAAAATAAACACAAAGAAAATTTGAAAGCATAAGCAAAAGCATGCCATGTCCTAAAATCTTATGTGCTATATCAAATACAAAATGCTCCTCTACATGTCTTTAACAGATGAATGCATACCTCCTTCGAGAACTGTGCCACTGAAACAAAACTGAGCATGGCACATCATTGTGCTGTGGTGTTTTTGTATGCCATGCAAATTATCCTTTGCATAGAGAAAATGAACCATCAACGTAACCAACAGAGGAGGAGATAAAAGATCAAGAGTCCTGAAAATTCCAAGAAACGGATCTCCTTGTAGAAAGGTCCTACTGCTGAAGCTGCAAAATGCATACATCATGTGATTAACTTGCATATCAGATGAAAATATCAAATAATTTGGCATACAAAGCAAGGCAAAAAGTAAATAAAATCAGCAAAAGACAAGGTCCATGGATGCATCTAACAAAACATTAGCTTATTTGTTTTGGTTGTCAAATGGCTGCAGCATTCCTAAGTTATTACATACATTTGGCTCTTTACAGCTCAGATCAGTATTAAAATTCCATTACTGATTTCGGTTTATCATCATATCACATTAGTCCCCCAGTTTTAACTCAAAGTTTATTCTCAAGTCTCCATTAAGGTTGCACCAAATTTCAGTTTGTATATTTGTTTATCCAAAAGGATCCCAAAATCTGCTTCAGAAATTTTGTTTTGTAGACAAGTTCATATAATTCCAAATGTATATACTTGTATAAAATACCAATGTAATTTGAATATGAACTGTATGCCATACGACTAATTGCATTGAAAAGCCAATCAAGGGATTTAGCAGAAATAACCAGATTCAAAATTAAATCTTGCTAAACCTCAAATAGTATTTCTTTGGTCTATAGGATTAACTTCTCGTAACCGGCATTAGTAAAGCAGGGAAATTTCTACTCTTATCAAACTCATGAGATCAGAAGTCACATAAACTGACTACCAACACCTCAACTACAGAGGGACCTATTTTCAATTAAGAAAAACCTATATTGCCAAAATACAAAATTATGAATAAAGATGCCTAATATTTTATTAACACGACAAAGAATCATAATTTCTTATAAACTCTAACTCTGAGCCTGCATTCTATATGAATAACTAACACTGCCAAAACCATAAAAAAAACAAACAACATAATGCATTAACTCACCAAACATAAAAAACAGGAGGAAAGAAAAAAGTTAATCTTACTGCTTGTAACTTAGATTTCTCCTCTCTTTCCTTTTGAAATTGAAATTCAGAGCGATAGTTGGTCATTTGATTATGATGATATTGATTGATTGCAGGCAACTCCCAAGGTTCACCCTCATTTATGGAAACCAAGTAGTGGCTTAGAGCTGATGAATGACGACCTTCCCAGCACCAACCCTGAAGAAGGGGCTATGTCTTGCTTTGATTTGTCTAAGAATGATTCATATCTCATATCAGCAACAGGAGGGATGATCTCCATTTTTGAGTATTTGCAGAGATGCCAGACCCGCCAGGAAAAAAAAGAAATCTGAAAAAAAAACCACGCCATTCGCGTTTTCGAAAAATCGGCCGCCTAGGCGGCTAGGCGGGCTAGGCGGTCTGTTTTTTATTTTATTCTAATAAATAGTATAGCCGCTCGACTATACTTTTTTTTATATATAAAAAAAAGTCCTTGATTTTCCTTTATCTTTAAGAGTGGTTTAGAACATTATTCATTACCATTAGGCCATTACCCGAGTCTCTATTGTCCCCTTTTGATTTTTTGCATATTACCCATATAAAGAATCTAGCATTTTCTCATTTAAATATATTATTTGAAGGGTATATCCGCCCGGCTATACTCATTAAATATATTATTTAAAAAGTATAGTCGTTCGGCTATAAGCTTTAAGTATATTAATTAATTTCCATTAGATTAATCAAATAGTTAAGATTCTTTTAAATGCGTGGATGCTAAATATAGAGGCTTAGGATGCATGAAATGGATTCAGATTCAAGTGATTTTTTGCATAGATAATTTTGAAGGAATACCTAATATATAACCATTATTTCCATCCTTTTCTTTTTTAAGGAAATGTGTCTTTCTTACTATTATAACCGAAATTATATACTTTCTTTTGAAAGGAACAATGACAATACATTGTCCCATTAACTATACAAAAAATCATATAGCTTTTTTAAGAACAAAAAGAATTTAAATTTAATATATATATATATATATATATATATGAAGTAGCCTTTCTTGAAACAAATTGGCCAATTCATTAATTAATATACAACTAATATGTTATAGTCAACGAGAAAAAGTTAACATTAGCTTCTAATCATATTATAACTGGTATAACACTAATACACTAACAATGTGTGCTATAAATATTAAATAAACCTAAGGGCAAAATCATGATTATCATATATATGTGTGTGTGTGTGCTTGTCAAAAACATAAATTGTACTTTAGTTCAACCTATTGAATACCTCATGTATCGGAACTCTTGTTGAGTCTTTGATCTTTCTTTGTATTCCTAAAAAATACGGAATAACTCATGTATCGGACCTCTTGTTTTGCGGCATAGCTGTTTCAATAAGGTAGAATTTCTACCCAATGGGAATTTTGAGAAAAACTTAATTACATTATTGACATAAAGATTATCTGAAGAAATTCCATATTCTGGATATCGAAGTGAAATCGTTGGTGACAAATCTAAATCTATAACAACAAAAAATAGTTCTATATATGGGCTAGCGCAATGTTGGGACTTTAGTCTCAATCACGAGGGCTATGCATCATGCAAAAGGTGTCTCAATACAGCAAGCCAAAATCTTCGCAAGCGTTGTCGTCTTAGTCGAGGAGCTATAATATGGATGGTTGGTTGCGTCCTAAAATACTCAGACACAAAATTCTTTGGTATAATTGACATGGATAACGGGGTGTATGGGAAAAATCCTCAACCCATTCCTAATTCCAAGTTATTTCCAATGACACTAGATCATTTGTTAAATCGATTAACTCCTGAAATTGTTTCCGGACAACTGTATGCTACTAGAAGCATTCAAGTGACAAAGAATAAAAGGGCGAAAATGATTTATTTTTATAGTTTGGTCGAGTTGTCCAGAGACTTGTCACATGAAGATTGCAAGAAGTGCCTTCACGTTGCAATAAGCGAACTTCAAGGTTATAGTCAAAGAATGAGTGGTGGACGAGCTATTTATGGGAGTTGTTACGTCAGATTGAATTTTACGTCTGTCACTAGAGTTTGTTTCTTTCAAATGGAGGTATTTATAATTAAGTATAAAGATATGTTAACCTTAAAAGAGATAAAATATTAAATAAATCTTAATTTCAATAGGACTAAATAAATGGGATTGTAGGACTATATAAATGGGTAAGTAACTAAATAAACTCCCCAACACCAAATGGACAAAAAAATATATATATATATATATATATCAGAATTACCCTTTTTTTTTAAACAATTTGAAAGTGTTTTCAGTTTTCATTTTTCATGCACTCCTTTTTCTTGCATCAATTTGACATCACAGACATGGAATGCATTCCAGGTACCAAAACTCAGTATTTGGGACCACCTTTAATTACTTTAATTACTTTAATAAATAGTTATGTTTTAATTCTTATTTACCTCGTGAATAATTAGTATTTAAATATTTTACCAAAGAAAAAAAATAATAAATTACTATTTATGAAGTAATATAATTTGTGAAGTTGATTAAAAATATTTAATACTAATTATTCACTGAAGAAATAATAACTAAAACATGATTACTAATGAAAGTAATTAAATAAGGCTAAGATATGATTTAATTAATAAAAGAAAGTTTTTTTTAAAAAAAATCTATTGACCTAAAGATACTAAGTATATTATTTATTTTTAAAAGAAACATCTTCCGAAGAAATTTTGTAGGGAGAGGTCTGATCCGGCAAATACAAATTCATATTTTTATCGTTGGTGCAATGTAGAAATATCTTTAAGCATAGAATATGTCAACAGTATAGCCTTACGGCTATACTCTACAAATATAGTCCCATTGATACTTTATAAATAGAAATTTTAAACCGTATAGCCGGGGGGCTATACTCTCTAAATAGAAATTTTCAAAAGTCTAGCCGCGCGGCTAT
This sequence comes from Prunus fruticosa, assembly GCA_018703695.1. Lineage (NCBI taxonomy): Eukaryota > Viridiplantae > Streptophyta > Magnoliopsida > Rosales > Rosaceae > Prunus > Prunus fruticosa. The sequence goes on along the minus strand of CM031917.1, from coordinate 65,684,774 downwards.
AGTCTTTAAGTAGAATTTTTCCCAAGTATAGCCGACCGGCTATACTATGTAAACAGAATATTTCAATAATACCGCCGATCGGCTCTACTATATAAATCGAAATTTTCAAAAGCATAGCCGCAAGTAGAATTTTTCCCACGTATAGCCGGGCGGCTATACTCTGTAAATAGAATATTTCAACAGCATATGCTTTGCAGCTAAAGGCAAGAGAACAAAGGAAATGACCATACTGTAAGATTAGTGCCGACTGCTACCATTTGCTTTGCAACTGCATCAGGGCTGAAATTGTCACGCTCAATCATGAGAAAGAGAGAGACGCCGGCAAATCTTCAAAACTTACATTTTATCTGAAAAAATCAATGATTAACTACAAAGACATAATAACCCTTCACTCCATCATACCATCTTGATTACTAAATTATTCAATTATAAAATTACTAAGCTATTCCAAATATGATTCATTCCACCCGCTCCCAAGCTCATTCACATTTGTTTAATTTAACCCAAAGATTATTAAGTAAATCCTGAACTGAAACAACCTGTTCATATACTTGAAGTGTTAGCACTGCACTAACCCGAGAGAAGATGAAATCCATTCCCTAAGGGTTCGAGCATTCAACATAGTTTCAGCTGTTGTAAAGGTCTTCGAAACTACCACAACTGCAAATATCAAAAGAATTTATGAATGAACGATAAGAAACCCCACATAGAGCTTAGATTACAAAAGTCAATATTTAGTGATATAAATAAACTTAATGCTTATCGAGGGTTGTTTCTGGGTTTAACCTTGCAATATTTCTGGCAACATCAATAGGATCAACGTTTGCAAGACTGCACACATGGGAAAGCAAATTATTAGAATACCCTTAGACCAGAATCATCCATCCTCTGATAAAAATATGCATATAATCCTTTAACCCAACTACCAAGACTAGAACCAAATATTTATACAGAGAATGCATCTAACATAGTCCCTGAATATGGGCTATGTTTCTTCAAGCACCACAACCACAACCAACACACAGAATACAGATTGCTTTAAAAAATAAACACAAAGAAAATTTGAAAGCATAAGCAAAAGCATGCCATGTCCTAAAATCTTATGTGCTATATCAAATACAAAATGCTTCTATACATGTCTTTAACAGATGAATGCATACCTCCTTCGAGAACTATGCCACTGAAACAAAACTGAGCATGGCACATCATTGTGCTGTGGTGTTTTTGTATGCCTTGCAAATTCTCCTTTGCATAGAGAAAATGAACCATCAACGTAACCAACAGAGGAGATAAAAGATCAAGAGTCCTGAAAATTCCAAGAAACGGATCTCCTTGTAGAAAGGTCCTACTGCTGAAGCTGCAAAATGCATACATCATGTGATTAACTTGCATATCAGATGAAAATATCAAATAATTTGGCATACAAAGCAAGGCAAAAAGTAAATGAAATCAGCAAAAGACAAGGGCCATGGATGCATCTAACAAAACATTAGCTTGTTTGTTTTGGTTGTCAAATGGCTGCAGCATTCCTAAGTTATTACATACATTTGGCTCTTTACAGATCAGATCAGTATTAAAATTCCATTACTGATTTCGGTTCATCATCATATCACATTAGTCCCCCAGTTTTAACTCAAAGTTTATTCTCAAGTCTCCATTAAGGTTGCACCAAATTTCAGTTTGTATATTTGATTATGCAAAAGGATCCCAAAATCTGCTTCAGAAATTTTGTTTTGTGGACAAGTTCATATAATTCCAAATGTATATACTTGTATAAAATACCAATGTAATTTGAATATGAACTGTATGCCATACGACTAATTGCATTGCAAAGCAAATCAAGGGATTTAGCAGAAATACCCGGATTCAAAATTAAATCTTGCTAAACCTCAAATAATATTTCTTTGGTCTATAGGATTAACTTCTCGTAACCGGCATTAGTAAAGCAGGGCAATTTCTACTCTTATCAAACTCATGAGATCAGAAGTCACATAAACTGACTACCAACAACTCAACTACAGAGGGACCTATTTTCAATTAAGAAAAACCTATATTGCCAAAAGACAAAATTATGAATAAAGATGCTTAATATTTTATTAACACGACAAAGAATCATAATTTCTTATAAACTCTAACTCTGAGCCTGCATTCTATATGAATAACTAACACTGCCAAAACCATAAAAAAACAAACAACATAATGCATTAACTCACCAAACATAAAAAACAGGAGGAAAGAAAAAAGTTAATCATACTGCTTGTAACTTAGATTTCTCCTCTCTTTCCTTTCGAAATTGAAATTCGGAGCGATAGTTGGTCATTTGATTCTGATGATATTGATTGAATGCAGGCAACTCCCAAGTTTCACCCTAATTTATGGAAACCAAGTAGTGGCTTAGAGCTGATGAACGATGACCTTCCCAGCACCAACCCGGAAGAAGAGGCTATGTCCTGCTTTGATTTGTCCAAGAATGATTCATATCTCATATCAGCAACAGGAGGGATGATCTCCACTTTTGAGTATTTGCAGAGATGCCAGATCTGCCAGGAAAAAAAGAAATATGAAAAAAAACACGCCATTCACGTTTTCGAAAAATCGGCCGCCTAGGCGGGCTAGGCGGGCTCTTTTTTTATTTTATTCTAATAAATAGTATAGCCGCTCGGCTATACTGTTTTAAATTATATTTTAATTATTATTCTACTAATGTTAAAACAAATTCCTTGTCTATAAAGAAACAAATGCAGGAATACGATAAAAACATCTGTTACTTTCCAATCAACAAGAAGTTAGTTGCTGAACCTTGGTATTCAACAGAAGTTAAAGACTTGGCAACTCTAGTCTCCAGATGGCTGCTACATTGGAACTTGAGTACTTTTGCAACGACATTCACGAGGTGAAATTTATTGAAAATGCTACTCTTATTACATTTTTATATTTCTATACGATATTTTTATACCATCTTATGTAGTGTCTAACATACATATGCCACATCAATTACATACACATGCCATATCTATTACTTCTTATATTTGGATTCTCTATGCTTCCCGGTGTTTTAATATAGACTCATTTTGTGCTAAAAATGTTGGGAAAAACCAATGTATTACACTCATGTAATGAGGCCCAAATTTTATTTATTATTTATTTTCAATGTCTATTTTACCCTTAAAGGTAAATAATTAAAACAAATTTAAAGTCCTCAAAGTAAAATAGGCATTGTTACTCCTAAATTTTCACTTTTTAACATTTAAGGCTAAAATAAAAAATCATAACTCATATACATTAAGAAAAACAGCATTATAGGTAAAATGCACATAATATAGTACTTCACCTGTTTACCTAACCATGAGGTCAAGATGAAGAACACATGTATATATGACAAAAACATGTATGCATTGTGTTCCCGCTTAAGTTCCAACTCTTGATTTACTACGTGTGTTTTAGTTTTAGTTTGTAATAAGTGCATCAAATATTTTTGAATTTGTTGCATGTTCGCAGTCTCTACTTGTTATTTTTTACTTGTGACCATTTAAAGATTGTAGTGTGCAGTTGTAGTTATATGCATTGTGGTCTATGTCTGACTTTTGCAGGCTTGCGGCTTTTATGTCGGAATTTCTTTAGCCCTCTATGGCTATTTGTGGAGGTACACTTGTGTGCCTGATGTTGCTAGTGAAGTCCTTCGTATTTGTAATAACCTTAAGTGGTTATCTGTATTTGTAGTAGCTCTTGTGGCAAATGGTCTTTGTGCCTCAATTATAAATGCAATCTATCATCTTTATCTAAAACATGCATGCATTGACATAAAATATTGTGGTACCTTATATTAATAAGAAGACATAATTAGCGTACTTATATATGCAAAAAAACTCACGAATCATTCCCCTTTAATAGGTAGACTAACTCAACACTCAAACCAAATTGGTAGGTACGTATTTACATAAACCCCTGCAACCTAGGTACACAAATGGGGCAAAAAGAAGGAGAACCACCAACGTTGAAGGAGAAGAAATTTAAATTTAAGTAGTGTGTAGAGTATTTTATCTTTTGGTGGAAGGGTGTAAGACTTTGGGGAAAGAAATGGTCGGTTTGTATTATAAATGGTAGTTGTCCAATTAATTTCAAAATGAATGGAGAAAAAAAAATTTGGTAAAAAAAAATAACAAAGAAATATGGGGTAAAATGAGCATTGGGAAACCCATCTAGTTCAGAAAATCAGCTGACACATCATCGTGGCCATTCATTCAAATTTTGACATAACCCCAAAAAAATAAGCCTAATTGATCTTAAAAAAACGCATGGGCTTTCCCATGAATGCTTGAACTTTTGAGTTAACACTTTACTTATTTATTTATTTTCAAATAAAACTTTATTTTATTTTATTATAGATTAAAACATCTATGCTACATAGTTCCGAGTTGCAGGTCTGAAGTTTGTGATTCGAGTCAATTTTTTTTTTTTAAAGTTATTTAGTACCTTAAACTTTAAAGTAATCATTTTATTTTTTGTCAATGTTGAAATATTGCATTCATAATTCAGGTATAAGGGCTGTCAGCCACAAATGCTACAAATACAATATTCCCGGGGGCAAATAAAAAAAATACAAATACACTAACTACAAATTCTTCACAAAATTACGGAGAGATAACATCAAGCTCATACACTATACCTCAACTCCCATGTAGGGCCAAAGAAATTCTCATGCCAAAAGTCTAAACTTTAAAGTTACAATTCGAAAACATAAAAGAGTAACAAAAATAAACTTCAAACCCTAAAATATACACTCATGAATACTTGAATATACTTCAAACCCTTCAAAAGCAAAAAAATAATGGGTAGTTCTCAATATTTAAAATTTTGCTGAAATAAAATAATGAATTCTAATTGAAAATAAAACTGAGTTCCAATCCAACATTGCATTCTTGTTTTTGTCTTCCAAAACTCCAAAAACAAGAATACAGAACATAAAAGAAAAAGAATTACATGTTGTGGAGTTTTGCATTGGCAAACCACATCTTACAGACTATCTATTCAATCTATCTAAGAAAACAAATGTTTGAGCCCTAAGAAAAGATTTTGTAAGTTTTGGCTGATACAATAATTTGACGTGCTCCTCCTATGGGTGAAAAAACTGCCAGCAGCACTCCTATAATGATCGATATCTGAAATCAAGCACATAATATATAAGTATAATGCTTGGTTAGTTTGACAATTTGCTAAAAATGATAAAGAAAATGATAACTTGCAGCTAAAACAGATTAATTACTGAAAATCTTGGTAATTAGGATGGACCAATATTTCTTAACATACCCATGAAGCAATCCAGTGAAAGCTAAATCTCTTTGGTTTTTGGGTGACAAGCCACATAACGCAAGGCATCTGCACCAAATTCACCAAATTTTATTGTATTTACTAATTATCATGATCAAGATAACTAAATACAATCATTAACTAATGTGATATTACTTAACAGCTTCAGCGTAGATTATCTCTGTGTTGTGAAGTGTATATATGATATATGCACGGTGATGATTTTGGCACTTTGAAATCACCGTTAAATATCTCATGCACTCCTCATTTGTGAGTAGTAGAGTATTGCAGATGTGAGATGTAGAGTGACTAAATCATGATCTCGTATATTTATTATTGACTTACATAATATGATGTCGAAGAGAACACTAGGCCTCCAAATAGTCCTAGCAATCCTCCAAAAAATGGGATGCACATTGCAATAAATCCTGCTAAGACTGGATAAACATTCCAAACAAAATCAAATATCAGGACATGGAAGATGCTTATGAAGAGTGGCTATAATCAATACTTGCTTATGTCGTAGAAAACCTGTTTATAATTTTAGAAAATGAGTAGTAAGAGAAAATACATGAATTAATTAACAAAGATAAGTGGATATTCAAAACAATCAATTTTGGTCAAGTTGCAATAGGAAATTGAAGTTGAATTCCAAAACTAATATAGTTACAAATAAAGAAATTGTAATCTTTAAAATAAAAGAATAACAATATAATATGTATCACATTTACTGATTACATGGTCGATCACTTTAATATCTTTCAAGTAGCGATAAGGTGTACGAGAGACTCACATATGCAACTTAGTCTTACTTAACAATGCATTACCCATGAATGTGATACGTATACGAGTAGTTTTGTATAAATTGAAATGGTACTTACGTACATACAAACTACGAGCAATGAGGCGTAAAGGTCGTCCGGGTTTAAAACCTAAATTTCCTACTAAATATGACTCAATAACGTCAAACACAGGCATCGAAAAGATCTGAATACAAAACAGAAAAAGAAAACCATTAGCAAATGATTGAATATTTCACAATTTCTTTAGTCTATATAATACATCTTCTAATTAATTTGAATTAATGTAACGGTTTAGCTTTACCTGATAGCTTCCTATAACATGAAAGAACACCATAATGTTGGCCAATGCAACGAGCCAATTAGGTTTCTCTAGTGAGATGAGAACATCATCTTCTACAGCGTTGCCAAAAGCCCAGAAGCCAGAGATTGCAACAGCAAGATAGCAAAATATCACGATGGTGTAAGCAACCACAACACCTCTCCACATGGCAATTTTTGATGGCTTCTCTGGAGTTGAAGGGATTGTGGCTTGAATCTCCAAGGCCACACTATGCCCAGCAAAAGCAAATGCTATTGTTCCAAATCCATTCAGCATATCAAAAACTTTTCCAGGGATTGCATGAGACCGAACTCCATGATTAACATGTTGATGGTGATGGGCGCCCCTGATTGTGGATGCCACAAATGATATCATGGCGTAACTGCATCCAATTAATCCACATTTTACACAACCATCAATTAAATATTCCAAAGAAGAACTAATATATATATATATATATATATATATATATATGGACCATTATATATAATACACATATTTTTTAAACATATTTTTAAATTTTATATTTGCTTAGAGTCTCAACAAATTGAATACAATCTTGCATCCCCGTATTCATATGAGTTGGATTTATAATTAAAAAGTAAACGGGTATGCTGCATCTCTCACAGAAATGAAACCTTTCTATAATCTATAATGTGATCTGTAAATATGTAACATGTAACATTCCTTGGGGAAAAACAAAAAGAAAGCCAACATGAAACTTTAGTTTATGTTTCAAATTAGAACTAAAACCTGAGGTTTTAAGAGGGCTTGAACGCCTTCCCCTCCAGAAATTAACAACATCCATATGGAACAGATAAAAACTATTTCATACAAATAAATATAAGAACTAGAAAACAAAAAAGAAAGAATATGAAATATAGCATACCCGCAAGACATGACTGCGGCAATGAGAGAAATGCCTTTCAAAGAATTGAAATTCGGAGTTTGGGAGATCACTAATTGGCAAGCAGTGAAGAAGAGGATGAAATATGTTTGTCTAACATCAGCCCAGCTTGGAATGACCAGATCGAAGAATTTTTTCAATGACTTCCCACCAGTCACTGAATACACAATGGATGAAGCCACTTGTACAATCAACTGCTGTGGCATAATGATCCAATACCCTAGTCTTGGTCCAAAGCAATGCTGCCCTAGTTCTGGGTATCGATCAAAACGTTTCCCGGGCACTATTTCATGCAATATAATCAGTTGCCAGAATGAGTAGAAAGTGATCACCCATGAAATAACTATGGCTAGAATTCCAGCGGTCCTGTATAAATATCAACAATAAATATACAAAGAAATCAAGTTTCTTTCGGATTTGATTGATTTGGCGCATGCCGTATTGATTTGATTAATATGACATGCGCGATTCAAATTTCAAAAACTTAAGATCCCAACTGATGTGACAGTGTAATTTCAATTATTTATATCTGGTCTCACTGACTATTTCATCCGCAACTCTAATCTTATAAGTTATTTCTTCGTAGAAAGAAAGATATGTTTACCAGCCAAGTTGTGATAATGCAAAAGGTAACCCTAGAACTCCTGCACCAACAACAGCTGTGACATTGTGGAAAGCTGAGTACCACCATTTTGCATTCCTATTAGCAGTTATGGGCAGCCAGCTACTTATGTCAGCTTCCTGCTGGGTAGTTCTTGCAGCCACTTCTCCATGTGCGTTTGCAGCATTTCCCTGGATTTTATAATTGCATTGCAATGTTAGATTCCTTTAAGAAACACAAACAAAAAATTAGTCAGAAAACAACCGATTAGCTCTTGGTCTAATGGTATTTCTCGGAACCTGAGGGTTAGTAGGCTCTGGGTTGTTTGCCGGGAGTTGAGGGCTAGTATACCCTGGCTGGCTTCCCTGGATTTCAATTTCATAACAATATTAGATTTTGATTGTAATTAGAAAAATTCAAAACAGTGTAAGAAACAAAAATGGACATGTTTGAATATAAAATCACAGACATCTGCACTTACTGCTTGAACAGCACTACTTGACTGATCTGGGTTGGTCATTGTCCCTTTGATTTGTTACCAAACACAGTTCTTCTCAGAACCAAACTCTGTAGGGTTTAAATATGAAAACTTACGGATAAAATGGAGTCTGCTGTATCTAGAGATCCTAAGCTGGCGGGTCTTGAATTAGTCCTGGAACCAGAGTGAGGTAGTTGGAGCTCAGCAGTGTATTCGAGAAAAAAAAGGAAAAACCAGATAAGCCTTATCTGTAATGTAAAACAACTATAATTAATTAATCTACAAAGAAACTAACATCCTTCCTATTTGGTACCAATTTGTCCATGATTTTTGCATTTGAATATCATATTTTTAGATTTGTTTAATTTCCAAAATTGTTAAATAAACACGTTCAACTAAGACAAAGCTAATTTTTCTTTTTTAATAAGAAAAAGACAAAGCTAATGGTCTTCAACATTGAAAAAAGAAAATCCTAGAAAAAAAAGAAATTTTTTTTGTGGATTTTCTTTGTACTAGGAGTTCAGGAGCTTCCAATGTTTTAGCCACGTGTTTAGAGATAACAAGAGGATAATGTTTTAGCCACGTGTTTAGATTTATGGCTTAGATGTTGGAATATCTAGGCGATCCTTACGTTATGGGACTTGAACCAGTCATGAAATCTCTCAGCCATGCACCAGCTGCACGTAATAAAAAACGTTGATAATTTGACCTAGCAAATAATTATATTTATTATTTACACAATAAACATATAAAGACATAATCAAGTGGTGTTATACATGATTCTAACTAATATGACAAATACAACACGAGGTATTTCTTAGATTCGCTCATAGCATAAATGTTGTAACTCTGAGAGGTGTACAAAGAATAATCTAGCAAACAAATAGCAAATGCGGGGTTAGACAATTGGTCAAGGAAGTGTGCCCGCTTTTTGCACTCGATTTTAATCCCCTTCTCCTTAAATTAATTTAAGGGCCTTCCACTTAACATCCCAAAGAATCGCTTCTAAAAAAACAAAACAAAACAAAACAAAAATCTACCAAAGTGATAAACAACTGAATCACGAAATAATCTGATGTGACTAGGAACCACGATTCGTCTCAATGCCCCCATAAGCTGATCACGGTGTACACACCTAAGCAAAAGAAACCGTTGGTTATATAAGAAGTAGAAGGCATAAACTATACCAAAATAGTTATATTGGTGATCAGTTCTATGGTTTGTTTGAGCACGAAAGACAGAGTTAGAACCGAAAATTAATGGCATTTTTATTGACACACCATAACACTGAGTTATCATGGAGATAGAAGGGAAGATCCTTGAGAAATTTGCATACCAAAATGACTTATGTAGAAGCTTGTGCTAAGGCTATATGTTATGCCTGTGCACAGCTTCTAGCTACCATTGGTTACATCTAAGTCCAAGAAATCAAATTTGCACTAAAAAAGACACAAAAACCAAAAGTTGATCTTCTATCAAAATGACAACCACCCGAGTCGTTTCCTACATAGATATCTGCTTTCACACCATGCTTCCTTATGTAGTGGGTGGACAGCCTCTCCCACATCAAGTGAACCCATATGCGCACAAGTAGAAAGTACACTTGCCACCGTTATATTTTATCTAGTCTCACATTAGCTCCCATCATTTCTTGAAAAATGCTCACCGCCTCAGCATGATGGTTTGCTTGAGAGTAACCAGTGGTCATGGAAGTCCATGAGACTATGTTTCTTTCATGCATACCCGATAAAATACTTCCAGGGCCAGATTCGCCAAACCATGTCGCCATACATATCTATCGCAGTGTTTCCCAAGTAAACATCAATGCCAACATGATTTTCTTCAACATAGTTAACCATAGAGTCTGCAATTTCCCATTCACCCAAGTAATTACACGCCAAAATAACTTTCATTGTCATCGCGCATCAGCCCTCACCTTGATTACGTCTCTTTGCCATCTGAACTCACAATATTGCTCGCAATCAATCAATTCAAGCTTCAATATATCATCCAATCTGTAGCCTTAGACCTTACAATTTCAATTTGAACCCAAACTTTCCCTAATTTGTTAAACCCTAATAGCATAATATACCCTAAATCATTGAGTAGAAGGAAGAAGATTGCACGTGCTTCCTAAAAATACTAAAAATAAAAACTTCATGTGAGGCCACTTAACTTGAGTTAATGAAATCATTTGTAACTTTTGGATATATAATACTGTGATCAATTTGGCTACATTTTTTTTTACAATGACCAAATTGAAATTTTGTATAAAATCTAGTGATGACCAAAAAAGTATTTAGCCCCTATATTAAATAAGACAAACTATTCATGTTCATACTTCAATTTCATAATACCATAAAATAAAGCAAAGTTCTTATGTTGATCATGATTCATTCACCATAAAGTAGGTTGCCCTTAATTTGTCTGAAATTCCTCAAGTTAATGGTAACATTTAGACTTTGTTTTTTGACATTACAGTAGGTGACGAAAGGGTTTTTATGGAGACATGAACGGGGGAGTAAAGGCTCATTTGGTACCTGCACATGCCCGTTAATTGAAAAAAGGACACACTTTTGAATGTAGGTCTTCTATTGCCTACTTTTGTTTGTACCAAATCTGACCCTCCACTCACATCGTGCCACGTGGACAGAGGACAAAGTTAAGGCCAACCTTGCGACTCTCACTCATAGATCATTCGAGTGTGAATCGGCATTTGCCGCCGATTCAATTGTCAGGTCCTTCAAACGACGAGCTCTTCCTCCCGCCTCGCCGAACAATATAATTGGTACCATTTACCGAACGACCCTCAAGCAAGCGATCAGTATGCCTTGACGATTCTATGGGACAACCTCAAACTCCCCGCTTAGATATTTGCGGACTCGTGTCAAGCTCAAGAGGCACTCCCACGAGTCCCACATCAAAACTAAGTACTAAGAGCATAACTTACACTCTCTATAAATAGGGCCTTCCTTGCCCTAGACAAGGGTAAGACTTTCAACTCGACTTTTAGACTTATACATTGTCAGGAGCCAAAGCTCTTTAAACTTACATTAGCATCGGAAGGCCTTCGGCTAGTATCACATCGATACTTTAGACCTCACCTGCTGTCTTTTCCTCCTTGCCTCAGATCCAGCATCTCAAGGAAGAACGTGGTCATACCAAAGGCTCAATCGGTCTTTTGACTGTCCAAATCACCTGTAAGTTGCTTATATCTCTATCTGTTTAGTTTTAGTGCCAACAACTTTTAATGATGACCACTCCGAGGTCTTCGTTCATTATTCACCTCATCTGGTAAAACGATAGTTTAGGCTTGATTAGGGTGCTCGCTTGGCACCTAACCATTGTGATCCTTTCATACTACATAAAATATTTTGGAGTCAAGATGAGGTGCTTCCTTCCATTGATTGATATAGAGAAATTTTGCTGCTTTTCTAAAGCCTATCAAACTTACTAGAACAGTTACTTTTCCTTCTTTAGTATGTTTCACTTGAATTCTTGTGAAAGATTGATTCCTTCCATTTATCATCATGCAATGTTGGTATTGGAAGAAAAAACCATTTCAGGAAGCGAGAAGCGGAATCTTGCTTTCACTTCCAAGGGTAGTCAAATCATTGGGTACTTCTCCAAATTGAGGCAAAATTAGAGCCACATGCGTCTCATGATAAAAATGGAAGCATTGCACAAGGGTTGCGCATGTCTTACAATAGTTTGGGAGGCTTGTGGCTTAGGTTGGCAAGGATATCACACAACTTTTTGATGTCACTAATTAATTATAAGCTTTTTTTTTTGTTGGGGAGATATGATCTGTGATGCCACTTCCTTAGGGCTTCACGTGAACTTCCTACTTGATTTATTGAGAAAGTCAACACGTATTGTTTTTGGGGCATGGGCTAATCGTAGTATAGAGATGTGTGCTCAACCCCTTACGGTAAAAACAGTGGTTGGTGGTTTGAGACTTAAAGAACAAGAACCGGAGAATGAGTTAAGCTGTGCAAACTTTTACTCGAAAAAGAAGCTCCTGCCAATGGCGCCTAGAACATGCTAGAAGCGCAAAATAGATCATCACACAACCCCTCTTCTTTTATGTATAACCATGCATCGTGATTTAATCGCAGTTTGTACTTTTCTTGCCTTTATATACTATGTATCATATTCTCTTAACTGCATGCAGATATAGTAAATAGGATTTTCCTCATCGTTGTTGTTATCTTGGCAAGTAAGGCACCTACATTTAGGGGTGGGATTTTAGACCGAAAAATCGCAAAAACCAACCGACATTATACTGCATTGGAACCGTAATAGCTAAAAACCAACCGAAAATTGCTGTTTTAGAAACCGAACCGCAATTGCGGTTGCGGTATGTGATTTTGGCAACTCGCGGTTACCGCAAACTGCAAATATATTTTTAAAAAACATGCATTTCAGTAGTTAGATGTTGTATTTTAATTTGGTTGAGTTTAATCTATTATTAATATGCTTTTATGTTGTTGCTTTTGTGTTGTGTTGTGTTATAGATGGAGTCTAGCCACTCTAACACACCTAATGCCTCTAATCCCCAAAACACAAACCGATGCACCTGAAACATAACCTCTACTCCAACTCATAAAGAAGGGCTTTTTCTTATAATTAAATCCATTTACCACCATCTACACTTGAGTTCTCCTTTTGGTTTGTAACTTTAATTAATTTTGAATTGGATTTTTCTTTAGGTTGTGAATGCTTGAGAAGTTGAGGTTGAGGTTGTGAATTTATATTTTTTGGTTAAAGTATGCTTGAACTCAAAAAGCTTCAAAAGAAGCATCAAACCTAGGCTTAAAAGTGTGGAAGATTGAATTTTTATGACACAAAAAAACCACACTTAAAGATCTAAAATTGTCTAATTTAGGCCCAAAATATTCAAATTGGTTTAAACCATTAATAGTCGGTCGGTTTGCAGTTCGGGAAAAAATTCACCTTACCGCAAATAGTCGGTCGGTTTGCGGTTTCGGGAAAAATTCACCGACTATATGGTTCGGGAAAAAAATTCACCTTACCGCAAATAGTCGGTTTGTTTGAGATTTCGGGAAAAATTCACCTTACCGCAAATAGTCGGTCGGTTTGCGGTTTCGGGAAAAAATTCATCGACTATTTGGTTCGGGAAAAAATTCACCTTACCGCAAATAGTCGGTCGGTTTGCGGTTTCGGGAAAAAATTCACCGACTATTTGGTTCGGGAAAAAAATTCACCTTACCTCAAATAGTCAGTTCGGTTTGAGATTTTGGGAAAAAATTCACCTTACCGCACATAGTCGGTCGGTTTGTGATTTCAGGAAAAAATTCACCTTATCGCAAATAGTCGGTCGGTTTGCGGTTCGGGAAAAAATTCGTGGTTACCGAACTGCAACTACCCCTACCTACATTAGTGCTTGTTGAGGCAAAATAAAGCTTTTGTTGCGATATTCTTCTTGGCATTCTTTGCTCTACATGAACTATTCCTTTTATTAAGCAGAACAATAAAAGCACATGTCACAACCGTTAGACCAGAAATGAAATGTTGGATGTGTGATAACCTTCCAATGAAGCTCTTCAATTCTTTTAGATTGGTTGGCGATATGAGGGAACTTATGACTCTGGTCGTTTGTGGATCAACATCAATGCCCCGCTAGTGATTGCCAGAAGCTTTGAGCAATTAGACAATTGTAAAGTTTAAAGCTTGGAAAGGTGGCTGAGGGTTGGCAGCCCCTTAAAAGCATTTCCTCTTAAATCTTAAACTCTCAAAGAAGATAGACCCTCAAGATCTTCAGGAATTGCTCTACCAGCTAATTTGTAGTCCGTAAGGTATAAGTATTCAAGTTTTTCAGTTGTACTATGGAATGCTAAATCTTGGACAAACTCTTATCATCTTGGAGTATCAGTTTCTCGAGATTTGGGAGTTTTGAAAAGTCCAGAAATCTTTTCAGGAGATTGCAACCACCAAGATTAAGAAACTTCAACTTCTCAAGTGCCTGCGAGACAAAAGGGAAAACAAACATAAAAAACCAATGCAATGAGAGAAAGCATGTTGTTGATATTTAATTGAAATAGAAAACACTTAATGATTTGGTTGAGATTATATAGTACCACGTCCGAATCCTTCCAAACTTCTATGCGGCTATGACTCAGGTCGATATCAACCATGTTTGATTGATTGAAATCTTGTGGCATGAATTTTAGAGGACATTTAGGCCAACACAACAAACTTAACTTTTTGGAAAGATGTTTGTAGTGTCCTTCGAAATTTACACCTTTGAGTTTGAGCAATCTCAGATCCCTGCATCCCTTATAATGCTTCTACACCGAAGCTATCCTGCTAAGATTCTTGCAAATCTAAAGTGAGCCCTTCAATTTTCTCTATTCTCTGTTAGACAAAAAAAGGAAATAAGTATGAAAATGCTTAAGTTCAAATGAAAAGAGATTTATACACATGACCAAAGCCATGAATTGTAAGTATGAAAGAGAGGTATTATCATCTACTATCAGCTGTTGCGGTACTTCTAGATCAAAGATATAAAGTTGTGCTTACACTTCGGTTGTGTTTTCCAACTATCTACTTTAGTTAGGTGTTATTCAGCTTACATTACATGTGTTATATTTTCACTATATAAGATAGTTCAACAAATCAGTTTCTCTCTAGCTCAATTAGTTAAGAGCATTTACCTCTGGATTTGAGGTGCTATGTTCAATTCCCCCATCCCCCATTATTGTTTGCATTAAAAAAAAAATCATTTTCTCCTCTTACAATTTCCTTTTTCTGCTTTATTTCTCTTTTCATTTGACCTGCAATATATTCTTAACACATTTCGGGCTCACAATTTCTTAGATGTATAGGATACTGAAATACTTGTCTTTTATTACATACATGCATTTTATCCAATATAAATTGCGAATGTACTTACATATATGCTTCTCAATACGTCTTTTACATCTTCAGGATCCCACAACCTACTACGCTTTGCGATGATGTTAGTGGATTTTTCATGTATGATTTTTCGGCCCAATTATAGGTAACATCACCCAAAAAATGCGCATTTTATGTTTCATCCTATAGTCGGTTTTGCAACTCTTCGACTCAACGACGACATTCGGTTTAGTGGTCGACATCTCTTTCAATGCACGATTATCGAACTGTGCCCATGCCTAATACTCTTCTACTTTCCTGCTCATCATATCATGGAACACGACCGTCATACCTCATTGGTAAATGGTTCCGATATAGTAAAAATTCAAATATGGTGAAGTTGCCTTTTCAGCATCCCTATGAGACATCTTAATTTTATTGTACCCATTAAATTCATCAATAAAGAACAATAGACCTTTCCCATAAGTTGAATCGATCAAAATATCCATGTTGGGAAGTTGAAATTCATCTTTCCAACATGCCTTTTTGAGGTCCCGAAAATCAACATATATCTTTATCAAGCTAGTCTTTTTTTTCACATGAATTATATTTGCTAACGAAGTAGGATGTTTGATTGGCTTGATGAATTACCATGATTTCATCTTAACCTTCGGTGAAAATTTCTTTTTGGTTGCACCACATGTTTAGTAACAAATTCAACATTCAAAGTGTGACACACAGCATGGTCAGGCCTTCAAACCCATCATAAGTGGTATATTATGCCTATCTGGCAGTGTAATCTTCGAGCATTATGACTGGGTATAGCATGACTATTGAGTTCAGCATGCCTTTTCCTCTCCCGTTTGACAATTTCATGAGTTTTGCGTTGCTCAGTCTAAGAGTATATGTATGTTCCGAAGGCTCTGGACGAATTGTTTATTGCATTTATGCACTCGGTGTAGAATTCTACATCTTAATAATGGGCTTCATCTTGATTAAATGGTGCCTGATTTTTGGTATGCGGATTGGCCCAATCCTCCATTTTACACATTTGGCTTGAAATATATGTCACGACCCGATTTTTAAAAATAAAGAATACTCCCGAAATCAGGGTGCGTGAATTGAAAGGAATAAATAAAAGGACTAAAAAATTGATTAAAATACATTACCATTATATAATTAAAAAAAATTATAATAATCTTACAAGGTTACAAGATATAAATAAAAATTTAACACTCTAAACTAGTCCAACTTCTCTGGTTTCGGCTTTGCCTTGCCCACTAATTGATCTAAAAAGCAAAGTAGGTGAGGGATGAGCAAACCACCGCTCAGTGAGTAGATTATGTAATATGCCAGTCAAGCAATGTCATTTTACACACTCTAGAAAATATAATATAAATATACACAATCCAAATCATATCACATCATTCCTTCAAATCTTGGTTATCCTTCACAAATTGTACCCATCACGTGACCCCTATTAGCCTCACTGCCCTATGTCCCCGTCTGGTCCTGTCTCCAGCGCAAATCTCACGGCCTGGAGTTCCGGGCCGAGGGATATGCGTTGACACGCGGCTTCCTGCTTTTAGGCGCGGTGCGGTTGTGCGCGGGCGTGCCAGCACGGTCTCCGTGCGTCGAGATTGATTTGGATGGAAGTGATGAAATGGTGCGCCTGTTTGGACTTGACTTCTAATCAAACGATTGTAGCCGAGAGAGGAACTAGTCTCGGCTGTTAGGTTCACGGCCTGAACTACAAGGCTGTTGAGTGGTGGTGTTGATGGTGGTTTTAGGGCGGTGCTCCGCGCGCTGCTCGTGAGCGGCGGTCGTATGATATATGGGGTGAGTGAGCGAATAACAGAGATGGTGCTCCGGGCGCCTTGAAAATCAAGGGTCGTATGATATATTGATGAATGGATTTTCCTTACAAACTAACACTACTCCTAGGAAAGCAAGTAAAATATTGAAAGTGCATGACAGGAAAATATAAGTTGCTCCGTGGGAGGCTTTGGTTTGGTGTTTGAACCCTTTGAATGTAACTTGAGTCTTGTATTTATAGGAAGGGTTCCTGAAAAGTAATCGAGGCTGAAAATCTGCATGGTGGAGCCTGATTAGCACAAGTGGGTAGTCCAATCGACGTTTGGGATCGTGAAGCATGGTGGTGTGACCCCATAAATCCCGGTGAATCTCGGTCGCGCCCTGATCGTGAGTCTTGCGCAATTGGCCGTGGAGACGCATTTATTGCTCTGATAGTTAGTCACCTAATCTCTCAAGCTGTAAGAATTCTTGTGAGAATGTCCACGTCTAATCACTCTGTTTTCTATCGCCAAATCCTGACTTCAGTCACTTCCCACATTCCCTCGTGCATTAAATGCTTATTCTTGGCCAGTGGGTTTGCTGCAATAAATAGACACACTTCCCATGGGACCCTGCTGCCACTTGATGTTCTGACTTAAATGCCTTTGGCCGTAACTTTGCTCGACCTCGGCCTCGGCCTATAATCGAGGCCGAGAGGTTCGTGCCTTAGCAACTTCTCTTTTGTTTCCAGGGAGGCCACATACCTTGGTGAAACGCTGCGTTTCAGGCCCATGAGTAAATACTAGGGCCGAGGAAGGAGCCTCTTCGGCCAGTTCAAGGCCGTGAATTATTAGGCCCAAACAGGTACACATTTATCCTTCGAATACCCTGTCACTGAAGTTCTCATGTTCCATGAATAACACATACTTCACAAAAAACTTCAAATAATATATAATATTGCACAAATTAGACATGCTTGACTTGAAAATGGAGAGAGATTTGTAAATAGAATAAATCCATGATTTATCACAAAATAAGAACTTTTAGAACACATTACATAATCCACTCACCAAGATAAGTATGAAATATTGCAAGACAAACACACATGCTCTTCATCTTGTTTCTTTTTCTTCCTTCTCTCTCTCTCTCTCTCTCTCTCTCTCTCTCTCTCTCTCTCTCTCTCGTGGTAGAAATCTATCTTAAAGGATTGGAATGAGTGATAGAAGTAAGGAAGCATGATATTTATAGGAGAGGCTATGCATGCACCCAAATAATGTTTATATATACAATATTTTAAACCACCAAAAGATAAGATATAAAATTAAGGGAATAATGTGACTCATCCCCTTTGGCCAATGATATCACAACACCACCACCAAAAGATAAGATAAGAGGAAGTGAATAATATGAGTCATCAAGTTAGAAGAGAGTGTTGATACAATAAATGGGGAGGAAGAGAATAAGAAAGAATCTTAGGTTAGGTGACTCACAAACTTTAGACTAGGTGACTCACCTCCAATAGATGAACAACTCATCCCAATTTGGGATAAAAATCATATTTTTTGAAGAAAAAGAAAGAGGGAAAGGGGGAAGAATGGGAGGATGATGGTTTGATTAAAATAAATTCTAAGTCTCTACACAAGGATAACAAGAATGGTGTCATCTTTCAACTAAAAGGATAATCTCATACTAGACTCAAGATTTAATAACATATAAATCTTCACAATAAATATTTAAATAAGAAAAAATCATATTGATAAATAATTATTATATATATATATATATATATTCGGGTTCTCACAATATACTTGGGCCTTCTTAAGATGTTTTGGGCCTCAACAAAAATGTTACAAGAATGATACAAACTTTGAAAATGTTTTGGATGAAAAAGATTTATAGATTTAAATTTCTTTTTTTAAAATTAAGGATTTCACAGCATAATAACGTAATAACGTTCAAAGTGTGTTGTCAAAACTTAGTGTGCAACATAAATAAGAGGCCGATAAAAGAACAAGAGATTGGCAATTTTCACCAATTTGTATCAATATCTCACGCTATCATAACATTGAAATTCTAAAAACTTGAAAACATTTTTAAACTATGTCTACTTTCTCGTACTCACATAATTAAAATTCTAAAGATATATGTCTGCAACTTACCTGGGGGGTCTTTTTGTTCCAGCGCTTGACGAATGAGCCTGGGCTGCTGGAAAGAGCAAATGTCTGGAATCGCCCCTTGTGTCTGAGTTCTAGGATCAGACCCCAAGTGTGCTTCGAAAGGATAGCTGAGCCTTAGGAAACACCTTGGTCTTCTTCACCAATGAAACCAACAGTCGCTTGCAGATTAATGTTATGGCTTGGCATGAGAAGCTTGTGGCATGGGAGCTGAGCATTCGTGAGTTTAGCATGAGAGAGAGAAAGAGTTGTGATTTCCTATGAGAAACAGAGTTTTTAAGGCAAGGGAAGAGAGGATCTGACGAGGGCTTGGCTAAAAAGAGGAAGAAGGAGATAAGGAGAGGGCAATGGGTGGCTTAAGTGATTTTCCAGCGCTTGACAAAAGCTCTGTCAAGCACTGGAACAGCTCTGCCAGGAGGGAAAATGGGGAAGAAGGATGAATAGTGCACAAAATTGCTAGGTTTTGAAGATGTGAGGGAAGCTTGCTCTCTGAATGTGTGTTATGAGAGAGAGAGAGAGAGAGAGAGAGAGAGAGAGAGAGAGAAGATGGAAAAACAAAGCATGAAATTGAAGGATTCCAAAGGGGATGCTTGCCTTCGATTGATTCTCATGGTTGCTGGGAAGCTTGCAGCAACCAAGGTGAGTTGTCGTGCTGGGTAGAAAGTGCCTCCTTTTATAGGCGCTGGAACACTCAATTTTATCAAGAAACCCTCTCCCCTTTTCCTTCACTTTCTTCCATTCCATCTTATTTGGTGAAACCTTCCTAGCCTGAGCATGTAGGCATGAAACTTTTTGGAGTTCCAAGACCTTCACACAGCTGGACCTCTCCATCTGGGTGAGGAGCCACTCACTTTTTCTTCTTGTTTTCTCACCAAAGCTTGAAGAGGAAAGAATGGGTAAGAGTGCTGGTCAAAAGGTGATTTACTTCCATCAGCACATGGTTTTGCTCGGTTTTGATGGTTTAGCTTTGATCTGGTTTTAACAAAGATATTTTCCACGATGCTGGGCTATTTTGTTTCTAGCAGCTGGAAGTTTTGGCTGATGTGGGATTTTTCAAGTGTTGTGGGCTATTAGGTTTTCTTAAGGTGATGAGCTACTAGGTTTTTCTCTCATGCTTACCCATATGTTTGGGCTCAAGGAATGGACTTGAGTTTTGGTGTTCCCAAGTAGCCCAAAACTTCCACTCCTTGGACCATCAATGGGCATCGTGAATACTCGTAACCATCCATACCACAACCTGCTCAGCAAGCCCCAGGCATTCGTGTGGCTTGGGCCCACTTAAGTTTGTAGCGTGGCGTGTTGCTTATTTGCTTGGCGTGGCATGTGTGCAAGCGCATATGACGAACTTTTGCGTGCCCAAATCGGGTTTTCTTCTCGATAAAGCATAGCATTGGGCCGAGATTATATTTGGACATAGACTTGGATTTTTTGGGCCTCAACACTTACATTACTGAAGAGATAGAATCTTTACCTGGAGAGTCTGATGTATCATCAACCGTCATTTGAATTACCCTAGACATAATGCCACATTAACAAAATAATAAATAACGATTCCATTCTCGCTAGTGATATACAAGGTATGCATATTTCTCGAAAAATCTCAACAATTTTTTTTGTTTCTTTATAACTAGTATAATGATATGCATTCACTACCATTTGATATATTTCCAAATTCAAATCAATATGCTCGTATCCATATTTTACAAGGATATCCAAATCCTCAGTTAACTAAGTCCAATTCTCATAAGGTTGGAATTCTGGCTTGGACAGATAAAGTGCAATATCCTTAAAATCTCTATTTCCGTTTGTATCTTCAAGTTCATAAGCATACTTCAACCGAGAGTAGATCCTACAGATTTCATAATCAAAATCATCATCTATTATCTTGTTGAAGAAAGAGATTAAGTAGAAGCGGTCACAAGTGACATGACGAGGCAATGTTTTATCTAGAAAATCCCTTACACCAAAAAATCAACCTTCTAACAATCGTCATCATCCCAATTAAACCTCACATTGCCACCAACATCTATCAAATTTATCGAATCTCTACTTATGACATAATTGTTTTGATCTCCTCAATTGTCATGGCTAACTCAAACCTCATGTAAAGACATAACATCATTCAAAATCCTCTTTATATTATATTCCCACCACAGTCTTAACTCCTCGTCAAGTGTATTACTAGGACACTCGTTAATACCATTGAAGTATAACCAATCACATACTCAATTTGATGTTTCAGATTTCAGTTCAATGTAATTTGCAAAGAGTTATAACTTCAAATATATGACTTTGTGGTTGAACATTGAGTCCAAAATCAACAACACCCGAAATGTGGCCAATTATCAAACTCTTTTCAATACAAGAATGTATCTTCTTCTATCAGTTATCATAAAAGGTAACTTTGTGTGATGTCCCTTGCTTTATGTACATCATTCCATTGACTATCTCTTCACCATCAACATAATTGCACTTATAGCCTATTATTGGAAACATTATGTTATCTTCATTCATAGTTGACTATGATTCGTTGCATATTGGACTTTGTGACAAAAATCTTGGATCGAAAGCTTTATGAGATCTAAGAGAGGAGGATGTTAGTAGAGGGAGGAAGCAAATGAAAAGACAAGAAAGCCAGGGCAAAGAGAAGTGAGTGACAAAGAGAGTTACACAACCCTAAGCATAGCATATCAAAGCAAACATTTTAAATTAGTTACAAGATTTAAGACATAAACCTCAACAACATAAGGAAAAAGAAATCCTCAATGTTGAAGGGATGATGAGTAACGGAAGATCGATGCATCGACGTTGCGAATACAAGCTCAGCTATGTACGTCATGGAGGCGCAAAACAGAGGAAAAAAATAAGTGAGATAAACCGGGTGAGTGGACAAAAATAAAGTTTGAACATAAGTGTAGTGAACCCCACAGTTTTCAAAAAAACCATTTGTAAGCCTCAAGAAAACTTTATATGTCTATAGACATGTATACAAGCTAAGAAAACCATCTTTATAAGGATTTAGTTAAACTAGAGGTTTTACTTTTCACATCAAACTGTTATCTAAGTGTAATCACATGAAAGCAAAATCCATATCCAATCAGACAAATTGAATAAGTAAGCTGGGGAATCCTGGCCAAACAGACATGTAGAGTGGCATCATTACATGTGTAGACAAAAACAACCTCGTCAAACACACATGCAAAATAATCTTGATACACGTGCATGCAATACATCCTGGACATACACATGTGCAACATAATCTCAATACACATGCATGCAAATTTAAATTAGTCAATACGTGAGCATAGAAATCTAAATTGGTCACACCATCAAAAACATATATGACCTAATTGTATCTTAATATATCTGAAATGGGATGAGGAACGGTACATATGTGGTTATTTGAAAACAAGTCTCTAAAACTCAATAAGTATAAATATATGTATAATGATAGGTCAATCTCAACTCGTAAACCTATTAACAAGCCTTTTTTCAATTATTTCTCAAATTAACTTGTAAACCTATTAACAAGCCTTTTTTCAATTATTTCTCAAATTAAATCATAAATGTAGAAGCATTAAACTTATGATCATAAAAGGGTACACATTTAAGTCTTCATATAAGCTTTAAATTAACATCCACAATAACTTATGAAATCGTTAAGCGTAAAACTTGGCAAAGTACTCAAATTAATTGATGTAAATATTGATAATTCAATCAACTCGTTCAATATATTTAGAAAAACAAATTACAACTAACTCATGGTCCCACGCTAGTTCAACCTTGAGTAGTTGTGTCCTTGGAAGTATACTCAACTGTGGGTCCTATGTCGAGAGGAATAAACCATCAGATTCAACCGAAAGAGGATATGAAGGTAACACGGAACCCTAATTGCGGAAACACTAACTACATGTGGAACTAAAGTTAAGACATCCGAACAACATCCAAAAAAATTCCAACAAGCGTTCTAGAGTGTTCTCGGAGGTCAAAGCGACCTCTAAAATTCAATGGATAAAGTATTCTAGAACATTCTAGTCTCGCTTGTGGGGCCCATACCACCCCAATGAAGGAAACATACTTAAGAATCAAATCATAACAATATTAAGTTACAAAAACTAAAAATCAAACATTCTAATGATTGGAAGCGGAACTTTAAAATCATTTGATCTTAAAACAATCAATTTCACCGAAAGTTTTTAAGAGGCGTAATCTAGTGTATACCCCACATAAAATCTCGAAGAAGAAATATGTGAGTTTTACCCTTGAAGCTTAATCTTGGATGGTCTCTAAGTTAAAACCTTTTATGAAGTCTTCCTTCCTTGTGCTTGCTTCATAGGTTCTCGTAGAGACATCAAAGTAAATGTCTTATATTTTACCACATCAAAGTAGAGGTGAATAAGATGATCAAAAAGAATAAAATGTGGTAGCCCTTTCCTCTTGGTGCCCAGTTTTGGCACATGGTGGAGAGTGGATCTATCCACTCTCAACACTACTCATACACCAAAGTAGTCTTATGTGATCAATAATTCGACCACCCTAATGTGATTATTTTGCATTGCCTCATGCAAGGTTGTGTCTATGAACATACTCATCATCCTCACCATCTGCTTAGATGCGCCTATTCCGCTCTCAATCTCTTGGCTATTGTGGTGAGACCCTTTCGGGGCGTGACACAAACTCCCTTTTATTTGATTATTCGTCCAAGAATTGATGATTTCTTTGAAAAAAAAAACTTTATGCAAATGACAAAGTTAGCCTCAATGAATGCATGTGTAATATAATTTTAAATACTAATTTTTTTATTTGGAGAAATTTTTGTATAAAATCATAAATATTTGGACAAAAAATCAACAAAAGGGGTTTTGTGAAAAAAATTTAAAATTTCAGGGGTGTTTGTGTAATTTTTAAACCTCAAGAGGTTTTGTGAAAAACTCAAAAATATGAGGGGGTGTTAGTTTAAATAACTCTATTTTTAACACAAAACCATCAAAGTTATATTATTGTAGAAATATAGTCAAATTGCATAGAGTTTTTTTAAAAAAAAAATCATACAATTTCATGCTTAAAATTACAAGCATACACAGTTCTAAATTAACATGATATGAGTTGGAAAAACCTAAAAAATTGGTCGTGGCAGATGCTTGGCATTATGTCTTTAAGACAATTTACACCCCCTCGTACGATACTCATGATTGACCTACGTTTGCCTCCCAGAATAGAATGACCACGTCCTCACAACTATTGCACTCCAAATCATAAGGCCCTAGTTAACGAATCACGATTGTACTCAATGAGACACTAACTATAATAATTTCTAGCACCCGCGGAGTATGTATTTGAATATGTAAGTATTAAAAGTTACTTCTAAAATGTGTGGGACTTGCCTATTCATTGAATTTGAAGAACATTTCTCAAAATATGTGATTTTATTTGAAGAGATAAGTAAGTCATCCATTCACTTAAAAATGCATTATTTTTCAAAACTTAAATAGTCACATCTTTTCAATTTTAATTTTTATATGAATTTTCACCCAAAACACCACACTTGAATATAAAATTTTAGAAAACATGCTCGAGAAAAGTCTGCTCATTGCGGAGATATGGTGAATAAGCAGTTGCAAATGCGCGTCAGTTTACAACTTTACCCGCCAGCGCACACGCAACTCGCCTAGATGTAACCACACTAAAATCACCAGGCTGTGAAACTGCAGTCTATCACTGCCTCACAAACACACAATTCGATTAAAATAAAGCATATTCTCTCTGCTGCATACCGTCGTTTTCAGCTCTAGTCTGGTTTCTGATTGGTGTTCTGTTTTGTTGGTTTTCCATTTTATATATCCGTTACCGATTTTCTCACCCTCCACTCTCTCACTCTCTTTCTCATCGTTTCCAACGTTGAGAAGAACAGTAAACTCTGCAGACCCATATTTTCTTTTTCCCGGAAAACTGTTCTGCTGGTGAGGCCGCCATGGATCTGTGCTCCCTGCACGTCAAGAGCATCAACAGAAGCCCTTTTATGCATAGGAACTCGTTTACTGAGAAACCTATTTCTTGGAACTTCGGAAATGTGAGGCCTTCTTGGGCTGGTGTTGAAGATGGGAGGGACTTTGAGAGTGGGGTCTTGAATTCGAAGCGCAGGGTTTCCTCTAATGGGTTTCGTTCTTTGGTTGTCAGAGCCATGGGGAAGAAGAACAATAATGGAAATTCATCTAACTCTTCCTCTTCTTCAGGTATGCTTTCTGAACTGGAATTGAATTGCATGTGATTGGTCGCTATGAATTTTGTTTGCTTAGATTTTGATTTGCTGGTGGGTTTGGTTTATCTTGCTTCGATTTGTGTTTATGGGTTTGTGATCGTGGTGATAGATGAGCATCGTTGGAAATTTCGACGTTTATAATTGTGAAGTTTGACTTTCTGCTCTGTTTGGGTTCCGGGGAGCTGGAGCATGTAGATGTCGAAATCTACCGTCTACTGAACTTGGATTCTCTTATGTTTAAGCTAAACACTAAGTTTTAGGCTTGGAACCTAAGAAAACAGAATGCCCACAGTGACAGTTGGTGGTATTGCTAGATTACTCCTAGAAGGAAGCCAAGCTTCTTATCATTGTCCCCTATCTATTTGTCATTTTTACGATGCTATTCTATTTTTAATTTTAGCATCCTAGGTAGAGATGGGTAATGCTTTATATTAGGCGCAGTGTCTATATTTTCTACTCTTACAGCATGATACAATTTACATGACTGTTTGGACAACATTGACAAAAGATTCATTTGTTTCGACGAATTAGAGTCTGGCACATAAGTGTCCCCACTTGTGATAGACAGTGATTGTTTGGTGCGTTTTGTTGTTTTAAAATCAATTCTTGGTCAAAGAGCTATTAGTTTGATCTTGAAATGTCAAGAAATTGAGACCTATCATTATCGGAGCTTGCTTAAAATAACAAGGGGAAATTGTGCAAGGACTGGAGTATCTGTAGATACTGCATTCCTGCGAAGAAGAGTTAATATCTAGATTTTCTTGACAATGGATGCAACTATAACTCGTTGTTTAGAATTTACAGGATATAATCCTTGTTCTCAATTCCACACACCACTTCCTATACCTCAAAGAGCCTATGAATATGTTCTATCGAACAATAGAGAAAGGTTCCTTCGTAAACTTATATTTCTTTGCAGAAACCCTTTTTGTAACCTACACCAACTCGAATGTTTGTTTTGTTTTGTTTTGTTCTGGGTACTTAATTCTATTGGTTTAGCTCACCAATCACTTCTCAGCTTAAAACTTTTCCAAGCTGTAGATTTTTAGTATATATGGTTACTGTTTTAAAGGATCATGTATTTGGTGGTGGTTTACTAGATTTTGTTGATCCCAATAGTCAGGTGTAGAATGGCCAGAAGGGTAAAATGTCTTTAATTTGAAATTTTCTGTCCAGTTTAATATATATCTTCACTGCTTTCAGGAAGCTAATGATCTTTTCTGTTTTTTTATTGGTTGTGGAGGGAGTTGAACCCTTGAGCTATCCTAATCCTAATTCATCACCCACCCTCCTTGATCACTTGGGCTAACCCCAAGTGCTTAATGATCTATTCTATTTCCGTTTATTCTATTGAGAGAATATCCTCGGCTTGTGGCTGAGATTTTAAATAATATTACTTTCCCTTACACTTACAGCTCTATGGGTTCTAGCTTTTTTCAAAGTGATTATCTACATGGTTCTTTCTTTCTTTGTGTATTTTTTTCGTAAAATCCTGAATCAATCCAAAATACATATCCTCCGTATGTATGTATGTATGTATGTATACCTGAAGGCAGGTCTTAGCTTTCACGTATTACTTTCATTGAGCATGGTCTAGGGTCCTGACATGCAAAAATGACTACTGTTTTTCTGTTACAACTTAATTTATGAGGTCATGATGGTGGTGATATTTCATACAGGAAATGGTGACCGCTCTATTCCAGAAGGTGATGGTGAAAAAGAAAATGATTCTTCAGAAAACTTTAGAGACACTTCTTCCCAGAAAAATTATCATATAAACTTGGATTGGAGAGAGTTCAGAGCAAAGCTATATACTGGGTGGCAGGTGATGTTTTACTTTCCCCAAAGGGCTAATGTCCTCTGAAACTAAAATGTGTAATCATTGTGTCCTATAGGATACTCATCAGATATAAGAAGTTTCACTCCTCTCCCCTTTTAGTTAATCTTTTTTATTTCAAGGTGATAATGAGCCTTATAGAATTTCCAAACATCTTGTTATTGATTAGTTTACATGTGTTATTTGCCCTCTCAAATTTGGTTTCTCAGCCACATGACCCATACCCATACTCCTGTTTTTTTAGATAAAGCAAAACTCACTGACACAGACCGACCATATCACAAATATCTTACTACACGAATACACAAAGAAAATCTCCAACTTATTTGTAAATCTAAGTAAAAGAAATCTGATTGAAAAATCAAGAGAGACAGAGATAGAAAAGAGAGGAGATATATGGGAGGAGGCTGAAGGGCTGAAGTGGGTATGCAAAGGTAACATGGATGGGCTTGAGTTGACCTTATGATTTGAGTTTTTACAAATACACAGATTGAAAATCTATGTAGATCAGTTGGTTTTTCCAGGTTTCCAAAATGAGAAATCAACATTTGACCCAACCTAACCACTTTTCATTAACATGGACCATTCACTTGATGGACTGCTTTTCCGTGTTTCTCGTGTTTTTCCTTTGATAAACTTTTTTTGGTCTTGCTTTGCTCCCCCCTTATGTATTTCATTGTCTTTACTGTTCTAAGTTGATGATTGTGCAGAGCCTTGTAGAAGTGTTGATATCCTAGCGTAGATTTCTTTTTCTTTTTTTCTTCTTTTTTCCACAACTGGTATTGGTTTGTGGCCTTTTGGTTTTTAGTGCATCATTCCCTATACATTTAGGGAGTTTCCTTCGAGGAAAGAAACAAGTGATATTCCTGGAATACCCCCTGATCTAGCATTACGTTGCCTGCGTAAAATTTTCTTGCACTTTCTTTTGATCATATTTATCTGAAGTCTAGCATTTATTAAGTCTAATGGCCAGATCCAGATAATGTGCTTGTAAGTTATGTTGGTCCTCACATGATGTTAGTAATTCTAGCATCGTTACCAAATAAAATCTCTGATGATCCTCCATAAATTGTCAAGTTTACACTGGAAACTTTCAACAGGGAGAACAAGCGGAATCTGATGCTCAGAACCAAGGTGGGACTCCCTACCAATCGAAACCTCTTGGCCTGAAGTGGGCTCATCCTATTTCTGTACCTGAGACAGGCTGTGTCCTGGTTGCCACAGAAAAGCTTGACGGAGTTCGCACTTTTGAAAGAACTGTTGTTCTTCTCCTCAGATCAGGAACCAGACACCCAGAAGAGGGGCCATTTGGAGTTGTTATCAACAGGCCACTCCACAAAAGGATCAAACACATGAAGCCCACTAATCTTGATCTTGCAACCACATTTTCTGATTGTTCTTTGCATTTTGGTGGGCCTCTCGAGGCAAGCATGTTTTTGTTAAAAACAGCGGGCAAGACAAAGCTTCCTGGGTTTGAAGAGGTGATCCCTGGCCTTTGTTTTGGTGCTCGTAACAGCCTGGATGAAGCTGCTGGGCTAGTAAAGAAGGGTCTTGTTAAGCCCCAGGATTTCAGATTCTTTGTTGGATATGCTGGGTGGCAGCTGGATCAGTTGACAGAGGAGATTGAATCGGATTATTGGTATGTGGCTGCTTGCAGCTCAAATTTGATTTACGGGGCTTCATCAGAGTCTTCGTCAGAAAGTTTGTGGGAAGAAATTTTGCAGCTAATGGGTGGCCAATATTCTGAATTGAGTCGAAAGCCTAAGCAGCAGGATATGTAGTCTAATTTATGATATCGTTGGTGCTCACTAAACAAAAACTAGTTCTAGAGTTATAAAGCAAGTCGTGCAGTTAATGTATATGTTAAGCCAATTGTACAGAAAGTTTGCGGGCTCTTCAAGTTAGTACATCTTGTTTTATTTCTTCCTTTTTGTTGTTTTTTTTCCTTTTCTTTCTCTCCGTTTTCTATTTTCCTTCTCCATAAAGAAGTTGCTATTTGTGTGGTTCTTGTATGATATGTCTTCTTATCTAGCTCAACAGATGTACTGCAGAATCTCTGCAGAATCTCTTTGACAGTGCTGTAATTCTCTTAGGAATGATACATACACACAAACTAAAAACCAATTAGAAATTTTTTAAATAGTTTTAATTGGCTTTTTTCTTTTCAAGTCTTTGTTTCATGCATTAGCTTTCATTTCTTCATCTCCCTCCTCCCCCTCCTTTCTTACATATACTTCCCATGCATTTTAGCTACAAATAATAATGGTAAACAACATTCTAATCACTATGTTAGAAGGCATTTGATTCGGATGTTTCAATTTTGTCAATTTGGTTTCATTGTTTTATTCCATTAACAGTCAAAGGATATTTTTATTTTTGGGTTACCCTAAGTTTAATTTATGGATTGGTCTCCTCTCTCGTCAGCTACCTAAACCCTTTCAATTCCTAACTAACATTTCTCTCTCGAAAATAAACAGACTATTCATCAAAAGATACATAGCAAAATATATCGTCCAATAGGTTAGGGTTTTTCTAGCGCAGCCAGTCTCACGACTTGGATTTTGTCAGCTTTGTTGCTTGCGGTTTACGTCTGTTCTCAAGGGCGTCTTTCCCATTACATGAATGGTGGGAAATACGATAGGAGCCTCGTCCAGTTGTGGTTGTATTGCTTTTAAGGATTGCGGAGGGAAGCTTCGAGTGGACGATGGCGGTGCCCCATTTTTGTCTCATTATTTGTGGATCTTAATAGGTTGTTTTGTAATGTGGTAAAAAATGATTTTATCCCTACAGTCCAGTGTCACATTGAAGATATATTTGAGATGAACTATTTTGTTAATTTTTTTCCCTTTTTAGATAGGAAAGGAAAAAATACATCTTCTAGTGCTGCTTTCCACTGCAAGAGTAGCATCGCTGGAGTTGATCATGTTGCTTAAAAAACTGGTAATTATTGCGTACAAACTGTTGACAGATTAGCCCAGTATGCATATCAGCGCGTAAAATCCAGCGTATTCGTAACTTACAAGAAAACTGAATCATGAAGAAAAGAAAATCGATATCTTACAATGTACATCAACAACATCCGTCCTCTGTACAAGGCGAAAGCCCGAAACCTATAATTGTTGAGTAACCAACAAAAAACCCACAAATCCTTCTCGCTTCTCACTTCAGCGGTACAAAAGAATATATCATCCACCCCATACATTGCTTTTCATTTCTGAATATATAACTACGTTCATCTTGGTTCAGCCTTCATGCTAACAATTCTCATTGGCTTTTATAGTTCACTAGCAAACTTGGCAGGTGCAAGTGGCTGTTTTTGGTGAGCAGACAGCATGGTTACAAGAGAGGCAGCAGAATATCGACTGTTCAGGACCACCGATATGTCTTCCATGGTTGTTATCAAAGCTCTCTATTGGGTCTGCCCCTGTCAACGTGCCCGTGCTTTACGTACAGCCTGTTGGATTTGCCTCTCATGCTCTTTGAGCATGTCTTCAATGTTTCCTCCTGGGGGCACCAATGGTCCGGAGTAATGGATTCTGTTTTTGGGTACATAGCCCTGAAACCATACAAATAAGGCAGTTCATAATTCCAGAATACCGTTATATCATAAAACAAGAGTACAAATAGGAAAAGGAATTTGAAAAGAGCATATGGGCAATATTACAAAAAAGCTTGCACATTCCTTAGTAATCTATGCCACATTGTGTTAAAATGGTCCTGTCTAATCCCTGTTTAGTTGACAACAATAGAAGAAACAAAATCAATTCCTTACCATTCTGGAATCTCTGCTATGCACTCTTTCATCCTTCTTATTGGAAGAATAAAAAAAGTCTGCTCCAGCTTGAGGCTTGTGAGATTTCTGTGTCCTTAGCTCTGACTTATTTAGTGTAGAAACTGTCTTATTCAATGATGATCCTACTGCACTCGGGTGTATCATTGAACTACACTGCGAGTATCCATTCTGCCTAGCTCCTCCGGGCGGTTCCATTGCAAAACCAGAGACACTATCTCGTTGGGGCATGTACTTGTGACCTGTGGTTTTCAGGTTTCTCTGTCCCTGCTATATTTATGTTAGCCAAAGTGAAACTCAAAATATCAAGTACAATAATTAATTAATGGGTACATGTGTTGAGCCATTTATAATACCTGCAAAGATGCATCTTCCTGAGCATTAAACTCTGGCGTTGGCGCTGCCTTGGTATCTCTTGAACCTCTTCTAACAGATTCAGGACCACGTCCTTTAAAAGCATCTGCTTTTCGCCTGAAATATAATAAGAGATCGAATATATAAGAGTCGAAGAACTTTGACAGCATCACCTTTTGAGAAATGTTATAAAATT
Organism: Prunus fruticosa; assembly: GCA_018703695.1. Taxonomy (NCBI): domain Eukaryota; kingdom Viridiplantae; phylum Streptophyta; class Magnoliopsida; order Rosales; family Rosaceae; genus Prunus; species Prunus fruticosa. The sequence goes on along the minus strand of CM031917.1, from coordinate 65,653,097 downwards.
TTCTTCTTACTAATCTTAAAGGAGATAGAAGTTTTTAATTTAAGCTTCACTCAGAAAACATATCTCCAAACAAAAGCTGTGAGGGATTTGGAACCTAGTAGAGTTATATATCTATAGTGACAGCTTAGTTACTTTCTTCTGTTATAAATCATCAAATCATCATCATATATTACAAAAATGGGTTGAGTAAACATATCCAAAATTCACACCTGCGTGTCAGTAATCCTAGAAGCTATAATTCTAAGTGCCAAACATAGCCTGCCTCAAGTAAAAATAATTACCAATAATTATGAATTCTATCCCAATATACTATCAACTTATCAGTTTAGGGAAAGGATAATAAGAGGAAAATAAACTGAGAAGTACAATATTACAACTAAAACTGTGAGAAACTAAAATGAATAAGATTGTTAATATTTTCTCATCTTCAATGTCTACATGAGACTCAAAGAAATAGAGGCCTCCTAGAGATTTACCTTTTTTCCTCATCCCGAAGCTTGGCATCAAACTCTTTGCTTGGAGGATATTTTGGTAAATTTGATGGATTACAAGGTAGTGGCTGCGTAGTGAAGAACTGAAATAAACATATCCAAATTAAATTAACAATATTTACACTTGAACCACATTCATAAATGATATCAAAAGGATATTGACAGGAGCAATGAACAAAAAATCATTTTCCATGTTTGCAATTTTTTCAATTTTATTTAAGATTGTGTATGCATCTCATCAGGTCAGTGTACAATAGACACTTATGACAACAAAACAAGTATAAATCCTTCTGCCACAATGGCAAAATTAGGATTAAAAAAGCAACTAATCCTACATTGCGAGGAAAGAAGAAAGGCTGGGATACTGACAATATCAAATTTTGTACAGATTTTGGAAATAATCCGTAAAGAAATCAGGTTCAGTAATTAGTTACAAAATTTTCAGTGAATGATTTCTAAATAATTGGTTAGCTATAACAAGTAATATACTTTTCTCTTCTTGACTAGAGGTAATATCGGTTGCGTAGGTTTTAATGGAAAAATGAACTATACCAAGGCCTTCTTACAGTTCAAACAATTTCTCCAAAATGTGGTCTACATTGGCGTGTATGATAACCCAGTTAATTATACAATTCGGATATGCATAAGAGAAACAACTTAAATGTATTTCAATAATTTCTTGCCAAGATAAGTGATCCTTATGCCTTAGTCATTGCCCTCAGCTCTTGACAAAGTATAGTTTTTCTGTTACGCAAAGTATGAGAAAAAGTCAGATATGGGACAGGTACTTTTTTTCTCAAGTAGCAGAAACCATATCCAATAAGCTAAAGACAATATCTCTTCAATTCTCAGAACTTCATTTAGTCAATAAATTGCTATTCCCAGAACTAAAGACCATTGTTTTCCTCTGAAAACACAGAGGACATGAAATTTCTGGAAACTATAGGAACAATTGCATGATATAATATTTTCAAGTTGGTGAAACTAACGCAAAACCAGAAGATATATAGCATTCAACAGCAGTATGAAGGCATATATGGTTTTAGTATTAAAAGAAGAAACTCAAATTTACCTCACTGCTAAGTGCCGAAGCAGCTGATCCCCGCTTCTCTGGTTCTATCGAAAGGAGTCTATCAATAAGAGCCAAAGATGAAGAAGGTAACTCTTTGAAAGTGTCAGCAATACGACGCTTGTAAGGTTGTTGAGGTTTGAAACTAGTTGCATGTGGTAATTTTGTTTTCTTCCAGAAGTCCTCAGACGGTGAACCACAAAGCTTAAAAATCTTATGCATTTGTTCCACCTGAAAAATAACAAATATTAACTGCCACTTAATACAACAGATTTGATTTTACAACTATTACTAAATTTATGTAAGTTATATAAAAACTCAAGAGAAAATTCAGTTAATGTGTAAAACATTTACAGAAAATTTGTATGCACAAATATATAAAACTAGAAGATTTGAAACTTATTGATAACTTATTCTCGAAGAAAACCCATGCAGAATAAATTGACTGCTCTATAAGTTTTGGCAATTTTCATCATAAACCAAGCAAACAAAGGGAGAAGAGTAACTCAAGAAACTAGGAATGTAAACATAACTTATCATTACAAATTGCCATTAGATTTATAGGAATAACTCCTTTACCTCTGTTCTACCAGGCATGATAGGCTTTCCAGCATACATTTCCGCAAGGATACAGCCAGTGCTCCACAGGTCTATAGCATCTCCATATGCAGTGGCACCAAGCAAAAGCTCAGGTGCCCTAAACCACAGAGTTACAACACGACTAGTTAATGGCTCCTTTTGACCAGGCTCATAAAAGGTCGCCAGACCAAAGTCACCAATCTTAAGGACTCCGTCATTGTCAATCAGAAGATTTGAACCCTTGATATCTCGGTGCAGGACACCTCGACTATGACAGTGTTCAAGTCCAAGAATCAATTGTTGCATATAACATTTAATCTGCAATTCCATCACATGAATTATAATTTAAGAATATTTTGTTGCAAACAAGTATTCTTCAGTTTAAAAATAACAGAAAAAGCAGAGACAAAATGGCATTTCAACGGAAGAAAAAGGAGAGTACAGACAACATAACAAGTTCACGGAAAATCCAAACATTAGTATTGCTTGAAATAGTATTCCTTTGACGGAAAATTGGACAGAACTGACTTCAAGGATGACATTGATGTGCGACATGAGAGGATGGGGATGACATTGATTGACTTGAAAGAATAAGGACGAAAATGATATGTCTGAAATGGTACAGGGACTACTCATGATAAGAAGCTGAAGTAAATAAATAGACAGACGAGAAAGGTACAAGAGAAGAAGGGCCTCCATCTCTTGATTTCACTGAAATATTTCCCAGGAAGGAAATAGAAAATGAATTTGATAGTTTCTCTGTTTGGTTACAGAATTTGATAATTTCAATCTTTAACATTAAAAAAAGAATTCATTATACTCAATTAGTACTTAATTCATAGATAAAACATGTCAAACCATACAACCTGATTCATTAAACAAATAATGGCCACAATGAAAATCTTTAAATGTTTGAAAGCAATACAAAAGTGCGTACCTGAGCTTCTGTAAACTTGTTGCCGCGTGTTGCTGCAAGACCAGAAAGGTCATGCTCCATATACTCGAAGACAAGATATAAACTGCATGACACTCTTGAAGTGACCAGCCCTTCGAGTTTCATAACATTTGGATGATCAAGTCTTCGTAAAATATGGATTTCTCTAGCCATAAAGCGAACACTTTCCGGGTCCATATTTACAAATCGTACTTTCTTCAGTGCAACAATTTTACCAGTTTCCAGGTCACGAGCCTTGTATACACTGCTATAAGTTCCTTGTCCAATCTGCAAAGAAAACATTCATTGGAAATGTTAAACATAAGATGGCTGAATGAATAGTCAAATTGACAGCTATTTCAACCTGAGACAAAAATTCTGCCTACACATACAAACGAAATCTGACATAAATAATGTACATACGTCCCAAATACAAATTATTTTATATCATATGTAAAATACACAACTACAAACATATACACACAAAGACCAAGCTGAAATCCATTTACCAGTCATTAACATTATCTTTGAAATAACATAACATGTCATGACATAGAAACCACAACAGAATTGAAGCAGGCATTTATAGCACTAAATAAAAGGCAATTAGAGAAGCAACAATTAGAACTAACTTTGTCTAACTTCTCAAACGAGTCTGCCCGTCGAGGCACCCACCCTTTGATGGCATCTCCTGCAACCGAAGTTAGCCATGATGGCCATTCAGCAGCAGTTTGTTCTCCTTCTGCACCATGTGGCATGCTCACTATCCTAGACATCACCGTTTTCTTTTCATTTGCTCCCATATCCATTGTTGCCCATCTTTGATGATTAGAATTCCCAGGTTTTGAGATGACTTGGGTCTTATTAGGATCTTCATCATTAGCAGCATTGCTTCTCCTATTGGCTCTTGAGGCCGTCTTTGATAACAAGCGCACTGACCCATCAGCACCACCACCACCAAGACCACTTACTTCGGCTACAAAGTCATCTCTCAATGATGGGGTAGGAGCAACCAATTGAACCGAATAATCTTTCAAAGTATGTTCTACCGTGTCAGAATCCTCCACCTTTTCCTGTTCTGAGGCTCCTTTTGAACAAATGCAGCCCATATTTTTTTGCACCTCCCAAAATTCCCTGTTTCCAATGCTTCCAAACTATTCACCCCTTTTGCAAAATATGTGAGTGAGATCATTAATCAAATATGTTGCCTGCATTACCGGGGAAACCCAAGAGTTTCCCTTCAATCCATCATTTCTCCTCAAATTCTCAATCTGGGTATCTCTTTACACCCAATAAATAACCTGAATTCACATAGCTAAAGCCTTTTGATGATTATTGACCCTTACCCAGATACCCAAATTCCATGCAATTTCAGAATCCGGGAAATGTGAGAGGAAAGGCAGAAAGAAACCTCTGTATATCAAAGAATGTGGCAGAAATCAGAAGGTGTGGAAAATCCAATCTCAAAAACCAAATGTCAAAACTTTAATGTATAGGAGGAAATACAGAAAAATTTGTATGTACCCAAAAGAGATAGGAGGGATAGGAGACCCAAAAACCAGACCAGAAATCCCTGCACCGGAAAATTAAGAAATGAAGTGCTCGTGGATTGCAGGAGTTCTGGCTGGGCTGCCTGGCGTTTCTGGGTTTGCAGATTTTTCTGTGTTTTTTTTTTTTAATTATTGATTAATGTCCTATAAAAATAATAAAAATTAAACTGCTTTTGGTTTGTTGATTGTGAAACCAGAAAGTAGGAACGGGAGGGAGGAGAGGACATGAATGGAAAATCCAAAAAAATTAAAAAAGAAAAGAAAAAAACAGAGGGAAAAAAAAATGAGGGTAACGTAGTGTGTTGTGATTTGGAGGTTGGCAGAGAGAGATAGAGATTTGCGGGCGTACATGGCCCCGAGAAACTCCAGGGACCGAAGGTTTTGAGGACTTGACAGCCTGACAGGAAGGAAACTCTTGACTCTGACTCTGACTCTGACTCTCTGTTTCTGTTTTGGAAGAGAGAGAGAGAGATGCAAAGACGAAGAAGCATCCATTCAGAGACGTTGAGCTGAGAAGAAGAGAGTGATGGAGGAGTAAGTGGATTTTGGTTTTTGCTTTGCTTGCATTGCATGCTGTATATCAAGACGTGCGTCGCAATATGTCTTTGTAGCTTCCACCTACTAACATGCCACGTGGCCGCAAATTTATAATAACAAATTTTTCCTCTTGACATGCATTGCATGTATTTAGGCCAGCATTTCTAAATTTCAAAAGGTGTCATGTCTAGGTGGAATTTCAACAGTAAATACTAAGGAGTGACTAAATTGGAACACTGCGAGAGTTGGAGGACCAAAATGACCAAAAAACGAGTTTGAGGTGCCACATTCTGCTCTGCTACTCCTCTTAGCACTTTGCCCCATCCTTAGAGCAAGTCCAGCGAGGGGCTGAGCCCAAGGCTGGGGGGTGAAGGCAAAAAACGAAGCTCCAGCGGTTAGCCCAAGCCCGGGCAACCTGGGGTCCCACCAACTCGGGCTGGCCCGAAGGCTAATTCAGCCTGAGGTCCAACTCGCGGGTTGGGTGACGTCATCGCTACAGTGCTCGTGCTCCAGTACTCGCACTACAGTGCCGCTAAAGTCCACGTGTCGCGCTCTGGGCTCTCCGATAGATTTTTTACTCCAATCCAACGGCAGCCAATTTTTGTGCAATAAAAAAATGAAAAAAAATCGAATTTTTTTATAAAAAATTACTGATTTTTTTTTTCTATAAATGCCAAAATTTTATCCGATTTAAATATGAAATTTATAATAAATATTGACACATACGAACCCGGAAATCTTATTCGAAAATATTATCCAAATTAATTATTGAGGTAAAAAAATTTGTGAAAAAAACAAAAAAAATTAATAGTAATTGCCCTTAGCCATGGCAACGGGTGGAAACACAAAATATACTATTTGCAAAGGCAACCACTATTCACATGAATAGTGGGCGCCTGAGCCCCCCCTGCCATGACAAGGGGCAAATGGGTGGAGTTGCTCTTATTGAAGCTCAACTTGAGGTACTGCTGCCATCTATCAGTTCTTCTCAATCTTCTATGGCCTCTGCTGATCACAGTTCTCAATCTTCTATTGTAAAAAGGTTAAACATTAAACAAATTTGTGTCATCGAATAAGCTAAGTACTTGATCCCATGATTTTGGTATGGTGACAGTTAAATCATAAGATGTCGAAAAATTTATATCGATGCTTACGAGGTTTTTTTTCTTCGTTTTAAAACTTGTCCTCCTTGAAAAATTTCCTGTATGTAGAATCAAATATGAACCTTCACAATACATATGGTTGAAATAAACTAAACACAGTACATGATATGTGTATAAAAAAAAAACACACACAGAACTTTTGTTGACTTTTCAAATGCAGTCAAAATTAATTATGAAGTTAATCAAACAGAAATTTTTATCTCAGACATCAGCATCTCCTTTTGTGGACAAACAAGTATATGTTTTGGGATCAGTTTACTGTGTTTGTAGCCGGCACAACCACTTCGTTGACAAAGTCGCCTACCATCCACTAGTGTAGAAAGAGGTACTTGCAAAAATTTCACATAAGAATAAACTAAATTTGCTGTTGTTGTTGATACTTGGGGACAAGGCAATTACAACCATAGTCAACGCAATTTTCTTTTGTTGTTGTCGTTGTTGTTGTTTTTTTTTTTTTTTGTTATTTAGGCTAAGCATCAAAACGGCACTAACTTATTGTTACATTTGTTTTTCTGCCTAAGCCTTAGTACTTACACATTTTCTAATTTCCTAATGAAACTTTAATTGATAAAAAACTTGTCATTGCATGTCCTACAATTAATATATCTATATTTTCTCTTCTGTGCGGATGTTTGCATATTTTCTACTACCTCCCTGCTTTCCTCCATGTGTACAATGACGTCCGGTAATAACTTCCAGACGTTCGCATAAGAGAATAATTGTATATATAAGAAAACAATTATGTAAAATAAATTGCCAACAATGTTTTTGTACCTTGCATGCTTGAATTTAGTTCTATCAAGAGTTCAGAGGCGATATATAAGTATGAAACAGTGAAGAGGATATTGTATCACAAAGAAGCTTCAACTGTGGACATCCCTGAAATAACTTTAGTTATGAAGAGCTCAGAGGAGAAAACCTTTTTCCTGAGGTTATTAGTTTCTCACTCTCTAAGACTATTTGTCTTCTTTTGAATTTATTTTGTATCAAGTATCTGACTTCACCATTTGAAAAGCCAAACATCTAATTATTTTCTTGATGGTTGTAAGGAAAATTCTTCTTGTGTCAAGCTTTCATTAAGATGCAACATGTTTGTGATCACAATGAAAATATATGATCATAATATTGCAAATTTTTGAATTTTGGGTATGTCTTCTTCAGGATTTATCCAGAACCTGCTCTGACTTTAGAGGCTGCAAATGGAAAATCTGCCATGAAAGATGGAGAACCTTGTGAAAAATGGCCAAATTTAATGAAGGAAATTCTTGATCCACAAGGGTCGTTCCTTCCAATGTGGAACAAGTTATTTATAATATCATGTGTTTTTGCAGTCTCACTGGATCCTTTGTTCTTTTACATTCCTATCATCCATGAGGATCGCAAGTGCCTTGGATTGGATCAAAATTTGAAGAAAGCTGCTCTTATTTTACGATCAATCACCGACCTATCTTATATAGTGCACATTTTTTTTCAAATTAGAACACTAGTTAAAGAAGTTGACACATCTGGGGCTTCTGAGGCATCCAAAGTAGTTTCTTCAAAAGGAAAGAAACTAGATAAGGATGGTTTGGTTATAGCTAAGAAGATTTGGCTATCCTACATCCTGATTGACATTTTATCTCTTCTTCCGCTTCCTCAGGTAAGAGAAGCCTTAAATTTGCTGCATGGAGGCTTCAGATTATGACAAGAACAAAGCAATTGTTGACCAAATGTGATAAATTTTAGATTATATACGTACTTTAATTGATTGAACATGTATCACAACTAATCTGTTGGCTTAAATTACTGTCACATGTGCAGGTTGTAATTTTAATTCTCTTTTCCAAAATGAGGGGCTCGGGATCTTTGAATACAAGGAAGTTCTTGAGCTCTCTTGTTTTGTTGCAATATGTGCCCCGGGTTCTTCACATCTACCTATCGTGTAAGAAGCTTAGCAAGAATCCTAGCATGGAGACTGGAATATAGGTTAAAGGTTTATTCAATTTCTTTCTCTACATCCTTGCTAGTCATGTAAGTTTCAGTCTTGCTTCCTAAAATTTGCTTTAAAGTAATACTTATTAAGAACCCTAAATCTTTGCAGTTACATTGTTTCCCTCCTTTCCCCACCCACCCCTAATTTTCTGAACTTTCTATAGCTAAAGTTCGGTGGTCAATTAGGTACTCGGAGCCTTTTGGTACTTTTTTTCTATTCAACGAGAAACAGCTTGCTGGCATTACGCTTGTGGAAGAGAAGATGGATGTAAACCTAGTACTTTTTATTGTAATGGAGATACATCTAGAGACGTAACATTTCTGAATAAATTTTGCCCTATAAACCCACCAAATGCAACAACATTTGATTTTGGTATATTTCTTGAGGCCATTCAGTCTGATGTGTTGGGGTCAAAGGATTATCTAGAAAAGTTCTTGAATTGTTTCTGGTGGGGTTTACGGAATCTAAGGTATGCATAAAATTTATCTGAACAGAATTTTCTTAACTGGTTTGTTGGGGCTGTATATATATATATATATATATATATATATTATATAATTTTTTTTTTTTTTTTTTTTTTTTTTTGCAGTTCTCTTGGTCAAAATCTCCAGACCAGTACCTATGCATGGGAAAACCTCTTTGCAGTGTCTATTTCTATAATTGGCTTGCTGCTATTCTTATATCTCATTGGAAATTTACAGGTTGGTGTTGGAATAAATCTCTATTGTAAACTTTTTCTTTGGTGTTAAAATTTTTTCTCTATTGGATGATCAGTCTTAGCATTAATGGTGTTGACATGAACTAACGAATTACCTTTCTTGTTACGGAACAGACCTATATGCAGTTGTCAACTACAAGATCAGAGAAGCTTAGACGGAAGATGAAAATGAAAGATCTCGATATAGAATTATGGTTATCTAAAAATGGCCTCCCGAAGGAAATGAAGACGGTGATCATGGAAAACTTACAACGAAAGCTTGAAGAAAACAAAGATGTTCATGTGGAGAATATGCTCTCTATTCTTCCTTTGGAACATAAAAACAATATCAAGTACCATCTCTGCTTGGCTATCCTAAAGAAAGTAAGTTATACACTCCTCTATCTATCAGAAAATTCAGTGCCTCTAACTGATAATCTAAACCAACCATGTTACTAGTTTTTTAACATTTTGAACAACGATTGAGACTTCGTTTAACATTGGCAAGAGAAGTATCACTTGACTAAGAGTTAGTTGGTAATCATGTCAGTAGATTAAGCAGTCAAAAAGACTTTAATTCGAGTATATATAACAATCATGTTCCTAGTCATTTGATTATTACCTATACATGCATACATAGGTGCCAATGCTTCAAACGGTGGATGAACAAGTGTTGAAAGTAATCTGTGAGAATCTTAAGCCAGTCATGTATACTGAGGACATCCATATTATTCGAGAAGGGGAACCACTTGATAAGATGCTCTTCATCACGCAAGGCATTGTATGGGACTACACATCTAGTAAGAGTAGTGCTCCCCCAAGCACTCGTCTTCTTGGGAAAAATGATTTCTATGGAGAAGAACTTTTAGATTGGGCATCAAAGTTTACCTCCTTTTCCGACTTACCCATCTCGACCAGAATTGTCAAGTCTCGCACAAAAGTTGAAGCATTTGCTCTCATGGCCAACGACTTGAAGACTGTTGTCTCTAAGTTTTGGTGGCATTTCAACAAGGAGATGCGAAACTCTCAAGAGGAGTTATTGGCAGCAACTTCCATTCAAGCAACGTGGCGTCGTCGCCAAGCAAAGAGGGGGTCAGCTGTGAATCCTCCCCCGTTAATCCATGAAGGTGGGAAATCAGAAAATTTTAGTACCCCGTTCTAGTTTAACTTTAGCACCTCACACGTCCAATACTTTTTGTTCTTTGATTCAACAAGAAGTTTGGCCTCATATTGGTATTGTTGTTCTGTGAAAATAATCCCCATATTGACATTGTTGTGTTGTGATATTAATCCCTTTTAGATTTGCGGTAAGAGAAATCAGTTGTGAAGGAAGTTCGTCATTTGTCATTTAGTAAACTATATGGTTTCTAGAGAGCCTCAGTTGATCCAACAAGACTTAACTATTTCATAAATTTCCCTTGAAAGACCGAACTTATGAGACGTTTTACTCATCATATACAGAACAACTACATTAAGAGTGGAATTCAAGATCCCATATATAAAGTTCCACAATCCAAGTAAAGAATTTTGTATCTATATATTTTAAATCAATTGCCAAACACCCACAGATAGGCAACACTGAGGGATGTGCAGGTGTTAGTGATAAACTGCCTACAGTCAAACATTTGTTCAAGAAGGATCATAGTTAATGTTTTATAGTTCTACTTACCTGAAGCCAATTAGCAATTGCTGTCACATTTGGCATAGTTGCACTCATCCCAACAATTTGCAGACCATGAGAAGGGTCAGCGTTACAACTGCTCATATCTGAACTTTCTCTACTACTTGATTCAGAACTGCCTTCACCAGCTGCGTAACGAAGTTTTGTCAACAAAAGTTCCAGAAGATAACCCATACTTGGATCGCCAACCTGTTAATAGTTATAAGAACTAAAGGCACTTAAATAAGTCCACCCAAAAAGCAACTACCAGGCTAGTTATACTAAGCAATTAGCTATTCCTAAGAAAAATTAAAGTTAAAAAAAAATTAATAGTTAATTACTATTTATTAAGTAATATAATTTATGGAGTTAATTAATATTAATTAATATTAATTACTAATTAAAGTAATTAAATAAATATAAAAACTATTTATTGACCTAAAGAAACTAATTCTATATTTTAAAAAAGAAAATGATACACTTTTAAAATATTTTAATATATATAAAGCGTATAGCCGCGCGGCTATACTCTTTAAATATTCGAATTTATTAAAAGCGTATAGCCACTCGGCTATTTAAATATTCAAATTTATTAAAAGCGTATAGCCGAGCGGCTATACTTTTAAAATATTTTAATATATGTCAAGAGTATAGCCGCCCGGCTATATATTTTAAATTTTCGAATTTATTTAAAAGGGTTATGTAAAGAGTATAGCCGCTCGGCTGTACATTTTGAGCGGCTATACATTTTAAATATTCGAATTTATATAAAGGGTATAACCGCGCGGCTATACTCTTGATACATTTAAAGAGTGAAGCCGGGCGGCCATACTCTTAGTGTGTATATTCTTTGTTTATGTATTTTAAGTTGTAATAAAAGAAAATATGGAAAGCATTACAAAGGAATTCGTTGTTTATGTATTTTAAGTTGTAATAAAAGAAAATATGGAAAGCATTACAAAGGAATTCTTTTTAAGCAAACATACTTTTGATACAAGAGAACAATTAAGCAAACATATAGCACTCTCTCGTCTACTATCAGAAATGAGAAAACAGAAAAACAAACGACTACTCTGTCACATCTTTCAACTGAGCAGGAGAATTATTGAAAAGAAAGAACATGTTGAAAGCACTCTATTCATATCAGTCGTAAGATCAGATATGCTCTTTATGGAATTTATTAAGCTGATCGAAAGAGTTTATTACATGAACAACTGAATTCAATAACTTGGTTCCTACTCTCTAAAATCTCCATGACGGCTAAAGAACACAAGTTGAACAAACTGAATATCCAGAGAGAGGCTAACAACATGGCTATTTTCCCTGAAAGGTTATGAATTTCATTCCATTTTAAGCTGCTGGGGGGCGAATGTGCTGGGAAGTTTCCTCGGAGGCATGCCTTCCAACGAAGGCCTTCCATACCCTTCTGAAATAGGCCTCCCAGTGCCAACAAGGGAAGTCCTCCTTCCGCCATGTGTTGGAAGAATCAGGCGGAACGTCCAATTGAGAACCTTCGGTGCAAACACCCGGTAAAGCAGGAAGATGTCATACCAGCTCGGATACTTAACATACGCATCTCCCCGACAAGCCCCAGCTACAATCAATCTTGCAAAATCCTCCACAGGCCCACCAGTCACATTTACCTACGTCAATACAAATATATCTATCATCATACATGATACCATAGTAAAACATTAGCAGGTCTGCTCCTCTAATTAAAACTAGCTAGTCCAATTTAAGGGTGTGTAATTCATTGGGCCAACATCATGAAATATCAAAGCCATAAACTAACAGCTTACCTCCCTTTCTTCTTTCCATTGCATTTCGGCACCCTCCTCTACCATGAACTTGCCTCTTGTCATTTCACTCCCTATCCATCCGTGAGTTGCAATTGTTATCCCTATCTCATGGTCTACTTCTAATCTGAGTGTCTCATAAAAGTTTACCAGAGCTGCCTTTGCCGCCTAGTGATCATTCAAAGCACAACAAAAGGACACTAAATTAGTTTCACAGAGCATTTGATGGGCTACTATAGTACCTATGACACGTGCACTTTTTTATTTATTCTAATTTGACAGTGAATACGATGTTTGATATTTGTGACTCAATACTCATATCTCTAGCAATATGTGGAAAATAACTTATTCAACTTTCCCACAATAACATGCAATGCCAGATTTATAAATGCATACTCACTGCATACAAACTCATTCTCGGCAGAGGTAACCAGCTCTCAACTGATGCATTAACAATTATCTTTCCATTGGTTTGACGTAGGTGAGGAAGAGCAACATATGTTGGATAAACATTCCCCCAGAAGTTTATATCCTGAGAGCAATAAAGACGATCAAAACCGCAATAAAATAAACAATTTGTATTAAAATTTTAGCACAAATTTGTGGAGTTCTGTGCATTCAGTTTTGCAATCCTTACCAACAAATGGGGAAAGACAGTGGTGTCTGTAACTTCCTCGAAGTAGAACGTATGTCCTAAACTTACGGTGTTCACCAGATGATCCACTGCAAAATTGGACACAAATTTAAAGGGTTGAAACAGAAAAATGATGATTTTTTTTTAAACGCGATTCTACCTGGATGACATTTACTTTCAGAACAGACATGCATGAATGCACTAGACCTTTCTGAGAAATTTATAACTTGATTATAAAGATTGAAAGAGACAAAATTGACTGCCAAGAAGACTGTGAGTACATTTGTTTCACAAGCTGAACTATGCAATATTATATTTGCAGATTCCAATAATTCAATCCAATCCTATTCCTATCTAACTTAACCGAGACAACTGATCCTTGAATTAATCATGCTCAGTAGACTAGTTTATCTTGCTAGTGATGATCAGCTGCTGTATTATATAGTGCAGCAGTTGCAGCAGCCATGGCTGCTAGAAAACCACAACTGCTATTGAAGCAACTGCGTTTACCTTGTGCTTAACACATAATATTTACCAATAGACGTTGGATAGCCAGAAGTATATCTATACAGTTGCTGTCTTTGGATATACAATCCCTAGTGCACCACAAAATTAATTAAGTGTGAATTACAGGTATCCCATAAGGCTCCATAACTGATTCTATCTTAGTGGAATTCGTGACAGTAACTTCCATAGTTGTAGGTCCATGCGATACATAAACGTACTGTACTAAATTAAAAGCTTAAATTTTATGCAGAAAAGCAATACAGAGAGAAATAGACAGAAAAAGAGAGAGGGAGGAAAGGCTGCTCATTGAATTTTGTGTAGATAGTATCATGTACAATTGAGAGACTATTCTAGAAAACTGAAAGATGCAATTCTGTTACAGAAACAGCAGATGGCTAATGTGTATTGATCTCAGCCGTTAACTTCATTCTCTTTGAGGGCATATACTAATGAGCTGTTTTGGGTGTGATAAGAAGTTTGTGGGTGAGCTAATGAGATAAATGTGCTGAAATGTGGTGTAATGTTATCGAAACAATGCAGTCATTAGTTTTCATGCTTACGAATCTATACCACCTCTGTGTTTTCAATTCATCATTATTACCATACTATACTATGGCATTGACACTGTATACTGTACATATCACCCAAGAATATCTATAATAATTTGTTACTGTGATTGCAAGAATAAAACTTTTGGTTGTAAGAAATATGGCATTTTCAATTACCAAACTTATGCCCAAAAAATTTGAGTACCTCGCCCATAGAAGTTTAGGGTTTCATTGACGAATCGCCTGCATTCCTCTTCCTTGACAACATCTGCAGCTACAATCATGACATGCTTTGCACCCATATGCCTTGCATTCTCACTGATCATGCGCAGTCTGTTCTCTCTTCTTGCTACTAATACAAGCTTTGCCCTCCTCTTTGCATATTCATATGCAATTTGCTGTAATCATAGGCATCATGCACTTAGAAGTTATAACCACTATTATCAAACTACCAAAATCTGTGATCTAGTGCGTAGATTTAAAACTTTGTAATTCTTAAAACAAAACCACATTCATATGATACAAGTAATATTGGGGGAGGGGATAGGAAATAGAACGTAAAACCTCGTGTGTGAGTGTAAATGTTTTTTACCACTTGAGCTACTATCACAAAACCTAGGATAACTAAATTGGCTAAAGAATGGATTGTATCAACTTTTTACCACAGACCAGGATGGGGCCGGTCTGTAGGACCTTGGCCAATTGAATAACTATTTATAACTCTCTACTTTTTCATAGAAGAAATAGCCTAAACTACAAGAGGGGGATTTCTCACACTACAAAGATGTCATGAGGTTCGAACCTAAGACCACTGGTTTGCTTTTTCCACTCGGCTACACCGAGTTGGGGTAACTAATTATAACTTTAATCTAAACCATTCAAGTTTGTTTCTTTTAGACTGAAAAATTCAAGCACTTAAAAATCTCTAAATTAAATGGAACCAAGCTCGGCCAACTTTTTCTAGGCCTCACCTAGTGGCCCATTTAACTTTGGGCTAAGAATTAGGTTGGGCTGGCTTTGAAAATTAGTGCCCAACTCTTGTTATATATGTATTCAACTGCAAAAATTATCAATATACAATGATCCCACTCACAAGAAATAAAATTAGAAAATTAAATATACAAATAAATAACAGGTTGAAAAATGTTAGAAAATTATCCAGATTAATGAAAAAAAAACACAAAATTAGACAAGTTGGAGGGCAGAGAGAGAAAGACTTACCTCCCCAATGCCAGAAGAAGCTCCTGTAATTATAACCACTTTATCTTCCATAGGTTCACTGTTGAACGTATTGTAAAGCCACTCACAACCAGAGATGAAGGTCAATGCTGGCCAAGCAAACGCCATCATCACTAAACTTGCCGGCGGCACAACCCAATTCAGCACCGAGTTCAACAAATCCATTGTTTGGTTGGTTCCCAAAAAAAGCCTCAAAACCCACACCCAAACAGCTCTAACCTATTAACTACAACAAATGAACACAAGAGAAGTCCTTTGCTTTTGTAACTGGTGATGATGATCCAAACTAATATGAAGGAAGAGATAAGATCAAGAGAGAGAGCAGTGCCGCAGTGGTAGATGATGATGATGATGATGAACAACACAGTTGATTAAATGGAATGAGAGGTGTGAGCACACGTGTTGGTGGCAAACTCTTGGGGTGACGGATGGAAGAAGTTTTGTATTTTCCTGCATGAATTGCTGTACCGCTACAATTGCTGTTTTATGAAATGTACCTCCATGCTGATGACACCTGTTTACTTTAGTTTTCAATTTCTTATTATTATTTAGTTTGGTCAGTTTTTTTTTTGGGTCAAGTAGTTTGGTCAGTTGGAGATGTTGGATATAGAAAACTTTTGCTGGAGGGTTTTCTTCATCGAAATAGTCCTTCAACTTATATCGGAAATTTATTTTGGTCCTTCATATTAAATTTTACCGTCAATCAATTCTCTCACACCTGTTAAATTAGAGAGATTATTGACCAATACAGATATAACACGCCAGCGTATACATCTTTCATTTAAATTAATCTAAGTGACCGTTTGGCATTGTTTATTTGAGGTAATAAGTGATTTTTAAAAAACTTTGGGAAGCCCAACCCGATTGGTAAACTATGAGAAAATCACTTATTGTTAAAAATTGATGTGAGAGAAAGCTATATGGGAAAACAACTAATGAAGTGCTTTCATTTTCTAATTATGCAGGAATCAGTTTCCAAGAGGCGTTGAATTTAATGATTATGCTAGAATCAATTTCTGATTATGCGGGAATCAATACCAACAACACTTTTAACAAAAAGTTTATCAAACACCAAACTGTTTTATCTCACAGTTGATTTCTCTCATAGCAAATTTGACAGTGATTATTTTCACAGTACAACAATGCCAAACCGGCCTAACACTCATTTTTTTCTTAAAAGTCAAATAGTTTTGTTTTTCTTTTTGGAGTAGACTTCATTTTCATAAAAAAAGAAATAAAATCAAAAAACACTTAAAAGAAAAGGAAAAAGAAGATAAAATAAAGTCATATTATTGCTGATCAAACTATAAAGCTCCAAAATGACACAGAAAAAACACTATAAAGCTCCAAAAATTTCAATCAATCTCTAACTCTTTCTGCTGCAAAAGATGCTTCTTGCTTTGGCTAATTTTTTCCACTTTATGTGGATGTCAATGGTGATATCTCATCTTCTTCCCTCAAAGTCAAAGTGACTCATACTGTACCTTGGACAAAGGTTATATGGTTTACTTTGACCCATATCGTTAACTCCATTCTAAATTCCGTCAGAATTAATGACATGGCATGAGTATTTTAGTCCTTTCATTTCAGGTGGGCCTTTTCCCACCAATATGAGAGGGTCACTTCTTGGCAAAGTGAAAACAACCTTTATTCAAAGGCCTTTTTTTTGCCAGAGTTAGGGGGAGAGGGGAGGGGAGAACTCATACACACGGATACAATGAGGACTTGAACTTAAGACCCAGTTGGGAGCATACCAAAGGCCTAGACCAATCCAACTAACACCTAGTGGTAATCAGCGACATTAACTCTTGCAAATTCAATTCTTTTAAAAAGGAGAACTAAAGTGAAATTAGGAATTTCAAAGTAGCCATCAAGTGATTCTAACTGAAAACGGAGCAAAGCAAACACAACGAATCTTGGAAGAGAGGAAAGTTGTGTGAATCTTTAGAGATTGAAGATAATGAGCTTAAGAAAATCAAGAGATGCTCAACCTATGTATGGTAAGTAGACCCTCTGATGGAATCTTTTTTAGGCCTAGGCATGTGCGTTTTGTAGCAATCAATAAGTACGTTAAAATTCGAGACGGGTCGTTACATGCCATTCGTGTTATGGTGCCAGCTGGAACCACTAGCAAAACTAGGTAGAGGGCTACCATGGGCTCTAGCCATGTAGCCTTTTTAAAAATTACAATATATTACATGTGTTTAATGTTATTCATCCCATGAAAGCTTAATAGCCCACCCAAATATAGCCTTCTAACCCATTGTCCACTTAATTTTGTAGGCCTATAATCATCTTATATTTAATTTGTTTGCTCAATTAAGAAACATAATCTCTTAATAAACACTCATGATTTGAACTCTCTACCTTTTACTATTTTATTCCAATGTATATTTTTTTTCCAGAAAAACTATAAAAACAGTAAGTACCAAAAAAAAATTGATCATTAGATTTTAAGCTAATAATTTTTGCCAGCTCACCTATTAAAAAATTCATGGCTCCGCCCTTGGTTGGCATAATGTCTTCAGCATTCGATCATCACCAATTGAATGTCATTCGACATATATGAGATGTCAATGCCATCTGGCATGGTATCTTCACAAACTGTAGCCATGAGCTTATCTTTCTTGTCCAAGGTTGCTCAGTCAGTTATGCTGCTAAAACAGATTCCATTCTTATGACTACATATATTAGTATATGTGTGAGAATGTGAATGTGAAAATGTCACACATTGGAAAGTTAGAGAACCTTGCAAGAGCTTATAAGGAGTTGGGCTACTCCCCTTATTGCCAATTGGTTTTGGGGTGGAACCTCAACTTCCTTCATGGTATTAGACTGGGTTTGCCCATGTGTGGAAGCCCAACAGTCATACGTGCTCCACGTCACCCAATATATGTTGTCCACGTGTTATGCTTTAAAATTGGCCACACGCGGGGCGTGTGAAAATATGAAGGTGAAAATGTCCCACATTGGAAAGTTAAAAAACCTCACACGAACTTATAAGGAGTTGGACTACTTCCCTATTATTAATTGATTTTTTTTTTTTAATGGAACCTCAACTTCCTTCAATATATACTTGAGATTGATGAAAGTCTTCCATAATAAGGCTAGATTTTACTAATTCATGAATGCCTCTAGGCTGGGTACGCTTATGGTCGCCACACGGATGGGCCTTTGGTTGCTGATTGAAGTGAAAATCCACCTTGTATTGATTATATAATGGGAAATTCATTATTATACCCAATATAGGAGCTCAAATTATAAAAAAATCATATATTAAATGAACTTTAGAAACACACCCAAAACCCATTTACAACATAATAAAAAAGCTTTTAACTTCTTTTAAATTACAAAACTGACATTGATTTCTTAAAACAAACACAACCCCAAAACCTCATAAAAAAGCTCACAACACTCAATAGGGCATCAAAGTAATTTAATAATCAAAATTAAATTCAATATGGTCATATATCATTTTTTGGGTTTTTTTTATTATTATTTGTTTATAGAAATTAAATGGTGTAGAATTTATTTATAGTTTTAATGCTAAGAATTAGGGCTGGGCATTCAAACCGGTAACCCGGTCAAACCGCCCAAACCAAACCGATGGTTTGGGTTGGTTTGGTTTTTTTTCAATCTTTTTTTGGTCATCGGTTTGAACCCAAATCAAACCGAAATATATGGTTCGGTGTACGGTTTGTAATATTCAAAACCACGGTTTAACCAAACCAAACCGATGGTATTAAAAAAATATTATATATAATATTATTATAAGAAATATATATATAATACATAGTTTCCCTCTTTTTTTTGCTTCTTCTTCTTCCCTTTCTCTCTTCTTCTTCTTCTCCATGTCTCCCTCTTTTTCTTCTTCTTCTCCTCTTCATCTCTCCCTCTCTCCATCGCTTTTATTTCTTCTTCTCTCTCTCTCTCTAAGAAAGCCAAAAAACCCAAACCGAACCAAACCAACCCATAAAGTCCGGTTAACCGAAGTTGTCGGTTTTCATCACTTATGGTTTGGTTTCGGTTTCTAAAATAGCCAAACCGAAGCCTTCGGTTCGGTGTTCGGGTTGAGCCCAAAACCGAACCAACCCAAACCGAGCCCACCCCTACTAAGAATAGGTATATAACTAAATATCTCTTATTTAATTTGGTTGGAGAGATTGATTGACGAGGTCAAAGCCTCGTAATCAGGTAGTCCATCTTATTAAGGTTCAGGCTTTTCTTGACTTTGATATTTAAAAGGTTCACCATATTCCATCCTAATTGTCGTTTGTACTATTTGATAATTCATTCTGGTTATGAACTTCTTCTATGCTTCCATTCAGATGCCGTGTATATTCGATTACTCCTTTTTACTTTTTTCTTTATTTATAATGGCATCCGTATGACAATAACATGTAGACATCTAAATAAGAAAATATTATATATATTTCTAATCACATGTATTCAATCTGCATAATTAAAACCTGACTCTTAAATTTATTATAAGATATATTCCGACAAAAAAAAAACAAAGTATATCTATCAAATATCTAGCTGAAGTGTTAAAGTTGTTCCAAATCATAATAAAGGCACGTGCCTTTGCCCATGCCATTGGTAAAAACTTCTTTTTTTGGTCAAAGCCTTGTGTTAATTTCAAAACTAGCTTTCCGTTAAATCATCATCACTTCATTTCCTGAGCATAGACTTTATACAAGAGATATTAGAGAGGGAGAAATTGAACTTTGAGCAAGAGATATTAGAGAGGGGGAAATCAAACTTTGAGCATAGACTTTATACAAGAGATATTAGAGATGAGGAAATGAAACTTAAAACCTAAGAGCTTCATGCTAAATTAATTTCTAATACATATGACAAAACCCAAAACCAAACTTAGAGATCATAATCTTCAATGGAGATGCTCAAATCCTCACAGCCATTGCCAAATCCCATATGCCCTCCCCAGTTGGTCCTAGAACTCTCTCCCATGTCTTCCCAAACCTCACTCTCAACCCCATGACTTCCATTGTTGCTCTGCCTGCCACCTGCCTGCGGTGACCTGTTAGCCACCAACTGAGCATCAACTGCCATGCCAGCATCCGAAGCTGCCTTCTGTATAGACCTCGGCGACATATCAGCATGAACTGAAGACGGCAACACCAAGGGAAAGTTAAGCCCTTCCAATGTCGACGGCCTACGTAGGCAATAATACGCAATGTCCCGGGCCACCGCAGCCGCCTCCGGGGATGAGAAAGAGCCTAACCAGAGCCGGTCTTGCGTCCCCGGGACTCGGATTTCAGACACCCACTTGCCCCATTTTCTTTGGCGCACCCCCTTGAACTTCCTTTGTCCAGTGCCCGGGCTGCTGCTGCTTTCTTCTGAACTGTAACTCATGATGATCTTAAGCTTGTCTGTTTGCAAAAACGATTTTGAAAACGTGGTGGTGACTGTTTTTTGTGGATGAAGAAAAAAGCAGTGGGAAGAAGTGTTTAAATAGGTTGAACAGAGAGAAAGTCAGACGTACAGGTGAAGGTCAAAATTTTCAATGGTCAAAGTAAGACGTGGTTTCACCATCCAAAATTATAGATTGGACGGCGTGGTTTCCAAGTGGGGAGGAAAAAATCTTAAGCAAGTTGAGTGCAAGGTTAACATTAGCATTTAATACATACCAAAAAGAAAATTATAACAAAAATGTATTAATAATACCCGTTTTTCGAATATTTTGCAATAATATACATATTATTTGCGTATTTTATCTGTATTTTGCACATTCTATTTGGAAAAAAAAACTGTAAATAACAGAAATTGAATAAATTATTTTAAATTTTTATATAACAAAACTGTAAATAACAAAAAAGGAGAACTAAAGTGAAATTAGGAATTTCAAATTAGCCATCAAGTGATTCTAATTGAAACACACACGGGTATAATGAGGACTTGAACCTAGGACCCATTTGGGAGCATACCAAAGGCCTAAACCAATCCAATTAACACCTAGTGGTAATCAGAGACATTAACTCTCGCGAATTCAATTAAAAAAAAAGGAGAACTAAAGTGAAATTAGGAATTTCAAATTAGCCATCAAGTGATTCTAATTGAAAATGGAGCAAAGCAAGCACAACGAATCCTGGAAAAGAAGAAAGTTGTGTGAATCTTTAGAGATTGAAGATAATGAGCCTAAGACAATCAAGAGATGCTCAACCTATGTACGGTAAGTAGACCCTCTACAATGGAATCTTTTTTTAGTCCTGGGCATGTGTGTTTTGTAGCATCAATAAGTACGTTAAAATTCGAGACGGGTCGTTACATGCCATTCGTGTCATGGTACCAGCTTCGAACTACTAGCAAAACTAGGTAGTGGGCTACCATGGGCTCTAGCCCATGTAGCCTTTTTAAAAATTACAATATATTACATGTATTTAATGTTATTCATCCCATGAAAGCTTAATAGCCCACCCAAATATAGTCTTGTAACCCATTGTCCGCTCAATTTTGTAGGCATATAATCATCTTAAATGGTATAAATAGATTCCATTCTTATGATTCCATATATTAGTATATGTGTGAGAATGTGAATGTGAAAATGTCTCACATTGGAAAGTTAGAGAACCTTACAAGGGCTTATAAGGAGTTGGGCTACTCCCCTTATTGCCAATTGGTTTTGGGGTGGAACCTCAACTTACTTCATGGTATCAAACTAGGTTTGTCCACGTGTGGAAGCCCAATAGTCACACGTGCTCAACGTCACCCAATATATGTTGTCCACGTGTTAGGCTTTAAAATTAGCTACACACGAGGGCGTATGAGAATATGAAGGTAAAAATGTCTCACATTAGAAAGTTAAAAAACCTTACACGGACTTATAAGGAGTTGGACTACTCCCCTATTATCAATTGATTTTTTTAAATAAAACCTCAACTTCCTTCGATATACACTTGAGATTGATGAAAGTCTTCCATAATAAGGCTAGATTTTATTGTTTTCATGAATGCCTCAAGGCTGGGTACGCTTATGGTTGCCACACGGATGGGCCTTTAGTTGCTGATCGAAGTGAAAATCCACCTTGTATTGATTATTTAATTTGGTTGGAGAGATTGATTGACGAGGTCAAAAAGCCTCATAATCAGGTCAGCTAGTCCATTTTATTAAGGTTCAGGCTTTTCTTGACTTCGATATTTAATAGGTTCACCATATTCCATCCTAATTGTCGTTCGTACTATCTGATAATTCATTATGGTTATGTACTTCTTCTATGCTTCCATTAAGCGGCTGTATTTTTTATTATTCCTCTCTGCTTTTTTCTTTATTTATAATGGCATCAATATGACAATAACATGTAGACATCTAAATAAAAAAATATTATATATATTTCTAATCACAAATATTCAATCTGAATAATTAAAACCTGACTCTTAAAATTTACTATTTACTATAAGAAATATTCCGACAAAAAAAAAATTAACAAAGTATATCTATTAAATATCTAGCTGAAGTGTTAAAGTTGTTCCAAATCATAATAAAGGCACGTGCCTTTGCCCATGCCATTGGTAAAAACTTCTTTTTTGGGTCAAAGCCTTGTGTTAATTTCAAAACTAGCTTTCCGTGAAATCATCATCACCCCATTTCCTGAGCATAGACTTTATACAAGAGATATTAGAGAGCGGGAAATCGAACTTTGAGCATAGATAGACTTTATACAAGTGAAATTAGACAGGAGGACATCAAACTTAAAATCTAAGAGCTTCATGCTAAATTAATTTCTAATACATATGACAAAACCCAAAACCAGACTTAGAGATCATAATCTTCAATGGAGATGCTCAAATCCTCACAGCCATTGCCAAATCCCATATGCCCTCCCCAGTTGGTTCTAGAACTCTCTCCCATGTCTTCCCAAACCTCACTCTCAACCCCATGACTTCCATTGTTGCTCTGCCCGCCACCTGCCTGCGGTGACCTGTTAGCCACCAACTGAGCATCAACTGCCATGCCAGCATCCGAAGCTGCCTTCTGTATAGACCTCGGCGACATATCAGCATGAACTGAAGACGGCAACACCAAGGGAAAGTTAAGCCCTTCCAATGTCGACGGCCTACGTAGGCAATAATACGCGATGTCCCGGGCCACCGCGGCCGCCTCCGGGGACGAGAAAGAGCCTAACCAGAGCCGGTCTTGCGTCCCCGGGACGCGGATCTCGGACACCCACTTGCCCCATTTTCTTTGGCGCACCCCCTTGAACTTCCGTTGTCCAGTGCCCGGGCTGCTGCTGCTTTCTTCTGAACTGTAACTCATGATGATCTTAAGCCTGTCTGTTTGCAAAAACGATTTTGAAAACGTGGTGGTGACTTTTTTTGTGGATGAAGAAAAAAGCAGTGGGAAGAAGTGTTTAAATAGGTTGAACAGAGAGAAAGTCAGACGTACAGGTGAAGGTCAAAATTTTCAATGGTCCAAGTAAGACGTGGTTTCACCATCCAAAATTATAGATTGGATGGTGTGGTTTCCAAGTGGGGAGGAAAAAATCTTAAGCAAGTTGAGTGCAAGGTAAACATAGCATTTAATACATACCAAAAAGAAAATTATAACAAAAATGTATTAATAATACCCGTTTTTCGAATATTTTGCAATAATATACATATTATTTGCGTATTTTATCTGTATTTTGCACATTCTATTTGGAAAAAAAAACTGTAAATAACAAAAATTGAATAAATTATTTTAAATTTTTATATAATAGCCTAATTATTCCCCATATATTTTTAGAATATTTTAGGAATAATATATGTACGTATTGTATACATATTTTGTCCAAGTTGAGGAAATTGGGAAATCTCACACACTTAACATCCAAAGCTTCTTCTCAAGTCTCTATCTTATTGTCTATAGAGAAACACGTGTTTACGGAATTTGAAGTCCCACCAAAGAGGCAATACAGAAAGCCCAAGTTGGAATTTGAGAGTGGAAAGCCACGTCAGAAAATATCAAGGGGGTATGAGAAATTTGGAAGGCAGAGAAAAACCCACGTCATGGGGGTTTTAGTTTGATTTGGAGGTTGACAGTTGGGCGCGTAAGCTAGGGGTTTTTGTTTTTTTAGTGCTGACCTAAGCAATGACGTCATCAACCTTTTACCACGTCGGTGCTTTAGATGAAACGTGCTCGAAAACAAGAAAATAGCTGTGCCCGAAGAACGGGTCATCGAGAAGGAGGCAGACACAGCAAAAGACCAATACCACACAAATTCAATCATGTACTTACTTTTTTTTATATAAAAAAAAGATATAATTAGGGTTTTTAACTCATTTTGATCATTCAAAATATTTATTTATTTATTTCACCAAAAAAAAATATTTATTTATTTTTATCATCCTTCAACTCTTGCACACATTCCAATTTCGTTATTCCATAAAATTCCGTCATTTTTTTGGTACGTTAAAAAACAGTTGACGGAATGATCAAATTATAACACATGAAATAATTAACAGAATTTGATGGAATGATAAATTCATGACACACATATTCCGTTAATTTATTTCATGATTTTACCCCCCTCAAATACATGATTAGGGAAAATTATAACACATATTTCATGGTTTTACCCCCTCAAATACATGAAATAATTAACGGAATTTGATGGAATGATAAAATTCACTTGCATTCTAGAGTCAGAGGACGACCGAAAATAGGGGTTGTTTTCAACCAAAAAATGGGGGTTGTTTGTGTTTGTCCTTTGGCCCCTTTTGTTACCCAAGAAAAAAAATAAAGGTGAAGGGTTGAGGATTGAGGTAATTGACCTTGACTTATTAGTTTTAATATTTATAGTTTAAAATTACATAAAAAAGAGAGAAAGAAAAAGTCCAAAACAAAACGGAGTGACCGTATCCCTTTTGTTCTTTGTAGTATGCTGTGTTGAGTGGAAAGTCATAGACTCATAGGTATCCACATGACGCACAACCAATAAAAGAGTGTAGGGCATGAATGTCTCGGGTGAGCTTGTTATATTAATTTAGGTTGAAAAAAGACAAAGTCACCTGGGCTATAACCCAGGTTAACCAAAGGAGGACTCATATGGTGCTTTACACACACCTGTCATGTTATTTATAAATAAATAAATAAATAAAAATAAGTAAACAATTAAGTTTACAACACTACCAAGGTATCATTTATGTGGTGTTGTAGATTTTATATATAAAAAAAAAAACAAAATTATAGATTTTATTTATTCTTATTTTCAACTCCTTCAACTCTCGTGAATCCCATAACATTTATAGGTCATTTTTGTGAGAAGAAAAATGTTTAATTTTTCGGCCTGAGAAAAATGTTGAATTAACATAATTATAGATTTTGTTTGATCACTTCTATGCCTCCCTTGTCAAAGATTGAAATACTAGGCGCTTATTAGAAAGAAGAAGAGAAATACAGTTTGGAACTTTTGACTAAGGACCTATGGAAGGGGAGTTGAATTTGGCTTTTGGGGATGTATAAGAGTTTAGTTGGTTGGCTAAACCAATGTATGTAGTGTACATTGGTGTGGAAAAATGAATGTTACCCAAAAAAAAGTACAATCTTGTTTTAGTTTTGTGAAACACAACGTTTCAACTTCAAATTTTGCTTGATTTCTTGTTTCAATGTTTCTCCTTTCACATTAGGTTTGGCCATTGTAATCTCTTGACCCATTTTTCCTTGCCACTAGTAGTACTATACTTTTGGACGAGTCTTGTTGGAATTACTATATCAGATACTATGTTTCAAATGTCATGTTTACTTTCGCTACTAACAGAGATGGGTATTTGTGCCCCGCAAATAGAGTTTGTATTAGACTTTTCACGCCCAATATATTAAAGGAAGGAGTGTCGTGCAGTATATTGCGGACATAAACACCGGTGTCCATATTGACCTTTCTTTTAGCAGTGTCTTAGAAATAAATTAAAAATTAAAGATTGTGCGCATGACAATATTTATCCTTAAACTAATTGTTTTAAGCTGTCGCCCACTTAATGAGAATTGCAAGGAATAAAGATGAACTGCTTGTAAATTAGGGCAGGTATGAGAATTTGATGCGAAACCAAGAAAGGCTTAATATATATGCTAAGTTCAGGTCAACCAATTGTTCAATCAATGCATGCCACGCTGAGATTAGGGCTCCTCAGCGGATTTGCTTTTCAAAGCTTAACACATGTGTATCTCAGAGCATGTCTAAGACAATGCCTCATCAATCCTTTGTGACTTCTGAACAATGAGGAAAACTGCAAAAGCATCCATTATTTTATCATTTATCTTTGTTTTTAATTTTTAAAAACTTGAAAAAGTGATAGCCATAGAGGAAAATGATGTGCCATTAATATAATAGTAAAGTCGGGTCTTAGCATGCCTCGACTTTCTAGTCAAAGAAAAATTCACGTTTGTGAAGAGGTGATTCTTTGTAGACATACTCAAGTCGTCATTTCAATTAAATTAAAATAAAATATCATTTGTATAAATAAATAAAAAAAAATTGACTTTTTTTTACGCAAGTGTAACAGAATTTTGACTTTAAATCCTTTCAAATTTTGACATTGAAGAAGAAAAATCCTAACTAAACTTTACCGTTATATGAGGCGACCACTTAACATCATGTTGTGCATCATCCTTGCATAAGAGCATATGCCAGTCGTAATATCCTCATACTTATATGGTGGTCCTGCACAGCGGTCATGTCATTTATAAATAAATAAATAAGTAAACAAATAAGTTTACAACACCACAAAAAAAAGGTTAAAGGCGTTGAAAAATGTTTGATTTTTTGGCCGGAGAAGAAGAAAATGTTGAATGAACATAATTCATTTCTTATATATTTTGTTTGATCAATTCTATGCCTCCCTTGTCACATGAAATGCCTACATTACCTGGTTGACCATGCGGGAAACGCCTTGATTTTAAGAACTCCCCTTGAACAAGTCGATCTCAATAATTTCTACAAGTAGACAAAAAACACCTTTTCATAGTTGGTTGTGTCAACGTTTTCTGGCTGTTGGTAAAAAGTCCATCAATGCCACTTGCATTAATTTGAATCTTGCATTGATTGAAATAGTTGGCACTTAGGAAGAAGAAGAAGTAGAGTTTTGACTAGGGACCCATGGAACAAGAGTTGAATTTGGCTTTTGGGGATGCATAGAGTTTAGTTGGTTGGCAAAACAACGTATGTAGGGTACATATTGGTGTGGAAAACTAGATGTTACCCAAAAAAGTACAATCTTGTTTAATTTTGTGTAACACAAACGTTGAACTTGTTTGCTTCCTTGTTTCAATATTTCTCCTTTCTCATTAGGGTTGGCCATTGTAATCCCTTGACCCATTTTTCCGTCCTACTACGTACTCGGAAAGTGTCAATGTAAACTTTATTTGTGAACATTGATTGATTCTCATGTCGATTGATCTTTCTTTAATAGTGTTTTAGAATTTTTTTTTTTAAAAAAAAGTGTAGAGATTGTGCAGATGACAATATTAATCCTTACCAATTGTTTTAAGCTGTCGCCCACTTAATGAGAATTGGAAACTGTTTGAAATTATGGGAAGTTGATGGGAAAGCAAGTATGCTAAGTTCAGGTCAACCAATTGGTCAATGACCAAATGCTGCATATGCTAAGTTCAGGTCAACCAATTGGTCAACCAAAGTGGTATTTACTATTGATTCAACAATGCTTTTTGTGGATTAGTGTTTTGAATTTTTGTTTAATTATTAATACTCTTAAATACATGACCTATTAAACACGACAAACACATGTTTTTCATCATCAAATATCAGTTCTTATTCTATAGTCTTTCTAGTTAAAAGCTTAAACAGATATACAGTGCCAGCTTATGTTGAAAATTTGAACCAAATTGAAAGGAATAAAATATATAAAGCTAAAGTGTGCGGTGTGCCATGTATATCTGACTTGTTCCCTAAACAAAACTACATTACTAGAATTACCAAAATTAAAATGACCGTAACCGAAATGACGGATCAAAAACGTAATTTGGCCTTAGAAATATGGTACGGCACACGGTCATTAGAAGTCTTGACAATAATTCCAGAATGTGCAAAACTTGTTTTGGTATAGAAACAGAAGTTTGTAAGATAAAGAAAAAAAAAAACTAGTCTTCTGTAATGATTTATACTCAAGAGTTACCTGTTTTAGATACATACTTACATTTAGCCAATCCAAAGAACTTCCAACTTTTCAGTTTGGTTCCAATTCTAAAGAAGTTGAAATTACATAAACCCTCCTCCCACTACTGATTGTGAACGGCGACAACAGGGGCGGAGGACCAGGTAGGAAAAAAAAGAAAAAGAGGAGTGATGATATACAAGAATCAATGTGAAACAAACAGATGTATACAATCATTTAATGGAGACACACTTTTCTTTTAACGACTATATATGGAAACAACGTGTAGTGATCCGTCAGTAGAATGCTGCTATGTCTGAACTGATCAAGACCGACCATGCTAAAGCTGCCTCAAGTTTTGACTCACTGGAAAGAAGAGGAAAGAATCCTAAAGAGCCCATCTGGATTGTCTGCATGGACCTGAAAATGGAAGAATGAACATGAGCAGCTGTGCGAATGTGCTACAAATAATGTGTAATTAATATTATCCCTCAAGCAGAATCTCTCAGTTCTTTAATGAACTGGAACAATTTGACATTTCAATCGATTAAGAGAGTGACTAATTTTGTTTAAGTTTCGAATAGAAATTATATCTATTTTGTTCGAGGCATTTAATTATGGCTCCCTCATGCATATTTTTATTTCCATAAGCATTCAGCTATACTTTTTGTAATAAAAGCTCCCTGCCAATTCTGCCAATTGAAACTTAGTGCCCGTTTGACCAACTTAGCTGTCCCTTTGTAACTCGGTGGCATTGCGCCAATCTAATTGTCACTGTCGTCGCTCCTGGATGATAGTAACACCAATGTAGCCCTGTACAAACCCTAAATTCTAAAATCCTAAACCCCATACCCGTACAAACACCAGCCTAATAAACCCAAATATCCCATAAGAAACCCCAAAAATGGATTGGCATCCAATATTGACTCTTGTGATCAATATCTCATATATGCATGCACGGCATACAGAGACACATGTTACAAATTTCATTCCCTAGTAGATTAACTTCAAACAGTAAAACCAACATACCCAGTGGCCTGCATCCTCAAGGACATGCATTTCAACTCCACCTGCCTCTTCAGCAGCAAGCTCCTCAGCAGCATGAATCCTCTGGAGATCTTCTAGAGCCCATCTGTGCAAGCTCCTTTCTGCTTTCAAAAAGTTCACATGGACACCTCGAGACACATCTTCAACAATTTTCCTACAATGATCCAAATTAAATAAGGGCCAGTTGCAAACTTGACATTCAAAATATTGGGAAAAAGATGAAGCACATTCAATTTCAGAATGAGAATTTCCTTTTTTTCTTTCAATATTTAAATATTGATTGAAAAGTATGCAGTTTGGTGTACTCCATAATTGATTTTTCAACCAAAACCCTAATGTAACACTCATGGCAGAATATCAACAGTGCAGACTCTGCTGCACAAGTAGGTGGTATTTATGACGATTAAACTGATATTTAGAAGCTAGGTATTGACTACTATGTGACATATGACAAGAATCCACAAAAATATGGAAATGAACTGATTACCATAAATTTGTCTCTTCATAAGATTTATACATTTCAGAAATTCCCTTGAGATCGAACACCCATGAGAAGGTTGATGTTGATGAACCAAGAGGACCGGTTGGTCGCAGATTAGTAACCACCCACTGCACATGAAACAACATATAACAACATAGTATAAAATCCTCAAGGCAGCAAAAGCATGAAAGAAGAAAGAAAAAACAAAGAAAATAAGTAAATCAAGTGTACCGCAAGGCACAAGTGAACAATCTTGTATTAAACATGAAAAATGATAGAGCTAAAACACTGGGAGAGACAGAGAATAGTGGAATTAGATGGGATCAGCAACATCTTTTTCCTCAAAGTCAGCAAAAATAATGAGCTAAAGACAGCAGAACACTAAAAAACGCACAACTACTAAGCATGAAAATCAGATTGGCGCTATCAATAAAGAAACATGAGGCAATGACAAAACAGCCAACACATTACGATAGTTATTCACCGTGGGTGAAAAAACAAAATGATCGATACATACAAGTTTCAGAGCCTAAACTTCAAATTAGTACATTCAAGCATGTCTCACAGTTCGACATACCTGTGCCACATCTTTGGAGAACCCTTTTCGAACTAGAACATCCACAACATCCCTCTTTGAGGAAACCTGCTTTGAAGAAAAATTAGTAGAATTAAAATCATACACAGAAAGAAAGAAATGAGGATAGAAGCATTTTTTCAACAAATGAGGTTTGGCATGATACACATTAACAATTGTCTCTGCAACATACACAGTGAGATTGAAACCCTATTCGGGTTTTGGAAAACTAGGGGAGGTGCACACCACCTTTCCCTTCCCCTCTCTTTCTACAATAAAATGTTAACAAAATATGTAGCTTTAGTTCAATAGGACCCAAAGAAAGAGCAACAGATCGATTTACAATGATCTGATAACAAGTTGACTTATATAAATTAGAGTTAGAGTTCTAAATGGAGAGAGAGGAAAGAATAGAAAAAAAGGCTGAGAAAGCATACAAAAGATCATAAATCACAAAAGAATCCTCTCAAAAATAAATAAAATAAAAGGACTGACTCTAACAGGCACCAAAATTATTAAGAAAGAAGGAAACAACGTTTGATTATGGATTCACCTCTTGTGGCAGTGTGCTTAGGACAGATATCAATTCTTCTGGATGGTCTTCCCCATCACCACCAGGACGAACTTTTCCAGGTGTAGCATCTAGAACCCAAACCTAAAACAATCAACTGGTAAGAGGAAGAGAAGGATAATGTCCAGAGACACAGACACACACACATTCCGCGATATATTCAATATTGCCATTACTTACCCTGACTGGTCGCGCAAGAGGCTTTGCAGCTTGCTCCACCATGCTCAAGGCAACTACATGACAATTAGAAAGCATATTACGAATCAGATCCATTTTAAGCAGGTGTAGATTTACTGTTGTACTAGCACTCTCAGCAAAGGTCTGTAACGTGCCAAATTAACCAAAGTTACCTTTCCCTCCAAAACTGTGGCCAACTAAAACCCGAGGTGTTATTCTAAGCTGTCGAACCTAGACAGGAAGAAGAAACAAAATTACGGAAGACATAAATAGTGTCTCAAGCATGGGAAGGTACCAGACAGGAATATACAAACATACATTGGAGGTGTTCAAATGCTGTGTATACAGCACTATTTGTGCAAGCCACGTTAAAATTATAAAGTTGTGTGCAAGTATGAATGATACAGAAATACAGGCATAAGAATCACAAATGAAGGCTTTGAAATTTTGGTTCAAGTTAATTCACAACCATAAATGAAACTTCAAAATAGAAAAATATATTTATTGTTGACCATGGGGACAAACTTGTTCTTCAAAAATAATGGTAGGTACTCAGGAAACACGTACTAGTTTTAAGACATCAAGAGCAGTGGAAGAAACAGTATGGGGTCCCCTTTTCTTAATTGATGCTGAATCACCATGACACCGCAGGTCCACTAACAGAAACTTTGCCAACAAACAAAAGAGGAACAAGTAAGATTCTCACCATGTCCAAATACCAAAATACCATGTGCAATATAGCTAAAAACCTGCTTTACAAGCAGAAATATGAAACAGCAAATACGCTTAAAGAATCACTGGTAAAACTAGTAGGATTTTTGTTTTTGTTTTTTTTTTTTATAACAAGAGAAAATTACAATATTGGTTTTAAATAATTTTTTTAAAACGATTATTAGGAGTTATGGGGACTTGAAAGTGTAGGGTTTAGAATGGTTTAGGGCTTAGCATTAGGATTGTATACTTTGAGCTGTAGAATTGCCATTTTACAGCTTCTAATTAAGGGTTTGGCTCTCGGATTTTAGGTGGACTGTAACTATCACAGGGACCAGAAAACAATTGAAATAAAAGCTAAGGGTTGGAATATTTGAAAAATAAGCCAGGTGCATTTGTTTTTTTTTTTTTTTTTTTTTTTGGGTGGTTAGAGAATCACAATGGGTTTAGGGGGCCACTAATAATACCCGTAAAATAAAATGCATAATGGTTTAATCATTAACATCACTTCGGTTAATCAATTGGTCAAAATACAGCACAGGAAACATCCCAGAGTGTTGTGAATGGAACTTTTATAAGAAAATTAAATTTTATGAGCTTTATCAAATAAAACATGTTCCATTCAATCTAAGTGAAAGTAAAAACGCAAAAGGATGATACCTGCCATGTCGGAAATTCTTGTGCCAATCTCCTCGTAAAGGTTCCTGCAATATCAGAAATTACGTAATGAATCCCAAACTATTTATGTGCAGGAAACAAATAGAAAATCCCACTATCACCCCTTTGTTGCTAATAACATGGAGATCTGGCATGGAAAAGAAACATACGAGAAAACGCCAACAGGCTATGGAAGAGTACAAAAAGGGGAGCTTTAACAGGAGAACAATAGAAGAAAGCAAAGATGAATCCAAAATGAATCCAAGATTCACAATTTCAAGGAGTAGAAAAATGCACAAGATTCACAATTTCAAGGCATTGACCAGTAACCAAGATGAATCCAAAAATGTTCCTCCCATCATTCTCTTCAAATTTTGAAGAAGTGTGGAGGTAAAATGACATATTAGCAAGTGAAAAGAACCTACGTACCCCAGTTCTTCCTACACCCTAGAATACCATGCAGAAAAACAGCTGTTGGAGGGTCAGGTAATGACCTGTCCGTAACCGAACTCCATTTTACCTGCACACTGGAACTATTCAGATATGTGATTATGCCCATTTCCCACTGAAGAAATACTGAGAAAAATAAGCTATTTCCCATGTCCTCCTCATGACTTCTTATATTCCCTGACAAGCCCTAGTGCATGTGAGATTGCTCCTTAACTTTTAGTTGTTTTTTTAAATTGAAATAGGTAGACTCTTATTGGTTACTATGTAAGTTTAAATCAATTTGAAAACTTAAGGATGCAGCATGATAGAATAGAGTACTGTGATGTGTAATTTTAAAGTTTAAATTGCCAAGGAGAATGAGGGGATGTTATTTCCTCTGTTAACTAGATTGTGCATTGCTGTGAAATGGAAAGATAAATTTAATCGGATAAGAAAATTTCCAAAGGAGCTGAGGTTCAGACCCTAGAAATAACTCCTGTGCTTACCAGCCAATCTTTCATGGCTCATGTTTGAATTTTTTATTTTAAAAAACTTCCCTTTTTTTATTAACATCCAATTTTTTCTGAAAATGCAATTCTTCACTGATAACTATTCCTCAAAATGTCGAACTCCAATTTTTGTAATCTCAAACAACAGTGGCATCAAGTTCTCAATCATAAACTCACTACATATCATATTATGAGGAGATTACGGAATACAAAGACTTACAAGTGCTCCTTGAACAAGATCAAATGCCTGCTCAAAAAAAAAAAAACTGTAATTAGATAAAAGTTCTCTGAAGTAATCTGAAAGTTCAGACTAACGTAACCTACATTCGAAAAAGGACCAATATTTACAACTTATTTTTATTCATTGTTTGAAACAAGCAGTTCTAGATACCAGGATGTCAGAAGGCTTGGGCAAATCTCTGCTTCTAGCCAGCTTCTCGTCAACTAATGCCATACGAACACCAGAATTCTTATGTCCCTTGCCCAAGTGCCCAAGAGCTAACGGATTCTACAACAAGAAGAGGGTAAAGGAGTAAAAAAAAAGCGACTATTAAACCAGATTTCGGTCTTATACATTGACAAGTCTTGAGATTACTAGAAAGTCCACACCAAAACTAGCTCAAAGTAAAAAAACAATCATTCATTGCTTGAAATTGTTTTTAATGTGATCCAATTTTTTTTTTTCTGCTTAAAAAACACAAAATAAAAAAATAAAAAAATTGCAACACTTGAAACTTGGGAAACAACCATCCGCTCAATCAATTGTGCAAATTCACAGTCTGGAAAAGTAGCATTGTTCAAGTGGGCAGTCTAACAATACTTCTGTATATACATTTACATAATTGAGATGAAATATACAATCATAATATATATACATATAAATGTACTGAAACTCAAGTCATATGAATGTGGAAAGTACCTTGGAGGGCCAAGAAATCAGAGTCTTCAATGCGGGAGTTGGTCGAAACGTTAACCTCCTCTCTCCAAAATTGACTGAGCTGCCACCGTGACTACAACCGGCAAGATTCGAAATCGCCGCCATTGTAGAAACGACGGCGTTTTGCAATGGGAGATGTTAGGAATTTGGGCGGAGAGAAAGGGACCAGAAAAGAGAAGGAGAGGGAACTGGTGGCGGAGACACCGAAGGAAGCAAGTCGGTGTCCCGCGGACAAGTTTTTGGTTTTTTTAATTTTATTTTTTGGGTAAAAGTTTGGGTTTTGCGTTTTTTGCCAAGTGCTCTGGAAATGACCAAACTGCCTATTTGGCTCTGCTGAGCTGTGATCTTCCCACCGAGTGTTGTAATCGTGCCACGTGGATGGGCCTCTGATGCTGGGTCCACTCTCAACTGGTGTATGGTTGGTGGTTTGCGTAGATGCAATTTCATATTCATTCTCAAACTTTTAAAACAAAAAATGTCGTAGTAATTCGGGGAATGCCCAAATTATTCAAGGGAAGAAGCATCATAAAATCACTTAAAATCATTATGAGCTTGTACTTAAAACCACTTTAAGTGATTCTGAGCTCGTTCGGAGTGATTTTAAATAAGCTTGGGAAGAAGCACAGAGGCACTTCTTCTCACAAGTGATTCGGATGTTTATGAACTGAAAATTTTACCACTCTCTACTTCTCCTTTTATATATATCGATTTAGAGTCGATTTGCTTTTTTTTGATAGTCCTTGCACAACTTAAAATTTTACAATGCAAAACATAAATTTCGGTTCATAGTTGTAAAAACAAAAATACAAATTAAGACAAACGCATTGAATAATTAGTGCTGCTCACTAATTTAAACATGAAAACTAGTGCAAAAGGTGGTTGCTAGGACGAAAAGATACTCTAGAAATGTAAGCATGATTGATCATATCTGCAAGAAGGGGAAACTGTAGCAAGGCATAGAAACCAACTGGGACGCCAGCAACCAAAGCAATTGGGACTTTTATGCCATGAAATTCGGAGCCAAGAACAGTAAATACTGTGGCAACGAATGTGATCATCATGGCAGTTATGGAGATGAATAGAGTTGCAAGCCCTACGATCAATCTGTTGGGTAACGAATGGAGGAAATCTCCTTCGGCATAGCGCGACGTCAGAACGGACAGAAAGCTCAAGATGGAAGCCGCGGAGGAGATGAGCGAAACAGCATCGGATATGGCAAAAACGATGAAGGCCCTTGATTGAAGGAATATGGGAATACCAGTGTCATTGTTGTTGCCACCTGGGACAGTGGAGAAAGCAGCAAACATTACAGTTGCAATGAGCGTTGCAACAACCATGCATGATGATGCAGTGCCCTTCATCCACACTTCTCCTTCTTGTAATAATTCCTTGTGCTCCTCAGTGAATAGAAGTTGAGGTGTTTTCCCAATGGAGTTCCTCATTTCTTTATACAATGGCTGGACGATTTTCTCCACTTCCTAAATTTGTTTGAGAAGTATCAGTATGACAAATACCAAAAACTGGATTTAGCATCCAACACATAATAATACGAACTTAACTCTGTAAAAGCTATTATGTAAATTTGAATTTAAATCTTAATTTTTTAAAGAATAAGAAATCATTATGTGCCAATGCTAGTATTGGACTAATGGCATTGATAAATGGATGTATAGTCCAAGGACTCTGTTTCACATCACAACAACTAATCAAGTTACGATTCGAGAAACGCTCTTTCATAAAGTTCATCTTGTCCACTAGCAATTAGCTAGTCTTGTGCTACTTCTCTTCCCAATATTAGAAGAGGTCCCAAGTTCAATCCTCTCTTCCCGTTAACTAAAAAAGTAAAGTCGATCTTTTACTTGAAATTTGAAGATAAAGATTGTTTGGAACTAGTTACCAATACACAGTACTTGGTACTTGATGATCTTTAAGATTGATTTTTATATTATGTGGGTTTATGATCAATAACTTTAGTGTACCAGGCATTGTTCATTGGTATCTAGTACCAGCCAATCACTCCCCTAATAAAAAGTTTAGAGTTAGATAACTGCATGGCATGAGCAAACTAAATTCCAATAACACAGATGACAGATTACGAAAAGTTAACTAAAAGCAATCAGTGAGGGGAAAAATATCACCTTAAACCAAAGCAACTCTCTTCTCAATTTCAAAGCCGCCCCGGTATCATCATTTAGTCGAATCGCAGGTGCAAGTTTTGCGGCCAAATGAAGCATGTTATTATTGTCGTTATCTTTATAAGAAGCTATTAATTCTTTTAGACCACCTAATTCATAAATGAGAGTGAAAACTTTCTCCTGCCGGTGAATCACTGCAGTGTGGAATATGCTTCGATTTTGTTCATCAACGTGCCAAATAAGACAAGGGTATGATCTCATAAGTATGATCAGAAAGTCAATATTGCCCAATTCTGCAGCAGTAAACAATAAGCTGGAAGGCTTTCTAATTAAATCACTTATCGCAGAGTCGCTGTTTAAGGTCAGAATTTTCTCCCAGAGCTGCTTCACAAGTTCAAGGGCTTGCATATGCATTAACTTTTTTTCGTAAGGAACGTTTGTGTGGGGGAGTACTGCATAAAACAGCAATGGTATCCAAACCATGTTTTTATAAGCAAAGGACGATTATAATTTATTGGGGGGCTATGCGATGCGGGGATTTTCAGATTACATATATATGTTGAGATTCTCTTTGCATGGCAGACATATGAATAACATATTGTAACACATTAATAACGTACTGATAACATGTCAATAATGTGTCGATAAACTATTGATATCTCAGTAAGAAACATATGATCTATTAAGAAACATCCAACAAATTTTAGATGGTAAAAGAGCAGGATAGAATGTCAACAGAAAAATGTCATTTACTCACATGAATCTTGGCATCGTTGCCAGAATCCCAGCTGACTTCCACTATAACACGCTGAAGGCTTTCGAGCCATTACATGAAGTGGAGTCTCTCCATTTTCATCTCGAGCAAAAGCAATCTGAGGGTTCTTTTGAATTATATCCAGTGCTACATCTGTTATTACCATGAAAGAATTGTCAGGAACGCAAAATAAAATCCTAGATGACAAAAGTGGTCACCCTAATACTAAGTCCTTTTCTATTCGTTTCAACAGAAAACTGTATTCATAGGAAAGAGATTATCGGAACCAAGATAAAGGTATATATATATACTACACTTGCCATAAAGATCTGCTGTTATGGCAGAAATAAGAAGCCCCATATGGTCACGGTCCATCAAAATTGTCTTATCGTATAGATACCAAACAATCTCCCTGTGCCCAAGCAAGGTGGCCATATGTAGAGGTGTTAAATCTTTGATGCCTCGGATCTGAGGTAGTGTTGGATTCTTGTCCACCATGACCTCAGCGATTTTTTTAATACCAGATACAGCAGCAAAATGAAGAGCGGTGTTTCCCACATCATTCTTCAATTCGAGGTCATTTGATGTCATCCATTTAACTAGCTCTTCAACAAATGTTGTACGTTTGGCCCCAGCTGCAATATGAAGAGCAGTTTCTGAACCCTTTGTGATCTTAGCCCTTACAGCTTGTGGCTTTAATTGCAAGAAGTTTCTAGCAATATCCCAGTCACCACTGAGAGCAGCAAGATGTAGGATGACATAGGGAACTAGGTTGGTGTTTGTCAACGCTGCCAAGACCCAAACCATCAGGACATACAAGCTTTAAACATGCCAGATGAATTTTCACCCAAAAAAACTGCATATTATTAGCAATTTAGCTAGCCCAACTATATATTTTTAGAATGCAGATTCCATTCCTTGCCAATATAATCAAACAACGCTAACAAATTCCAAAAAGAGTATAAACAATATCATCCCAAAAGTGTTTCAGCAGACAATAAATATCGGTCAACATAATTTAAGAATCCTGCTAAGAATCATTTGACATTTATAAAAGTTGGAAGATTAATAAATGTGCATGAAATGAAGTTTGAATGAGGATCACCTGAATTTGGAACGTTATTGGCTACGCCCTTGCTTGGTGTTTCTGTAGCACAATTTCGCAGCGCAACAGGGCACAAAAGCAAAAACAGCCACTGATAAGATTCGTACATCCAAAACAAAACAAAACTACAAGAACGTTAACGTACTTGAAATGGACCCAAAACATTGAGGTTTTATTAGGCTCACACTTACCTAGTATCTTTGTAGCATCCTGTTGAACTTTTCTTAATACTTCAGTGAATGCATTTGTATGTACTTGAGCTGGAGCACTTTGATCCCATTTACCAAGTTTGGGTGGTATTGCCGGTATGGGTTGTAAATTTTGAGGTTGACGATAACTATTGAAGAGTGCTAAAACTGGTGTCCCGTGGTCTGGTGGTGGTGGCAATGGATGACCTGTAGCCTTGCTCACAAATGATCCATGTGTTTCATGTGCAGATTCCACTTCTGTCATGATCCTCCTTATTGGTCACAGCAAAAGATGTAGAACCTAAATATGGGAAAGAAAAAAAAATAGGGAACTATATATAACAAGTAAAATGGCATAATCATTAATTATCAGAGTTGAAAAAAGGACAGTATATAATAGAGCTCAGAAAGAGAAGAACTAACCAGCAACTGCTCACAGAATAGGATCAAGAAAACTTAATAATACCTACCTTGTGTTGACAGGAGAAGAAAATTCATCTGCTTCATCACTTCAGGCAATCATCAACTTATTGACATAATTAAACAAATTGCAAGACCGTATCCCCAAAGAGAGCCCAAAACTTTATATAAACTCAGAAAAGTACTTAACGTTGTTAAAAGCACTTTGTGATCTTTTACATCACTGCCCAACATGCCCTTAGTAACCTTCAAACATGTGGTGGTCAAATTTTAGTTAAAGAAGTCGAAATAGAGTAGAAGAATATGAGAAAGAACAAAATGCTCCCAGAAAATATATCTTTAAAACAATTTTTCATTTTGCATTCTATACATTCTTTCTCTTTCTTTCAAATATATCATCTCATTTCTTACTTTTCTATCATTTTCTTTCACTACCTTTCGTAAAAGACCAAAATGCTAAAAGTAAATTGCAGCAACAATTGGTGCTTTTCATTTTACACCTCCCATGGCAGGATCTCTAAATCTGGCTAAGCTTTCGTACGGTCAAAAGATTCTTACATAGATAACACTATACAGTCACCCCTAAATTTCAAGAAGCCCTTTCTATGTTCATTTGTTTTACAGTTTTGCAAGGAAGAATTTTCAGCTCCAGAAAGATTTGTGAACCAAGAAACGTGTATAGAATATATGAATGTAAATGTATGGTTCAACAAGCTGTGTGATTTTGCTGAATTAGATTTTAAAACTATGTACATACAAATTACTCTTAATTTTGTCTCCACAAATAATGCTACTTTAATTGTTGCATTATTAATACAAACTTCAAAATCATGCATGATATATACCAGTTCTGCAAAATATATTTACCTCTGAAAACTTGAAGCCAAGTTAGATGCTACAAGCTCGAGGGCCTTGGAGAATCTGCCAGTACAGAACCCAAAAGTACTTTCGATGGAAGTGCTGCAAGATTATTGAAGCACTATCTGTGGGTGCAAATAATCCTTATGGTGTGTCAACAGAATTACTTTGAAACACAAGATAAATGGAAGTCACAGAAAATGTCATGGGTTCAAAGGAAGTGGTTTGGATTGGAAACTCGTGCTTGTGAGTTTTTTTGACTGAACTATTCAGAAAACCAGTTCCTTGCATCAACTGAAGTCATTGTCTAAGAAAAGTCAACTGCATGCCAAAATAAAGAAAGAAATCTGTGATGGGTGAAAACGTGTGTCGACTTGGAGAAATTCTTCAGTCCTGTGGGGGAGGCCTCGTGGGACATTAGTCAAGGGGATGTGTCTGTTGGCGGATTATTGAAGTAGACCCCACACATCTCGTGATTGGAAATGATATTGTCAGTTTCTATGAGAGCATTTTTGCTCACCACTATAACCATAGGTGTACCCTCACCACCATCCTCAATGCTTGACACGTGTCCATAGGTATAATCATGATTTCATAAATACAAAGTAAAAGTTAACTATGGTTATGTCTATGGACACATGTCAAGCATTGAGGATGGTGGTGAACACCTATGGTTAAAGTGGTGAGCAAAAATGCACCCCAATTTCTATCATCCCTCCGATAAAAGGTGTTGAAAATTGGCTCAACATTTAGTATGTAGGTGAAACAGGAGGCGACCGGTCGCCTGGAAGGAGCAACCCGTTTTGAAGAGGTTTGAAAAGCTGGAAATCACGACCAGTGACCGGTCGCTTTTTGGCAGAATCTTCAGCGACCGGTTGCCAAATGCGTTGTTTCGATTTTTCACTCGTTTTTCAAGTTGTTTTCACATGTGTTGGTTCCCTACTTAATCCCTCGGGCCTCTAAGGTGTTTTATGGGTTCTAGGAAGTCTAACAAGGTGCTGGAAAAGCTGGAACACCATTGAATGATGTTGGTTGACTTGCTTCAAGGAGTACCTACCCTATGGCTCTAGATAGGGTGGCTGAAGGTGCAGCCAATAATGACTAGCCTTTGTTCTGCCCAAGTTGTGGTCCAAGTCTGGAAACCAAGGGGAGAACGTGGGAGAAAAAGATGGAGCCTTCTCCTAGGTCCAAAGGCTTGTGTATTAAAGAGAAGAGGAAGCAAGACAGCAATTGTGTGGTTAATCTCAAGGAGTGGTCAAGTAGCTGGGAGCTATTG
This sequence comes from Prunus fruticosa, assembly GCA_018703695.1. Classification (NCBI taxonomy): domain Eukaryota; kingdom Viridiplantae; phylum Streptophyta; class Magnoliopsida; order Rosales; family Rosaceae; genus Prunus; species Prunus fruticosa. The sequence continues at coordinate 65,611,786 of CM031917.1, read as the reverse complement.
TGTTCATAGGAGGTTAATTCACCAAGGGAGGAAGAGAGAGAGAGAGGACAATCAGTTCAAGAGAGAGCTGAGTTGGGTCTTAAGAGTCTAGACACCAAGTGTGAGAGAGTGTTCACAAGTGCATCAAAGTATTGAGCTAGGGGTGAGAGAGAAAAGAGAGATTGGGAGAGAATAGAGTTCTAAGAGGGTTTCTTTGTAAACCAAAGTTGTAACTTATTCTTTCATTAGTGAATTTCTCAAGGGAATCACCAAGAGGATGTAGGCAATTGCTGAACCTCTATAAATTCTTGTGTCACTTTGTGCTTGGTTAGTTTCTCAAGTGTGTGTGTGTGATTCATCCATCATTATATGTGTCACAATGTCCATCAACAACAAGATCATTAGGGGAGTGAGTGAAAGTGTTTGTCCATTTTCACCAACAAAAGGTACCCAACAAGTGGTCCAACCATAAACCTTAAACTAAATGTTGCAATCATGAAGCAAGGGTTTGATAGCTCTTGGTTAAGAGCAGTTATTCATGCACTTGAGGTTTTGTGTTCGAATTTTCATCTCCTAATATTGCTTGTGTTGGTACCGTGACTGGCCAAGGAACAACAGGCAAGGCAAAGAAGTCTCACATCGACCATATTGCAAGAAGTGAGGACTCTCCCCACCTATAAAAGGAGACAACTCTCTTCTTATTTCTGTATGAATACCACTTATACTATGTAATCATAATTATTCGGGTGAACAATGTACATATGTTGTCCTCTGAATGGTTGTTCATTTATCTTTCTGTCATCCATATTCACCTGCCGAATGCACTTGCAAGCACATACAAACATGTTGAAGGCACTTGCCCGCCAAAGACACACACATCTCACAAATTATGTCCGATTTCGGGTTTGGCGCCGTTTATATGAATCGGCACAAAGAAGCCTTTGTCCTTCTCCATTTCCTTATGTCAATCAGCATATCCTTAGTGCCATTCGACACCCTTTTGATCAGCATCTTCGAGCATGTCGCTCGGCACCTTCTTTGCTGAACTAGTATGAAGCTCCGCAAGCACCATCCTTGCTGAAGACGCAATGATTTATCATTATTTTTTATTTTTTTTTAAATGATAAATCAAATTACTGATTTACCATTAAAATTAACAAAGAAGTTGACAGAATTTTATGGCAAAGACAATAGTGAAGCAAGGTATGAGGACTACATAATTCAATAATTGAATTTGAATTAACAGACCTTGAAACTCAAGTATGCTGTAATTAATCCAAATTCCAAAACATCCCATTTCACGCTTTTTTTTTTTCCGTTATCCAAATGTATATCACCTCTCTCACTCTCAACTTCAACCATTGACAAATATACTTTGGCCATGTTTACTTACAAGTAATGGGAATAAGAAGAAATGAAATAATTTCCCTTCTTGATTTAGCATGCATTTACTTACACATAATTGTAATCGATTAACAAGAAATACCGAAAAACCAAGAAGTAGATTAACTTAAAATTCTTAGTCAAATACCCAAAAACCAAGAAATAGATTAACTAGGAATGAATAATTGATCTTATTCACATTCTTTGTTTATCTTGTTTCTTTTACAAACATGTCATAATTGTAAACGGTTTCTTGTGGGAGACAACAGCCAACAGTTTATGAAAAGAAAAGTGCATACAATTTTTTTCTTTTTGGTTAGCGTATTTTATCACAAGTAACCAGAGACAATTTAGGTTTAAAATACACTTTGAACATTCAACACCAACCAAGATTTCCAGGGATAAACAGATAATGCAAGATTTTATCTTTGGCGCGACTCTCCTGTATGTAAACAGAGTGTCTGACCAAGAAAGCACACAAGTATAGAATTGAAAATAAGTAGGAAGGAACGACAAAAAAACAGCACCGAATAAGAAGAAATAGATGGAGAAAGAAACCCCAAAAAGAAACAAAAAATTTCCCAAGATGAGGATTTTTGCCTTTCTTTTTCCTCAAATAATTACGCCTTAGTTATGTAAATGGGATCGGCAACAAACTAAGTGAACATACTTACATGTGGATGCTATATATATGTGCATCTGTGTATATACATTTTTGCTTTCTCATACAAGACCACTGTAGATTATGTATATATCTCTGTAAGATACGAAAAAGTGAGTAAAAAACAACTTTAAAACCGGTCAGCCAGCTGAGGGAACTGTCGAAGAAGCCAAGCTACACCTCTGATGGCAACCTGTAAATCAAATACGAATTTAAGAGAAAATTGAACCAGTAATTGAACCAATTCATATGTCTAATTTTTGTGTCAATTAGGTTAAAAAGGAAATTTAGAAATTGGACAACCACGCTGGAGATATATTTAAATGTTAACATGAACAGGGAAGAGATATCATCACAACCATTCAATTAAAAGCAAATAAGGACACCACGTCTAGTATTTGACTGTTTAGTAAAAACATATCTATCAATTAAAAGCAAACAAGGTCTTTGGTTCAAATATTGCTCAAGAGAGAGAGAAAAAAAATTATGTTTATCCTTCTTGTTTTATTTTTATCCTTTTTTCATTTGAGTCACCTTGAACCAATAAATGGTAGCACCTAGCATCTAAAGCATTTGTAATATACTTACCAACACAGTATCCCCAGGCTTGATAGCAGGCTCGACACTATCTCGCCCATAGCTGTTTTACAAAGGCAAAGTTAGTCTACCAACAAAATTCTTTGCACTCAACGTATTTAAAAATGTAGCATTGTGCAGGCATGTTCTAACAAAATTAAGAAATAGTATTGATAAAGTAAATGAGCTTGCTACTAGTGAAGTACTGCTAAGATTAAGGTAGGTATAAGCTTGCCTAGGTCTACAACAGTCCAAACATAATTTGAAATGTTATATCATACCTAGAACTTTTATGAATAAAGAATGGTAGAGTCAAAACAGGAAAACTTAGTAGATATAAGCTTATTTCGAGTTCAATAGACTCGCTAAACATGATATGAAGACCCAATTGGCTGAGACTAGCCTAGCATATCAAGATGACAGAGTAGATTGAGAATTCCTGCCAGTAGACTGAAACCTTCCAAAACCCCAAAATACCTCATTCTACCCATTACAAGTTTTGCAGGAACTACACCCTTAGCGTCGATTTAGAACTTACCCCCATCTACCGAGACGGTAGGAAATCAAATGTTCAACACATTTTCTGAGTTGACAGTAATTCTCATGCTTATGGAAACCCCTGTAGCTTTTAGAGAGAGTTCCTGTGAGAGTAAGTCTCAGAGCCTTTGTTTTTGGGAGGCACAAAGGCTTTAGCAGAAAAGGGGTGATCTCCGTACCCCTTATGGCCATGGAGTGCCCAGTGCTTCCATGTGAGGTGGTGTGCAAGATTAATGGGTTTTACCCACCTTCCCACTTGGTGACAATGGAGTCTTACATAAACGATAACTCAGTTAGGTTTTCTCTCCTCTTTGTCGTGATTCTATTGTCGTTTTTCAATTGGCCATCACATATGTAGTTAAACACACTTGGACATGCACAGAGGCTCCTCCTATATAACTCTAGAGTCTAGAGGAGTGTAGTCTAGAGAACCTATACATCTTCTGAGATTTCAGTTTTATGAGGAGGATTGAGCGAAGGTTTCAGACCAAATGTGAACAAAATTGATTTTCACATTTAGGATTGTAAATTTTTTGGGTTAACCTGTAATATTTTCATATAACGAAGTGTTTAGGTTCAACCAAGGAATGCAGGATTGAATGCATGTATACAGGTAGACAAACCATGTAAAAATATTGGTGTTCATGTGTTTGTGATTATTGATTTAAATTGCTTATATGGATGTATTGGAACTAAGCACACCTTCAAACACTGCAGGAACAATTCAAAATGCTTCTAATACTGAAGTACATCTCTTGATTAGATTTTTACTCCTTTAGGAATTAGAAATAGAAAGAACAAAATTTAGTGGAAATTATACTCAAATAGTATGTAAGTTTTTTTTTATCTAATGCTTAAGTTCGTAAAGAGTATATTAATAAATGAAATACTTACGATAAACCCAATTGAATAAGTTGAGAATAGTTCACACGAGCCAAGAAGATAACAGAAAAAATAGTTGTTGGGCTGGTGTAAAATTCTATGGACCTTGAATGTCAGGTACACGTACTGATATAAACCTTTTAATTTACCCTCAAAATTCCTTTCAAAGGAAACTAAAAACCCCCACTCCATATCCAAAAGCCGGAGTTTTCAAAAAGCCAATCGGATACATTTTTCGAAAGTATGCAAAGATACATGTTGAGGCATATCGGGGTCATATCCATATCAGATACTCCGTGCAATCTAAAATTGTTTGAGCTTCATGTTTCATAGGATTGTTTAAGGGGACATATATGAAAGGAAGAAACTTAAGTATATTCAGAGAAAAATGTGTACATTTCTATTCAATTAGATGAGATATATCTTCTTTCCTATATTGAGAAAATAGTTAACATGCTGAAACTCCTAAACATAACTGCATGAATTTGATATTTACGGATTCTTTTCTTCATGGAAAGAAACTGCTTAAAAGATTAAGAATGAAACTTTTATTAAATGCAATCTCAAAAGTTAGACTAGGAATATCATCTCAAAGTACAAGAACAGAGCAATAACAACTAATTTCTGAACAACAAATACCGAAGTAACAGGAAAAATATTCTGAAATATCGGACTCTCACAATCAAAATATCAATAACCTAAAATTTCAAAAACACACACAATCAGAAGCATAATGGACAAGATCTTTTCTCATCTTCAGGAACGAAATTGAATGTTCATGCAATAATATAATCAGGTATCCTTACATTATTTGTCTCTTGCCATTGACGACTTCCAACCGATAAAGGCTACATCCTTTGCTAAACGGAAAAGGCTTCCCATTCCATTGTGAAAATATGTCCTATTCTCAGTACGGATAATCGTATGGCAGAGTTCGACCAAAAAAAATCCTAGGGCAGAGATGAAAAACATAGTGTAATTTTCATCAACATACCTAAATGCCATGTCACCCCAACTGCTGTGGAATCCTCGGTGGATATATCATCAATAACAAATTGAAGGTCTTTGCCAACAGAATCGTTGAACTTTTTGAAGAACTGAAGTATATCCTGCACATTGATTGAAGCCAAAACTTTATCTTGAGAATTAAACAATAAATGTGGAGCTGCTTACACTTTTTTTTTCTACACAAGCACACTTAAATTGGTTCAATTACCTACTCCAGTAGGAATTGAATATATGGAGAAGACGTACTATCAAGCTAGATGGGTTGGTAGAATTATTATTACCAAAAATGTTTGAAATTTACAAATATCAATTTAACTTTTGCAGACACAACCCTCCTGATTCAATTAGCACTAGCTAAAACTGTTGATAATATCCTTAAAGTGTATCCATTTCCTAGAAATATTTGAGCATAATTTCATACCCAATCTACACATAATTTTTTTTTAATAAGAAATTAAAATTAAAATCTAATAAAATAGTACAAATAGAGTTGTTTGTTGTCGTAATAATCCACATGCCGGCATGTGATAGATAGATACATACATGCAGATTCCAACTCAGTGCTAGAATTTTGCCATTACATAACTTTATTTTATTTATTTTAACATTTAAACTACAATCTAATATAAACCATGAAAGTGAGCGCATACCAAAAGAGAGAAGCAGATGACAGATACAGAAGAGTACCTTGCGGCCAACGAAAGGACGAGGAAAAACCAGGTCCTCGTACACACATTTCTCTGCGATTAGCTCCTCCACAGAAGCCAAATCCTGGCCGTTGATTCCTCCATAGAATTTCCTCACGATGTCCACTCCAGATTCCGCCGCGCAATCAGCTCCACCGACATTTTCCGGCGGTGATGCGACCTCGACCGTCTGATTGGCGGACGACGAGACCCGAAATTGAAGCGCCTGCGGGGTCCATCTTGGGGTTCTGACGGCAGTTGCTGGGTTGGAATTGGGGAAACTGGAAGTGCTGATTGGAATGGAAGGAGATTTGGTGAGGAGGGAGGAGACTGAAGAGTTTATCGTCAGCAGCATGGCTGGTACTTTGATGATGACTGCAGCTACACAAATATTGTGCTAATATCTTATTAAGAATTATTAGGCCCACGTTTTCTTTGGGTCAAAGATTAGGCCCGCGTTTGGTAGTACCTTGGACTGGACTGGAATAGAGGGTCTTATTTAGTCAGTACTCGAATACTGCACCGGCTAATAATTTAGAATACTGTTCTAAAATGAAAAGAAAAAAAAAACTTATTAGACTACAATTTTGTGAGCTTTTTTTACCAAATGCATGGAGGCCAATGGAAAAAACTTTGGTTGGTGTTGTTGATATGGATGGACCACGTCATTACTCCAAATGAGTTTTTATTTGTTTATTTTCATTTTAGCTCTAGTTTTGTTTGAATCTATTAAAGGCATGTTATAGTCTATGGGGTCTAGTCTTCTGAAAAGGGTTTTGATTTACGGATCATTGGTCTCAGGTTCAAAGGTGTACTGGTATAGTGTGCAGTGATGGATTCAGAATCCGAACCCATGTGGTCATGGTGTAAATGTTCCAAAGAAAATTTAAGAGAGGGCTTTTTTAAATATCTATTTTTTCTCTTCCAAATGTTATTCCTTTCTTGGACAATATACTTGAATGATTTCAATCTGTCATTTTTTCAATTTATGTTTTATAGTGATTTCAATTTGTAAAATTTCAAACCAAACCTATGCCAATTAACCAAAAAACGATAATAGTGGTGCAATAATAGGTGGTGGATGGCGGCATAACTCCAACGGCAGTGGCAACACATCAGCGGCACTATAGCAGGTGGGGATTAGGGAGGTTAGGGTTAGGGTTTGAAGAGAGAATAATAGAAATTGGGGGTTTTGGGGGGTGATTATCAGATAGGCTTTGAGGGGTGGGGCAAAGGTGAGGAAAACTTTCTTCTTTTTTTAAATGACTTGGCTCAGAACGATGACGTCGTTTTGGTCAGGTGATGTTAAAAAAAATTGACTATGCCAAAATGACAATGTTTGGTTCAAGGAGTTTTTAAAAAAAAAACAAAAACAAAGAAGCGTTGTACATTTCTTCTTCCTCAAGCGCATCTCCTTCTTCTTCCTTAGGCAAAACATCAAGCTGTTGGAAGGCATTCCATAGGGTTGCACCACCACCTCAGGTAGACCTCCAAGCCTATTTTCATGGCTTCCATAGGGTCATTTGACCCCAGTGACCCCACCGTGGCTCCCTCTCTGATAGTGTGTGTGTGTGTGTAAATACTTTCACTAATTCATTATGTTTTTATTTCGGGTACATATCTTTTTTTTTTTTTTTTTGCTGTCAAATTCTATGTCTTCTATCTAATATCTTGACACATGTCCATCCATTTGACACTAGCATTTTTTTTTATACAAATAATATTCTGCTTTAAATTAATCTAAACTATAAGGAGAGGAATTCGTCAGGTGTAGAGTGGGGAGTATATCCTCTAGCCAACTTTGCTGACAATGACGAAGCTATAATTTTATATGACAAAGTAACCAAGAGATTTACATAGAAGAACCAAAATGATTTAAAGTCAAATGAAAAATACATTTAGTATGCCAACTAAATAAGAGTTTATATGGATTAAGGCAAATATTATACAATGGCACAAGAAGTTTGAGTTATTGGTTGAACATGGATATAAGTAACAACACCTTCATATAATTGTTTATTTGTGAAAATATTTTATGATGGTGAGTTCATCATACTTCTTCTTTATGTTGGTGAAGTGTTGATTGTATGTCAAAATAATAACAAGAGTAGCAAGCTTAATAAAGAGATGAACAAGTCATTTACTATGAGATGGATTGGGACTCCAAAATAGATTCTCATATCTCCCATGATTAAGCATAGGAAGTTGTGGTTATCACAAAAAAGGTATATCAAGAAGATACTAAAAGCGGTTCAACATGGAACAAAGCCATTCGCTACTTCATTTACTAGTCGTTTCTTACTTCGTTCAAATCAAAGTCCTACAAGTGATAAAAAAAAAAAAAAAGACTGATGCTATATTCCTCAACCATAGGTAGTCTAATGTATACTATGGTATGCTCAAGATCATAGTACATAACACACGTAAATGGTGTTTTCTTTAACAAAATTTGTAATTCGTGCAAACATTGTAAGGATGTGAAGTGGATTCTTAGATATCTAAGTCGTACTTTTATAATGAGTTTGTGCTTTTAATAGTCATAGTGTTATCCACTTAAGAAAAAATCCAAGTTTGTGTTATAGCATTAAGAAGAGTTGTTGAGAGTGTTTGTAGTTAAGGGATCTAGCATGGATTTATAAGGAGATGAGCTACTCCTCCCATTGCCAATTGGTTTTAGGGTGGAATCTCAACTTCTTTCATGGTATTAGAGCAAGGCTTCACGTGTTAGGCCCAATGGCCATACATGCTCTCACGTCACCCAATATATGTTATTCATGTATTAGGCTTGAAAGTTCTCCACACGTGCGGGGGCGTGTTGAAAGTGTTTGTAGTTAAGGAACCTAGACTGGGTTTATAAGGAGTTGGGCTACTCCCCTCATTGACAATTGATTTTAGGATGAACCTCAACTTCCTTCAAGAGTTGATCATTATAATTTGAAAAAACAAGCCTGCCTTAACCTTTCCTTTCTTTCTTTTTTTTCCGGCTTTCTCCTCCCATGCTATAAACTTGCTTACACATATTACCTTGAACTCTATTAGGTCTCCGTCTTAAATCTGAAGCAATATGATTAAAGTTTCAATTGTTCCCTGAGTTGTGTTGTGACTAATTTGAAGTATAATGCTTGTCAGACTGGCCAGCATGCAGGATCCTTCCAAAGTTCCTTTCCACTCCGAAGATTATGTCTCCATCAATTTCTGTCTGACTGCAGTCAAAGAGTGCAATTTGACTTTAGCCACCGGCCCTTGACAATTTTTTGTCCAACAAAATCCAAAAGCTTGCAATGCAAGCACTTGCCAATCGATCTTTTGCTATTTAATTCATTTGAGTCAAAAGTAAAATAATGTCATTTGTAAGTATTTAATTAAGTCTAACCCATTGGATATATGCGTTGCAGCTGTTTTCCTCATTACTGAATTATAACCTCGTTAATTAAAATTATTTTAATCTAATCCTAGGAGTCCTTAACATAATAATGACCAAAACATTGGTCAATCAATTTGGTCCCTTCTCACTTTCCAATGAAACGGGATGTGGATGCAGCTTATGAATCCAAATCTATGTTTTAAAACCCTAATCTTTAATTAATTTTCATGTTTTTTTTTATGTATAGTTAATTATCATGTTTTTGGTAAAGCCAAAGTTGTCGGTGTTTGGCATTTGTTCTTTCATTCAGTGAACCAAGATGAAGACCAGGAATTGACTTATAAACCATCCCTTGAAGGCTGATCGAATTTCGTCACTTCAAGGCTGATTGAAGTTGGTTCCTCTAAAGTGCATAGTTAAATATTCTTAATCACTTGAGTTATAAATTTTAATTTTTTTTGTTATAATTATATTCAGTGATGGAATTTAGATGAAGGTAAAACAATTCGATTGGCATGGTTACCTAAAATCTTGATGTCAAAAATTCACCAACAGTCAAACCATGATCAAACGGGTGGAGCTGCTTTCTTACCTACTTAGAGTGAGACGTCACCGAAATTACCCTCCTACAGCAATTGACCTACCCACATGATATTGTAGGCTTTATTTTTTTGGGGTAATGGAAACAAAAGAATTGTAGGCTTTTAGCTTAATTCAGAGAAATTTTCTATGCTTTGTAGAGTATAGTTAGTGAAATATGGGGAAAAAAGAAAGAAAAAAAAACATGGATATAGTATTTGAAAAACTTTTTAAAATACAGTGAAAATTTCAGCCGTTATATAACATTATTGCACGCACTTCCGCGCCTGTGAGAGGTTTTTTTTAAAAAAATTTAAGATTTATTTTAAAATTAAAAAAGATAATGGGTAGTTATGTTCCATAAAAATAGGATCCATTATCTGATTTTTGTTTTAATTTTAATTTTTTAAATATAAAAAGGTGTGAATTTATCATATTATCCTCACTTAATTAATAATTTCAATTCTTAATGTTTGTATTAACCAATGACATTTTCTGGTATTTTGAATGTTTCTTAATTCTTTGCCTTTTGCTTTATATATATATATATATAGATTTATCACTTGAAAAAACCTTAAGGAAAGAAACTTATGACGCCGCTTCCCCTTACGGCCTCCCACCCCCTACCCTTACCCCTTCCCCTTCCCCTTCCCAGTCCTTCTCCTCCGCTCTCCCGTCTTTTTTTTTTTTTTTTGGTTTTGTGATGTGAAAGCAGCATTTGTGAAACGTTGTCCTCGTGATAGTTGATCACTATCTTCTCGGCCTACGTACACAACCACCACAAGAATTTGGCTCAAGTTGTTAGCCTTCGATATGGGTTTGGTGTAAGGTGTGGACATTGTTGTGTTGCGTCGGGTTTGAGTTTAGCCAATATGACGCTATGGATCTCTTCGGGATGCCGAGAGTATGTGGAGATGTGGCACTGCTTCTTAGTTTGTTTTTATCTAATAATTATCAAAAACTCTTTAATAGTTTGTTGTGTTTTGTATCTCTTTGTCAGGTTTTTATTTCTTTTTAGCTTTAAGTTTTTGGTACGGATCTATGTCTTATGCCAATACATTTGGTCAGTGAAGAAGATTTACCCACATTTGGGTATTTTAATAATTTAGCTTTATGTCCATTTGGTCGGTAGAGAAGATTTACCCACATTCAGGACCTTTGTTGCTTAAGCTTTGTACTTTTTCCTATCAATAATAAATATTACTTACTCTAAATATATTTAAAAATATTGATTTTAAATACGTACGTGTATACTATGTATATTGTACATTTGATTTTAAGAAATGTACACTACAAGGAAAATCCCTTTTATCGACGAAACAAGGATGTAGCTATAATTACCGTGTCTTTGGGACGTGTACACAAATTAAAATATTTTTTTAAAAAATGCATACCTTCGTGAATAATAAGAATATTACATGCGAATTTACTAACTATGCATATAATCGTATTCATGTACAATTATGTGACATACATGCAAGGAACAAGGTTCCACAAAAACAGAAAAAAAGAAGTCTAAAGACATTAATAATGATCCTACTCTACCCACTGATGTCCCTACCTAACCCTACCTACATCATTTAAGCCCTATAATTCATCTTTTTATCTCCCATACTTTAATATGTTTATTTCACCCAAGTTTTTCATAATAAAATATTTGATTTCTCCTTTGCAAACTGAAATCACATCATATATGTGCTCTCTGTCCTAACACTATGTTCATATAAAAATTGAAATTGAAACTGCAGATCGCGGCTTTGCTTTGATCAGGCTTTGATAGAGAATCAAGGTTTCTTTAAGTCTACGACAGCAGCAGACATAAGCCAATAAGAATGAAACTTTTGATCAAATCTGAAGAAATAACATTGTTACACGAAATAATCATGGGTTTCGATTTTGGTGAGAGAGACGTGATAGGGTTTATGGGAACTAGCGAAGCAAAAAAGGGGGAGAGATGATAGTGATGAGTGAACTGTTTGACTTGGTACATTAATTGTAAACGGTAGCAACACTCTTTTCTTGGAGTCAAACAGAACTCCAAAAAATCAACATGTACGTAAAGTATATATACACATAGCGGAGATTATATACAGACATGTATACATCAATATCATGGCATGCATTAATCTCATCACAAAGGTGTAGAAGAGATTGATGACGACGTTGATTATTTAAAGTTATTATATATAACTGTATAACGTGGCTTTCTTTATCAATATATCATTATTGAAGCTTGATCCAGCTGTTTTACTCTAAAGAAAGACTCTCTAATCTACCTGAAATTAGCACACGTATGGGTCTCATTTGGATATAATGCCATTGAGTTGGTACCCAATAAAAAATGTACACTCTGTGGTTGGGTGGTTTCCGTGTTGGTCACTAAAATTAGAAGTCACTAAGTGGACCACTCTATTAAACACGTGGATAAATTATAGAGATATTCAATCAAATATCTATTCTTAGTACTAAAATTATAAATAAACCTCACACCATTTAATTTCTATAAGCAAACCCAACAAATGATTGTTGGCCCTATTGAATTTAATTTTGATTATTAAATTACTTTAATGTCCTATTGAGTGTTTTGGGCTTTTTTATGAGATTTTGGGGTTGTGTTTCTTTTAAGAAATCAATGACAGTTTTGTAATTTAAAAGAAATTAAAAGATTTTTTGTTATGTTGTAAATGGACTTTGGGTGTGTTTAAAGTCCATTTAACATATGATTTTTTTATAATTTGGGCTTCTATATTGGGTATAATAGTGAATCTCCCTAAATTATATCATGTGGCTTTATTCCAGGATCACTTTATATTTATTGAGAAAATCAACTTTATAAAATCTCCTGGTTGATCTCATAGTCGCCATGCTGAGCTTTCTATGACAAAGGATCAGTGGGGTCCAAATCTCATGCCACCTGGGTTCAAACCGCGTCCTCAACAGGAACAAAATCCTCAAGTTTCTTTATCCATTAATTTCTTAGGTTCTCTGCATCAATACCCCCCAATTTTGGCTTAAAATAATCCCCAGTCTTTTGATCATGAACTTCCATTCCCCAATTTTAAATTTTAATTTCTGATTAAATCTTTTTAGGGTTCAACCAATTAGAGAAGAGAAATATGTTAATTTGCAAGCATGCACAAACTCATATTCATATGTCTTTTGCACTTGGGCAACTACTTGGAAGCTCACACTTCTTTCAGGTTATGTGACCAAATTCCAGTCAAAATTATTGCATTCACATCTATAAATACATCTGGATCACACAATCTTTCACCAATGTCCTTTATTGCTTCAAAGTTCAAACAAAACAAAAAATATTTCTCCAATTCAGTTTTGTGCATGCATGGGAGAACCCAATTCTAGCAATGCCTATGGAGCTGCCTCTTCCTCCTATAGAGGAGTTCGAAAGAGAAAATGGGGCAAATGGGTGTCCGAAATTCGTGAGCCCGGGACCAAAACCCGAATCTGGCTAGGCAGCTTCGAGACCCCGGAGATGGCAGCAGCCGCCTATGATGTTGCTGCATTACATTTCCGTGGACGGGAGGCGAGACTCAACTTCCCCGAACTGGTGAACAGCCTGCCTCGCCCCGCGAGCTCAAATGCGGAGGACATTCGCATGGCAGCACATGAAGCAGCCTTGAGGTTGAGAAGTAGCCCCGCTGCGGAAGCTCATGAGGCTGGGAGCTCCAGCTCGAACGTGGGGCCCGTCACGGTGAGGCTGTCGCCGAGTCAAATTCAAGCCATTAACGAGTCACCCTTGGACTCGCCCAAGATGTGGATGCAAATGTCTGAGTCTATGATGTTCTCTGGTGGCCTTGAGGATCAGTGGGAGGATATGCAAAATGATTCTCTTTGGGATCCTTAGGTAACGTTTACAAGATACAAATGACAAATGATAGACAATACTTGTTTTAAAAAATTAATTATAATATTACAATTATTTTGATTATTATAATTATGTGGGACGTAGTTTGACCTATACAAATAAGTCTTCCACAGTTTCATTATTTTGTTTGTTTTTAAAATAAAATTAATAATATAGTACTACAGAATTGACCCAAAAAAAAATCTAGTACTAGTGTCGTAGTAGGTGTTATTGATTTTGTGTTGTGTAAGGACCACAAACTCTTTCGCTACTTTTTAAATCAGCTTTTTAAGAGTGTTGTGTGATTTATTTTTATTTATTTTTCTCCATTGTTTATATATTTGATGTAATGGATAATTTGTCATTCAGATTAATGAATTAATAATAAGAGTGTACGTACGATCTTACTTTCCATTGATTTTTGTATTTATAATAAGGTTCGTGTGATTGTGTTGTTTTTTTTTTTTTTTATAGAGAATATTGTGTTGTTAATCTAATCTTCATGTCATTTATGGGGATTCATTTTAGTATTTAAAATGCCGGAAAATGGCAATTGTAATGGGAGTGGGCATTTGAATTGGTGAACTAAACCTAACTGAGTAAAACAAAAAGAGTGCTGCTAAACGAATCCTAAAATTTACCTGAGTACACCTATAACCAAACTATTTATTGAATTACTAATTTATCCTAATATAAAATGACCAAAAAGAATATATTAAATTGTGAAACAAATATAATTTTAATAAGTACACCTTACTCACTATATTCTGCTTAATCAAATGTCAGCCATCATAATAAATTGAAGAAAATCTGGTTGTTTCGTCCATAAGAAAAGTGTCATAAAAGAAAACAAAATTTGATGCAATATATGTGCAGGAAGGGTCAAAATGCGACAATTTACTGACTTGAAAAAATGATTCAAACTATCATAATAGCTAGCTGGCTCATAAATTTACAAGTTCTTCGATGAAAATAACAAAAATGGATTCACATCAGCCGTCTCAGAATCATCAATTTCTTCAAGGTAGCACCCTACTCAAATGGTGGAAATGACCAAATTCTCAAGCTTTGAATTAATTTCAATCCCCCCAAAAAGAAAAAGAAAAAGAAAATCTTGGGATGATTCATACAAAAATTGCATATAGAATCTTTGCATGGATATTGAAACCTTTTTTTCGTATTTATTTTTCCCCATACTATGAGGTTGCTCTATTAAATTTACTCCCATAGCAGCTTACAAAATTAAAGATTTTGATGCAAACTCAAAATCTGAAAAGAGGGCACGAATTCATGTAAAAAGAGAAACCTGATTTAAGATTGGTATTAGGGTGTTGCGTGATAGAGGGTAGGGTGTACCGGGGGTATTTTTGGTAGTTAAATAGGGTGTGCTTATTTAAATTTACATTTTGATTAAAATATTAGGATGTATTTAAATCATAAGGTGTACTCAGTTAATTTTAGAGTTCGTTTAGCAGCACCCAACAAAAAAAACTGGTTTGTTGCAACTTGCGTGTGTCTGGCTTTATGAAACATTTTGGAGTAGATTTAGAGTGAACTAAACACATATAAGCTGCAATTGAGGCTAATAAGATGCGTTGCTGTTGATTAGTATCCCATATACCCTTCAATTTGTGATCGGTTCATAATTGTATATCATTTTGTACCCTTCTAGCTTATGATTTGGTTATGTTATTGAGTTAAACTTGTGCTTTTAATTCATTTTCTGTTTTGATAAGTTCATAATTTCATACACTTGCATGCCTTCTTTACTTAGTGATTTTGCTTAGTTTCTCTTTATTTTGAGTCACTTACCTTTGT
Organism: Prunus fruticosa; assembly: GCA_018703695.1. Lineage (NCBI taxonomy): Eukaryota > Viridiplantae > Streptophyta > Magnoliopsida > Rosales > Rosaceae > Prunus > Prunus fruticosa. Next base: position 65,596,448 of record CM031917.1, on the reverse strand, counting down.
TTGTGTGTTTTGTAGGTTAGGATAGCAAGAGATAACATTTGATGCAAACCATGCATATTATGGGCTGATTGGCATATGAGGAATATGAGCTTAAAGACAAACTAATTTTGGCTACAGCCCATTTCCAGCCCAATTTCGTAGGTCAGCTTCTTGGACTTGGATCAGCATGCTATGGGGCTTGAATGAGGTGAAGATCTTCATGAAACCTGTTCCAATGGGTGTCTAGTACAACATATCCAAATTTCAGCCCAATTGGACATTTGTGGAGTGCTCAGCCCGTCCAACATTGAACCCTGCTCAGGAGGATTTGTAGCTGCCAGCATTTTGCCATGTGACTCTTTTTAGCCATGTGCCTCACCCCACCTGCAACTGACTTTGTACCCAACATAATGAGTGAAGTTGGGAGGCTTTCCAGCTATGAATTTCTGAAGGAGCAAGTTGGCACATGATGGAGCTATTAAAGAGAAAGCAAGTGCATGCATGTGAAGCAAAGAGAAAGGAGAAAGAGAAAGCATGTGCATGAGGAATGATGAGAGGCATTTTGTTTCAGCCTTTGAACATGGGAATTGAATTGGCAGATCACTTTGGAGCTGGAGATCAGCTTTTGAGCTACTAAAGAGAAGCATGTGCATGCATGTGAAGAAATGAAATGAAATGAAGTCAATTCCAGTCCCTGTTTCTGCAGCCAACTTACAGTGGCCAAAACGTATACTTCTACTACTCCGATTGGAAAACATTCTTCATAGACGTTGTTCCAATGTGTGTCTAGTATAACATATCCAAATTTCAGCCACATTGGATACGTTTGGAAACCTATGGCCTTCCTACACCAAGACAGGTTCAGTAAACACGTTTTTTCAGCAAGGCAATCACATGGGTTGGCAGCAAAAGAAGACCACATGGGTTGGCAGCCACATCTGACCACCTTTGAACCCATGTGATGAAGCTTGAGGTGCAGCAAAAGATAAAGGATGGTGTGGGAGTTCATCATGATGTTCCTCCCTCTTAGCCCTATAAATAGAGCAAGTCTTGATGCTGAAAAATCACACCCCAAGGGGGGAGCTCTCAAACACTTCTCTAGAGCTCCCTTCCCTTCTCTCCCTCAAATTCTCTTAGTTTCTTTTCAAGTTGTCAATTGTTGTAACAAAATGGGTTTACTAAATTTTCCTTCAAGTTTTCTTATTTCCACTTTACTTTTATTTGTAATGTACATTCTTTCTTAAGTATTCAAGTTTAATTAGACTCCAAGTTTCAATTATGGTTTTTGTTCTTATTCATTATGCTTATAAGTTAATATGCTAGTTTGAATGATTGATCACCGTTTAGGTTTGCATGTTAGCTATCTTGGTTTGAATTAAGAGTATACACCATGCTTTAATTCGAATTGAACTATGAATAGGAAGAGTATGTATGGACATTCGACAACAGGGATTAGATACATACTTGGTTGTTTAAATTGTTCTTCTATGCTTAATGGGTTCCTAATGCTTAATTTTAGGTTAGACAACAAATGATCAAATTAGGGAATTAGGAACACAAGGTTTTGACCAAACACCATGGCTTAATCATACATTAGCTAGAATCAATCCGTTAATCGAATTGAACTTGGGAACTTATTTACTTGAGTTATTTCCTTTTTCTTGTTTTATTTATTTTCTTTTTCATTTCTGTTTTGTGTAGGAGAAATGAATTGGATCATTCAATCACCAATCCTCGTGGGATCGACCTCGCACTTACATATGCTATACTACCGAACGGCTCGTGCACTTGCGAGTATCACAAGTTGAGGATGCAGCTGAATCTATTTTGATGAAGTGAATTCGACACAACAAGTTTTTGGCGCCGTTGCCGGGGATTGGCAACATAGTTTGGTTCTATTTCTTTTCCCTACTTGTTTTATTTTTATTTTTCAGTTTCATCTTTTTCTAGACAGTTTCCTGAGTAAATGGCGTTAATGGACAAGTTGTGTTTGTAGTCCAACGGAATAGGACAATTGCCTAACAAGCAAGAGAACTGGGTTTAAGTCCCAGCTTACACAACCCATTGGTGTTTGTTACTTTGAAGCATGGAATTAGATGTTTTAGTTTAGTTTTTCCTTTTCATTTTAGGTTTTATTTCCTAATCCTTTTAATTCCATTTCAAGTTTGTGTGTTGTTTTAGCAATTTTGGACAGCTTAATAAAAATGGAGAGAGATGGCAACCTCAATCATAAGAATGGGAAGTGTGGAGCAATGGGAGAAGTCGACCTCCAAGTGCATTCATGCTCAACCTAATCGCTTCAAGGGGGAGCATTTCAATCCTTTCTTTTCTTTGAATTCTGTGTAATTCCGTAATTGTTTTTGCCTTTTGGTCCGCGTTGGGTTCTTTGTTTTTCTGTTCTGAATCCAACCATATAAAGAATGTGAAAATTGGACTTGCGGTTGGAAAGTTATAGTCTAAAAACTGAACAGAGGTCGAAGCTGGAAAACAGAGAAACGAATCTGTCCAAATGGTGATAAAAGGGTGATAAATAGGTGATAGAAAGTGCTGTTTGTGTTTTTCTTTGGTTTCTTGGTTTGTTTCTTTGAGTACAACAATTTATGTTGTTTGTTTGAATTTGTTTAGAGTACTTAGTTCATTTTCGTTTATGGTTTGTTGTTTCATTTTATCTTAATTTGTTTTTGTTTCTTATCTTAAAATTAAAAAAAGATTTTTCATATGAGCTAACTTATGGTAACCCCAGTGAGCACTTCCGTCAATACAGTGCTAGGAGTTCTATAGGCGACACCTTCGGTGTCTAAGAAGTTTGGGTTTTAAGCGGGACCATTGTGACCCCTCCAACCTTCCCCGATCCCCTGGCTGTGTTTTTCTAGGCCCTTAACTGGTCATCCGTGAGTTGCTTGTATATTCGTGTGTTTTTAAATTAAGTTTTTATTTATTTTTTTTTTTATTTTCTTTGTTTTCTTTTCTGTTTAGTCTTTGTTTTTGTTTTGTTTTTGTTTTTGTTAAGTTAGTTTATTTCTGAGTGTTAAAAACACATCTTTATTTCATTTCAAACGTTGCATTACAAACAAAGAAAAAAAAAGTACATAAGTTTAATTAAAAATAAAAATAAAAACAACATCATCATCATCATCTTCTCCTTCTTCTTCTTCTTCTTCTTCTTTTTCTTCTTCATCTTCATCATCATCATGGCTTGCCTCTATTGTCTCGCACTTGTAGAATCTGCAGCAGCTCTACATGATCATCATTTTTTCTCTGCAGTGCTTCCACATGATGATTGGCAAGGTAAAGCCGCTTCTGGAGTCTGCCACCATAGCCTTCAAGGCAGCCACTTCCTCGCTCAGAGCGGCACACTCCCGTGTCCTTGCCAATAGTCGCATGCCCAAATTGGTAGCCGAGACCGCTTGGAGCACAGTTAAATCGTGGGACTCATCCACCGCTATCTTGTCAGGCCGACGTGCCACATGCAGGTGATCTGCCGGAGTGAGTTTACTGCCAATCAATGTTCCCAGCAGCACTGACCTGTTCGGCATTGCCTCAAAAGGTTCGGTATTGCCTCAGCAAAGTTTGAGGCCGTGCCATGATGATATGTGGAGTTTGGGAAGACAGGAGTTGGAGGAGCCCTTGTCTGGGCATTTGGTGGTGCAAGGGATAGCTCAAGGTTGAGATCATCAAGGTGAGTGCATGAGGATGCCATTTGTTTTGCTTCTGAATTTTTTGATGTTTTTCTTTGAGTTTGCAGGAAGAAATGCTGGGTATCATCCGTTTGCAGAGGCGTGGTTTAAATAGACATATGCTGATGAGAGAGAGCCAACACCACTTCGGAATTCCCGGGCATGCTCAACCTAATCGCTTCAAGGGGGAGCACCTTTACTTTCACTTTGCTTTTCTTTTTTCCGTGTTTTATGGTGTTTTATGTTTTTGCCCGTTACTTTCTAGAGCTTTGTGTTTTTGCTTTTTCCTTTCGGCTATCATCTTTATTTTATTTAGGGAACTGTGTTTTTTTTTTCGTTTGTCGTTTTTGTTTTATTTTAGTTAGGGAAACGTGTTTTCTTTTCCGTTTGTCATCTTTGTTTTATTTTAGTTGGGAAGTGTGTTTTCTTTTTTTTTTCTTTTCTGCAAACCTTACTTTTTCATTTCCGAAATAAAATAACAAAAACAAAAACAACCAAAAGAAATAAAAATAAAATAAACATCAATAATGAAGTAGAAGTCATTTCTTCACAGTGCTCGGTGTCTCAACCATTGGAGTTTTGAGTTTGGCCCTCTGGCTATCCTCTTTCGGGGCTTCTTGCACAGCCTCTTGGGGCTCACCACTTGAGCTCCCAAAGATCGCAATCTTAGCTCGAGCGTAATTACTCCCGCGCGATCGCTTGCTTGCTTGCGTTTACCAGGTCGGTCTAGGTCCTCTAGCTGTTTTCGCATGTCGCGAGAATACAACTCTACCATCTTTGATAGGTTTCTATTCTCGTCCCGTAATACCTCTAGCTGGTGTCGATTCACCTCCACTATCCTTGACCTCTCCCTTTTCAAGCTTTTTATAGCAGTCTGACACTCTTCAACCATACTTCGCTCCGCCGCCAACTGACCTTTCAGCACCTCTACCTCATGGGACTTCGCAGTAGGCGATGTCCCAAACTTGCGACACATGCTGGACTCTCACGCTCAGTGCCAGGGCATCACTCGTGACCCGGTTGTCATCCCTTGTCCCGAACACACGTATATCTTTAGGTGTCACTAGATTTCTACCCACTCCAATGGCAACATCGTTGTCCAGGAGTATTGAGTCAGCTCCTGTCACAGGCCCCCTTGCGGAGGCAAAGTAGGGCATCCATACTGGTGTCGCTGCTTGGCCTCGTGTATGAGTCGGTGGAGCTAGGTTGAGATCCAACGAAAACGGGTAGTTAGAGGCCATTTGATTTCTCACTCGTTTTTCTCTTCTCTTTTGTGTGTTTCTCAGTTTGTGTTTTTACCCTTTCTTTTTACCTTTTATAGACTTAGTCTGCTAAACCCTAGCCGTTGCGGTTCTAAGTTCTGTGCGGCCCTTACGGCTTATCTCTATATGTCGCCGCACCCGTTTCCCAACTCCCCTTAATTGCATTTTCACCTTTCACCACCTTCAAAGTGAAAAAGTCGTCCCGCTTCACCTTAGAGGCCAATAAGTCTGGCTTGGGGGATGTGAAAGCGGCCTCTGCGCCGACACGTCCCTCACTCCTTTTGCCTGTCACTTCCTAGGAACCGAGGCAGCAGGGACCACACTCTTTCTTTTCATAAATCTCGCCTACGCACTCCCAATTCACGTTTCATTAAATTAAAAAAATAAAAATAAAAATAAAACAAACGTGTGGGCTTCGGATTTCATTGCGGGTCGGGTTTTCACCGTTGTTAGGTTTCAAAGTGTGTTAACTTCTTTTGGGTTGGGTTTTCAATCGTTTGGGCTTTGGTTTGCGTAAGACTGTTTGTTTAGGGCTTTCGTTTTTTAGAGTGTTTTACTATTTCATTTTTTTTTAAATTTGTTTGTTTGTTTTGTAATTTTTATTTTGTAATTATTTTATTTTTGTATTTTAATTTTTGTGTGTTTTGTGATTTTTATTTACTTTAGTACCTTTCATTTCTTGTTATGACATTGCTTGTTCCTAATTTTTAAACATTGAGGACAATGTTCATTTCTAGGTTTGGGGGTATTGGAGTTTACCAAGTAAATCTAGTTTTTCTTAAAAACAAAAATTTTAAAAAAAAATTTCTTGCTTGTTTTTCTTTTTCTATATTTTGAGTCTTGTTTTGTTTTGAGTCACTTTCCGAACACTTATGATAAGATTGTAATAAATGTTTGCATGACTTAAATGAAAATTGAATTTTATTTATTATTTATTTATTTTTCCTTGTAAATTTTTATTGTAAAATTTTCTTTTTTTTAAAAAATAATTAATTTGGCATCGTTCGAGCATGATATGTTTGAAACCTTCTTTGCACTTGCCATTTGTTTCATAATTTTCCAATTAAAGGATTTGCATGACCCAAAGAATTGTATCAAGCATAAATTAGACTTTTATAACTATATAATGTGAGCTTTTGAGCCTTGTGCTTCATTTCATGAGTGTTATACACATACTCTTATTTTCTTGTCATCAAAGTTGTTGTTTGATCTCATTATTCATTGATTTGGTTGAACACTTAAAAGTCATTCATTCTTTTGCAATTTGATTTCATGACATTTAAGAAATGATATTAAGGCCATCTTTGGATCGTTTGTGCCTTTCAAGCTAACCTTATGCATGCTTAAGCATGATTTTCCATTGTTTACCATTTTGAGCCTACATGTAAACCTTTTCTTTCATTTTACCAATTATATTTCCTCGCCTTAGCCCGAAAAACAAGTATTTACCTTTCTAAGGAACTCATGAGCTCTAATTCGGATGTATTTTTCATGCTAAGTTTGGGAAGGGATATTACTTAAAGAAAAAAAAAAAAAAAAAAAAGAAATTACACATTGGTGAAAGAAAAAAAAAAGTTGTGATTAAATGGTAGTTGATTGAAATTTCATTTTTTGGGTTTCATTGGTGTTTGGAAAGGAGTTTAAATCATTGTAAATGAAGGTATAAGGAGTTTTGATCATGTAAAAGAAAAAATTATCATCGTGATGATTCGAAGTCTTCTAAACAATTATTTTATGCTCTTACATTTTTGAGTTCCTTGGACTTTGTATTATCCATACCATTCATTTCTTACTCACCTTACACCATTGGCCCCATTACAACCTATAATAAAGACCTAAATTGATCTTAAATGTCATATGGTTGAATTGCATGCATTTTCTTACTTTTAAGTGTTTGGCATCCTTCTTGAGATCATATTAATGCAAGTTCTTCATCTTCCTATTTTGAGTTAAGTCCCTTATGGTTTAACTCTAATCTCATGTTTATAACTGAGTGTTGCATTGTAGCCCTCTTCTGAGTGATTCATTTGTGAGAGGACAACTTTGGTGAGATTTGAAGTTGCTTTTGTGCTTGGTATGATTTTTGAAATTGTGTGAAAACTAAGATTGGGGAATTTGTTGCATTTGGCTATCACACTACTACACTTTGAGCATGTTGTGTTTTGAATTTTGCCACCTTGTAAATAATGTCAAAAATTGAGTTTTTATTGTTAAAACTTTTGAGTCATGTGCATGAGTCATTTCTCTTTAGAACATGTTCGGAATGATTCTTTTGAGTTTTTATTTATTTTTATTTTGGTTTTGGTTTTGTAATTATTTTCATTTTGGTTTTTGTGTTTCTTTTATTTTGCCTAAGGACTAACAAATCTAATAAGTTTTCTAACCACCTTGTTTTGTAGAGTTAGTAAAACGTTTGTGGGTATCGTTTCTGTTAAACCCTCAGGAGACACAACTCCTCCTACTAGGGATGCCTAGAGGTTTAAAGGCTTGTTGCATACGCTCAATGCAATCGAGTTACCTACGAAAGTGGTCTAGTTAACTTCTTGTTTTTAACTTTGTTTTGTGTTGTTTTGCTCGAGGACTAGCAAAATCTAGGTTTGGGGGTATTTGATCGGTTCATAATTGTATATCATTTTGTACCCTTCTAGCTTATGATTTGGTTATGTTATTGAGTTAAACTTGTGCTTTTAATTCATTTTCTGTTTTGATAAGTTCATAATTTCATACACTTGCATGCCTTCTTTACTTAGTGATTTTGCTTAGTTTCTCTTTATTTTGAGTCACTTACCTTTGTTTGTGTGTTTTGTAGGTTAGGATAGCAAGAGATAACATTTGATGCAAACCATGCATATTATGGGCTGATTGGCATATGAGGAATATGAGCTTAAAGACAAACTAATTTTGGCTACAGCCCATTTCCAGCCCAATTTCGTAGGTCAGCTTCTTGGACTTGGATCAGCATGCTATGGGGCTTGAATGAGGTGAAGATCTTCATGAAACCTGTTCCAATGGGTGTCTAGTACAACATATCCAAATTTCAGCCCAATTGGACATTTGTGGAGTGCTCAGCCCGTCCAACATTGAACCCTGCTCAGGAGGATTTGTAGCTGCCAGCATTTTGCCATGTGACTCTTTTTAGCCATGTGCCTCACCCCACCTGCAACTGACTTTGTACCCAACATAATGAGTGAAGTTGGGAGGCTTTCCAGCTATGAATTTCTGAAGGAGCAAGTTGGCACATGATGGAGCTATTAAAGAGAAAGCAAGTGCATGCATGTGAAGCAAAGAGAAAGGAGAAAGAGAAAGCATGTGCATGAGGAATGATGAGAGGCATTTTGTTTCAGCCTTTGAACATGGGAATTGAATTGGCAGATCACTTTGGAGCTGGAGATCAGCTTTTGAGCTACTAAAGAGAAGCATGTGCATGCATGTGAAGAAATGAAATGAAATGAAGTCAATTCCAGTCCCTGTTTCGGCAGCCAACTTACAGTGGCCAAAACGTATACTTCTACTACTCCGATTGGAAAACATTCTTCATAGAAGTTGTTCCAATGTGTGTCTAGTATAACATATCCAAATTTCAGCCACATTGGATACGTTTGGAAACCTATGGCCTTCCTACACCAAGACAGGTTCAGTAAACACGTTTTTTCAGCAAGGCAATCACATGGGTTGGCAGCAAAAGAAGACCACATGGGTTGGCAGCCACATCTGACCACCTTTGAACCCATGTGATGAAGCTTGAGGTGCAGCAAAAGATAAAGGATGGTGTGGGAGTTCATCATGATGTTCCTCCCTCTTAGCCCTATAAATAGAGCAAGTCTTGATGCTGAAAAATCACACCCCAAGGGGGGAGCTCTCAAACACTTCTCTAGAGCTCCCTTCCCTTCTCTCCCTCAAATTCTCTTAGTTTCTTTTCAAGTTGTCAATTGTTGTAACAAAATGGGTTTACTAAATTTTCCTTCAAGTTTTCTTATTTCCACTTTACTTTTATTTGTAATGTACATTCTTTCTTAAGTATTCAAGTTTAATTAGACTCCAAGTTTCAATTATGGTTTTTGTTCTTATTCATTATGCTTATAAGTTAATATGCTAGTTTGAATGATTGATCACCGTTTAGGTTTGCATGTTAGCTATCTTGGTTTGAATTAAGAGTATACACCATGCTTTAATTCGAATTGAACTATGAATAGGAAGAGTATGTATGGACATTCGACAACAGGGATTAGATACATACTTGGTTGTTTAAATTGTTCTTCTATGCTTAATGGGTTCCTAATGCTTAATTTTAGGTTAGACAACAAATGATCAAATTAGGGAATTAGGAACACAAGGTTTTGACCAAACACCATGGCTTAATCATACATTAGCTAGAATCAATCCGTTAATCGAATTGAACTTGGGAACTTATTTACTTGAGTTATTTCCTTTTTCTTGTTTTATTTATTTTCTTTTTCATTTCTGTTTTGTGTAGGAGAAATGAATTGGATCATTCAATCACCAATCCTCGTGGATCGACCTCGCACTTACATATGCTATACTACCGAACGGCTCGTGCACTTGCGAGTATCACAAGTTGAGGATGCAGCTGAATCTATTTTGATGAAGTGAATTCGACACAACAATTTGCAATTTACACTTGTGAAATAACATGAAAAAAGAAAGTGGAGTTTGCACTTGATAGTAGTATATGTCGGTTATGTCTCATAACTCAGTGAGCTATCAAGCTACATAATCACCCTCTTTCGCCTATATTTTCACCATCTGAATTTAACCAAGAATTGCTATAGGTGGTTTTTACGGGAAAAAAGCAAGGCCAATATGCTTCATAATGGGCACTTGTAGGTTCTACTATGCTTTTAACGTTGGATGAGTTTGTAACTTTTAACGTCCATTATAATGGAATTTTCAACTTGAAAATCCTAAAATAAAATGGTGCTATGACATCATATATATATATAGACCCATGTCGTGACACATATCGCACCCTCCCTCTAGGGACCTAATTTTGGGCCTTTTTGGTCCAGCACATTTATCCTTTAATGTGTCACGTATGTCTAAAGTCCTATGGTTCAATTCTTAATTCTTTAAGTCATGTGGGACCCAACTAAGTTCAATAACTTTAATTATTGAATTAAACTATTCCAATTAGTTTAATTTATTTAATAACGTAATTAATTAAGTCTTTAAGTTGTCTTACAAGTATTGGTCCCGATCAATCCTTGTTGTCAAGTGTTGGGTCAACGGTTGACTTTGACTTTGAGCATCTGTAATGGGCTTCCTAAATTACCTTCATAAACAAATTTTAGGGAGAAATTGAAAAAATACAACTCCAACCATGCAGCCTCCTAAAATAGGGAGACTTCTAGGAGCTCCTAAATCCGAGGAAAGGGAAATGACTCCTAGTGGCTCCTTATAATATAATGCTACTTTATTTTATGCATATTTTAAACTTTTAATTAATGCTAACTATTTTTTAATATTATTTTGTATTGGGATGGACCAATTATATTAAATTAAAAAATAATTATAGTATTTATGACTTCATAAACTAGGGAGTATGATTGGAGTTCAAATTTTGTAGAGAGTTCCTAAGGAGACGTGCATAGAAAGGAAGAAGGAGGAAAAAAACACATATAGACATTAAGTTAGGGTTTTTTTTTTCATTTTTAATTAGGAGTAAATTGGGTTTTTATTTAAAAGATGATGTGTCCAGTTTAAATCACTTATATTAAATTTTAATGAAGTGGCATGTGGATGACGAAAGTCAAGCAGATCATGGCAGAGGAAATCATAGCAAAAGATCCAAATCCGAATATATATGGAGATGTGAATGACAGGGAGAGGCTACAATGGGTGTTTAAAGTGAGGAGGTTATTTGAGGAGACCAATCCCACCGTCAAAATATTTAAAATATCTAAGTATCATGATTTTTTTACATTTGTTGATGGTGAGATTGACCTCCTCAAATAGCCTCCTCACTTAAAACTCCTCATTATAGCCTCCCCGGTGAAAAACATACCCATTCACGATTTGGCCCATTAGAGCATCTCCAAAGGAAGAGGCAAAAGAGTAGGCAAACCTCATTTCCCTTACCACATCAGCATTTTTATGCTCCAAGGAAAGAGGCAAATAAGTGGGCAAAGTATACATACCTTCCCCAACAAGGCAATATTGCATACTTCAAAGTGAAGAGGTATATTAGGCCCCACTTACTTTTTATAATAAAATAACATCTCCACTCTTTCACATACTTTCTATAAAATATAGGGAGATTAACTATTATACCTAATATAGGAGCCCAAATTATATATAAAAAAAACCATATATGAAATGGACTTTAGAAACACACCCAAAGCTCATTTACAACATAACAAAAAAGTTTTTAACTTCTTTTAAATTACAAAACTGCCATTGATTTCTTAAAACAAACCCAACCCCAAAATATCATAAAAAAGTCCAAAACACTCAATAGGGCATCAAAGTAATTTAATAATCAAAATTAAATTCAATAAGGCTAATTGTCATTTTTTGGGTTTGTTTATAGAAATTAAATGGTGTAGGATTTATTTATAATTTTAGTGTTAAGAATGGGTATATGACTAAATATCTCTTAAATATAATAGTAAATATAAAAGATAAATATAAATAATGTAATAATAGTTTGTAGACTTGAATTGCTTAGTCCTTGTATTGACGAACTTTTTTCATGGATATGCAACATGCCACCTAGATTGTTATAGTACAATTTTGTCTATTTCATTTGCATATTTACTTGAAGATGCTCTGGTATCCCTATTTGTAGAGTCGATGGTTAATAGGAAATATTTTTTTTTGATTAGAAGTAAAAATTTAAACGTCTTCGTGTAAGTTTCCCGTAAAAAGCATACGCACACTATTTTTTAACTCTTTTATCTCCTTCACGTTTCAAGCTACACGCAGACGCCGCCACCATCCCTACTCCCACCTTCTCAATCTGATCGGTTTTTCCATTGAAGAAACCTGTGACTAAGACCTCTCCACTGAAGGTGAGTTCTTTCTGTTCCCTGTATAATCAATTTTATATATTGTTTTTTCCAGTCTCTAATTACATTTTTCTTGATATTGAATTTATGCTCTGCAACTTGCATCTCTGTTTGCATTTTTTGTTGAATGATTTACTCCCTTTTTTATTTTGGGCCTTTTGTAAAATTATTGAATTCATTATATTCCTATGCAATTTGAAGTGATTAAATTCATGTTTTGGGTACATGAAGCTCTGACCACAATGAAACACATATGCATAGTGCTTAAACACATATGCATAGTGCTTTTGACTTCATTGAACTTTTGGTTCTATCAAGTCATAAGTGATTTTTTGTTTGGGTATGACAAATGTGCAAAAAAATTTAACATATATTGTTAACAATCATATTAAGAGATTATTGCCTTCAAAGCGTAATCCATTTTAGGATGTAAGTGATCAACCCACCAATCATAATGGAAAACTGAAACAAAATGTATAACAATGTGCATTACAATTTAGGTCTGAAGTTTGCTCCTTTTCTCCTTGTTTATTACTTAAATTTACGTGTTTGCATGAAGTAATATAATGAACCTGATGATGAGCAGGAAAATGGAAACAAAATGCAGTAATGTTTATGTCGGGTAAGAAAACTTTGTGCTTATTATAAGCTGTTTTTAGATTTGAATAGAAGAGAAGAAAAGGGTTCTGGTTGCTTTGACGACTATATGGCACAGGATTTTGTTTTCATTGTTTATGGAGGGAATTAGATCTAGTTCATTGAAACATTCTTTTGGCATCAATCAAAATGGAGATAGAAGTCAAAATTTGCAACTTTTTTTTTTCTTCTTGGTGTGTTCATGTCTGTTTCTGAGGATTCTGAGATTATAAGTATCAAAGAAGGATTTTGGGTCTTGGAATATTATATATTACTGTTAGTAGTGCCTTGTCTTGGAGGGAAAAAGAGAGAGATGCATTTGGTAGCCTGTAGTTGGCTTTTATTAGCTTCCGCTTTGATGAACAATGTGCTATGGACTTCAGTGTATGTCTAAACCAATTTGAGGGGCTACTATATAGTTCTGATAATTTTCACCGATTCGTTTGTTGGAAAATGCCTTGAATTTATGATACTCTGTTGAGTTTTTTGCTCTGTTTTGGTGGTTTTCCTCTTGCTTGTTAGAATGGTCTTTCAACATTATTGCTTTCCTTTTCACCAACCCTCTTAAATGTCTGTATTAGTAGACGTGCTTGCATTTCGTTTCTTCTTGTAGCAGCAAGTGAAATAGTTGTAGACTTTTAACAAAATAAAAAATTTACTTTCCTAGTTATTCCTTTTATTGTTTAGGTGACGAATGGAATCCACAATCAAGCATGCTGTGGTGGTGAAAGTTATGGGTCGGACTGGATCTCGAGGGGCAGGTGACTCAAGTGATAGTCAAGTTTCTGGATGATCAGAATCGTTTCATCATGAGGAATGTCAAGGGACCAGTGAGGGAGGGGGATATCCTTACCTTGCTTGAGTCTGAGAGGGAAGCCAGAAGATTGCGTTGATTGGAGATGGGTCTTCTTCGCTGATGCGTGGACTTCTCAGCTTCGGTTAGTTGCAAACAACTGTTATTTATGCTACTGGTGAACTGCGGTTACGTTGCAAATCTCTATTCTTATATTTTTAGTTAATGTTTCTTGGTATTATTAGCATCACGAACTTGGTATATGGAACCTTTTAAACTTCTATTTCTGAAAATCCTTAGGTTTGGTTGAACGTGTAAGCCCAATGCACATCATCTTGGCTAATAATTCAACAATATTTCCACAACATGCGTAAAATGGAATGACACAGTTACAGAACTTATTCTCCTTTTCTCTTATCCAACTGGTTCCACTCTAGCTAAGACCTCGTTTGTTATCCTCTCTCTTGCGATTGATGCCTGCATATTTCCGTATAAGCTTTACTGAACATTTCAATTTGATTCAGCGTGCTGAACTCTGCAACTCTAGCTTTTAAGAGAACTAATAAAATTTCAGGAAAAAGAGAACTAATAAAATTTCAGTTTTAGAGATGGAACCTGGTTTTCCCAATTTGTGAGACCTGTTTTCAGAGCTAGCAAGAGAGCTTGAACAGCAGACCCTGTCAGTAATCCGATCCAAAGCCCTTCCGCCCTTAAGTGTGCGAGAAAAGCCAGCACCACACCCACTGGAGTGCCAACTAGGTAATATGCACCAAGATTTACATATGCACCTATGTGCTGCCATCCAGTTCCTCTAGCAACCCCTAATTGAAATAAAAACAAACATTAAAGGTCTATTCGGAAGCGAAGAAATCAGCCTCCTAGGTCTGTCTATGAGATTTAGGCGGCCCTGTATGAATATTGAAAATGAGGAATTCTATAACACTAGAGCCCTCTGCGGTCACACCACTTGCATCACAATCAGCCATGAGCCCTTCTCCGCTCTACTGCCTATTGTACGTCTTTTGTACATCTCAGCCTGGTGTGTTCTGAGTTCCTAAAGGCACCAATTACCCTCTAAAGAAGGATTGAAAGTGAGAGAAGTTTGGGAAACAAACCTGAAAGGACTGCTTGTAACCCATCCGTAACAATTGAGAGACTAATAAGAGGAGCCATATCTGCAATACGCTCCACAATCTCCCTGTCGCTGCTGAATGCATGTCCCAGAATATGGCGGTAAGAGAAAAGAGCTGTGCTTACAACAATCATTTCCACCATTGCAAGAACCATGACAGCACAAACTGTGACTTTAGCAGCCTGAGGATTCCCAGCTCCTAACTCATTTGAAACCCGAGTGCTATGAAATTGGCAAAGTATTCTTTGAGAACAATGTAGAAGAATATGAAGATTTTCTGTTGGTGTTTTCCAGGAACAGGTTAGGAGCAAACCTTGCTGTGGCTCCAAACGCATATGGTATGAAGTAGTGCAAGTATGTAATTGTAAAGCTGCTCACAGTGGAGATGGAAAAATCAGAAGCAAAATCTCCATAATGTATTGAACAAATTATACATGAAGGAAACATTACCATATAGAAAGCACTGAAGTCTCCAATTTTGGATTTGATAAAATCCCAGAAAGCAATATAAGTACCTCATAGATCCACCATTCAAGGCTACAAATGTGTAGCAGGTCAAATAAAGAAAAACACAATACAAATTAGACATTCATGATAGAATCAATCTAATCAACAAACGATATTCACAATATGGGAACGGAACATTTCATTATATATATAGAGGAGCCTTCAAGCGCTAACCGGTTAATAAAAATACAATGCTAACCATTTGTTTGGGCCCACTACATAACGTCATATCATATTCCGAATTTTAGGTTATCATTCAAAGATCACCATTGCAAAAAACAATTAGCTCAATTAGACAAAATAAATAGATGAACATAATACTTTCTATAATTAATGACAAGATTCAAGATAATAATCAAATGGCTAAACGATTTCTGATTCAGCTAAACTTTTGCAAGGGTGATCTTGGAATGATGAACGATTTGAATCATGAGAAGACATTGTGGAGTGAGCCCAAATTAGTGATTAACGTCATATTCACTTACAAACCAGTTAGCGCTTGAGTGCTCGTGTGTGTGTATACAATAAGACTACAATCTTCTTAGAGTGAGGAAGAAAAGAGAAAATGATTACCAAGCCATTAAAGCTGAAGGAACAGCAAAGCGGAAGAACTCCTTAATGTTTAGAAAGACCTCAATTGAAAGCACATGTGCACGAGTCTTTTCACATGCTACAGAATACTTCATGTAAAACCCAAGTAAAAGCACATTAAACCAATAAGAGAAGCTTATAGCTAATGCTGCTCCAATACTTCCTAGTTTGAGTTTAAAGGTGAGACCCCAACAAAGAGGTACATGCAAACACAGAGCTGCACAAGAGCTATACAGCATTGGAAGAATCAAACTCTGTGTCTGGAAATATCGAACGAGCGATTGAAGTACGGCGTAGGAGAAGAGATTAGGGATGAGACAGAGTGAGTATTTGTGGGCTACAGTTGAGATCAAAGGGTCTTGGCCTATCAATTGTAGGATTTTGTCTGTGAATATCCATAGTAGAGATATTGGGACACAGACCAAACAAAGACAAAGGATGGATGTGTAAGTGTAAATTCCAAGCTTTTGATATTGCTCTGCGCCATATGCTTGTCCACACAGCGTCTCCAATGCACCAACCAGACCAAACTGCAACATTTTGAAGGATCAATTATCATGAGTAATTAAATTAAGGTAACTTGGCAACTAAGTAAACAAGTCCGTTGAACGAAAGTTATGATTTTAACAAGGTGCTTGAGTTTCCCAGCTTTGAGTATAACTTAATTTGCCAATGTAACTCCAAATCAGTGCAGATCAAACCTAGCTAGTGTTTGGAAGAAGACCAAAAATCATGATTGAAGCTAGTTGTTTGAAATTGAAGGGAGACAAGACCTTAAAATATGAACAAGTTGCATGGCTTGCAGTCAAAGGAGAAAAAGGGAGAGAGGACATTACAAGAAGACTGAAGCCAGTAACATTGGTGAAAGAGGTGGCAATAGAGACCCCGGAAAGCGAGAGCTGATCAACATGTCCAACCATCATCACCGAAACAACCTGTATAAGGTACTGCATCACCGCGACAGCCACCATCGGCGCTGCTACGTAGCTCACCTTCCTAAGCTCTTTCAGGAACACCCTCCATTTTCCTCCCATTTCCTGCCTTAGCTCTGTCAAAGGCAGTTGTGCATCCTCAATATTCATTCATAATCTCTAACTACACCCATACTTTATAATAACAAAACACAAGAAAAGTCCAGAAAAAGAGAGGTGTACGTATTTAGTGGTGGCTTGTCTTTATTCGATTATCCTGTCGGATTGCATGGGAGTAGTCATCTGTGTAAGGCAAAGCGCTCTTCCACTCTCTTGTAATTATTATTATGTTTCTTTATTTTGTAAAAAGCTACCCCACAAGAATGCTACCAAAATTCTGACAAGAAAGTGAAGAATCCACCTATCAATCATAAAGGAAAACCAAATACATGCATTACAATTTATATGTGAATTTTTTTGCTCTTTTTGTCCTTGTTTATTACTTAAGTTTACTGTTTGCAATGAAGTAATATAATGAAACTGATAATAAATAAGCAGAAGGAAAATAAAATGTACTAATGTTTTTTGCCCCTTTAAAAAGATATATTGATAAAGATAGTCCTCGTACATAATAAGGATGACACATGCAATTCATGCGTATGTCAACAGTGGTGGAGCCAGGATTTCACATTAGAGGAGGGCCTTCATAATTTTTTTAAAAATAGTTAGAGATATATTTAATGGTTCAAGCTCTAACCGGTTAATTAGTTAATATTACATTAAGAACTACTCATTTTGGCCCACTTCATATTATCATTTCATATTGACTAATAATATATCCATTCATTACAATCATATAATTGTTATGAATTTTAAAAATTGTTGAAAATTAATCTCATCATCTACACTATTCAAACTATAAAAAAAATATTCATAAATCCCAAAGTTAAACAAAAGAGGAAGAGAGATTTTTTAAACATAACGAGAAAAAACTTGCTACAAGACAGAGAAACCAAAGCAAAAGCATAAAAGCCAACAAAAACTAAAAGCTACGGGGGATTAGATTATCCAGAGAATCAAATGACCCAAAACACCCGATCTGTGTATGTATATACATAAGTAAATATCGAGAAAGAAAAGAATTGAGGGGGGCAGCCTAGGCCCACCTTGGTCCTTAGGTGGCTCCGCCCACTAGGTGAAAATGAACGTATAAGCGCTTTTTTTTTTTTTTTTTTTTTTTTCTCTTAAACTCACAAATACAGGACACCATAGAGATACTTTTTATACAAGTAATCTTGGATGGGGAAAATCAAACTTAAAACCTCAGTTACATGGGTAAATGCTCTTAATCATATAAATTATACTACTTTTTTTTTTTGGGTAAATATTTGGATACAATATTAGTTTTCAACTTTCCAAAATATAAACTAAAAAAAGGTGACTTGCTTTGTCTCAAGTATACGTATAATTAATGGATCATAAGTAGGAGTCCCATATGGACAAATGCTGCATATTCTCACACTCCCCCAACTCAACCTCCTCATCATAGTACTCAACACACGACATGTCGTCCCCTAACAACGACAGACCCTCATGGCAATGAGCCCTGTACATGTACTGCATCCACAGCTTCGGCGAGTCCAATGGAGACTCGTTAATAGTCTGGATTTGACTCGGAGACAGCCCCACCGTCACAGGCATTGAGCTCAAACCCCTCGGCGAAGACGAACCACCTACCGCCTCCGTTGAAACAGCCCCCATTCGCAGCCTCCTAACACTCAATGCAGCCTCTTTAGCCGCCAATTGCACGTCCATCGGGCTAGAACTCGCCGGCCTCGGAAGCCTATCAACCAGTTCAGGAAAATTCAGCACCGCGCCACGTCCTCTCAGGTGCAATGCCGCAGCATCATAGGCAGCGGCCGCCATTTCTGGCTCTTCGTAGCTCCCAAGCCATATTCGAGTTTTCTTCCCTGGCTCGCGGATTTCAGACACCCATTTGCCCCATTTTCGCTTGCGAACGCCTCTGTATTGTGCCGAAGAAGGGACGTGGTGGCAATCGGCAGCCGGTGGTTCCATTAACGATGGGGGGTTTAGTAAAATT
This sequence comes from Prunus fruticosa, assembly GCA_018703695.1. NCBI lineage: Eukaryota > Viridiplantae > Streptophyta > Magnoliopsida > Rosales > Rosaceae > Prunus > Prunus fruticosa. The sequence goes on along the minus strand of CM031917.1, from coordinate 65,577,834 downwards.
TGTTGGTTTTGTTTAGAGCTTCGATCAGAGGAAGAAATTTTAGTGTGATGAGTATGGATTTGGTGCTTTAGATATATACAAGTACGTTAGTATGCAGATGCGGTGATTATTAAAGCATTAGGGTGGGGGTGGTGCTGGAGCGAGGTTTCCAAGTAGTTACGTAAGTGGGAAGATGCTGGCAATTAGCGCATGTGCATATTAATTTTTTCCATTCAAATAATGCCACGTGCTGATGTTCACATACAGTTTTTTTCTTCTTTTTTTCTGATGATGTTCACACAGTACATGTACTGTTGCTGTTGTTTTCACTTGTATATATGAACGTATTTTTATATATGTGACATGTCATTCTTTAGAAATGGTTTTTTTACAAACAGGACAGGGTATAAAATCTAGGTTATTCGAACTTATTAATAAACTAATAACTTATACATGTAATTGTATATATGATTTTTTTATAACGTGACATGCCGTTGTAGTGTTATTTATCTAGTCAAATATTGTAACGTGTATAGCGAGTGATATGTTTATATATTTTTTATGTATATAATGCTATACTACATTTTGTAATTTGAGTGGTTGGATAACGCCACATATCACATAACGCATAATACTATGATCATCATAACGAAAAAATTATTCGCTTGATTGAGAATATTTATGTTACTTGACTATCAATCAGAATTTGGATATTCAAATCATAAAATTACACATCAAGGTGGTTTCAGATTAAGTCGCCAATTAATTTGAATACTAATAGTATAATTGAACTTGTTAGGTCTGTTGTATGATGTTTTTCATACTATCAGTCAGCACTATTATTCATCATGTAAAATCATGCAAAGTTTTTATTTCAAAAAATAAACGCGACTCTACGAAAGTTTCGAATTTATTTAAATTTGTTCGTAAAGTGAGTTTAACCCAATCTATTTTGAAATTATGACTCCATTCTTCATTAGTTTACTTAATAGTCTCTTAGTGTCAATACACTTTTCTTTTTATATTTATTTGTTCGTTTATGCTTATTTTAAGATATTTTTGGTTGGACATAAGATCTTTTAGTTTTTAATTTTTTAAATTTTGAATAAACAGAGAAACAGTACACAATCATATGAGATATGAGTCTTTTGCATTTGATTCGGGACCAGAAAAACAGGTCAAAACTTTGCATGAGTGGACCTGTTGTGGGCAGGGACGGACCCACAGTGGGGTCAATGGGGTCAAACGACCCTATGGACTCCATGAACACAAGGTAGAAGGTCCCTTTGAATTGGTGTGTGACCCCATGAATGGGTGAAAAAGCAGGCTGCAGATATGAGGAAGAAGAAGCTGAACAGAGGTTCTGTTTTTTTAAAAAGAAGCTGACCAAAACGGCGTCGTTTTGGCCCAGCTTCTAATTTTTTTAAAAAAAGGCTGGCCAAAACGGCGTCGTTTGGGACCAGCCCAGCGAAATTTTTTTTAAAACGCGCTGTCTTATGGTTGGGCTCTCATACAATGCCTTTCTATTCGAATTTATATACACCAAATTTTCAAGAAAGGAATGCCCTCAACCAATGGGACAACACCACGTCGTTGATAACTTCCTTTTTTTTCATGAACTGAGGGGTGAGCTAACTTTTCTAAGTCATCGTATGCGTCTTGGAACCACTTGTGACACACAACTTAACTTCGCACATGACAAGCAACTTAATTCATGCACTAACAAATTTTTACTTATTTTTTTTTATATAATAAATTATTTTTGCATGTGCGTAAAATTGTGATTTGTACGATAGAAAAATGGATACGGATCTTCTGCTATAATTTTATCTGCCATAATAGTATAACTAGCTGCAATGATTTTTTTTTTTTTTAAGACCTGGCCAAAACGACGTCGTTTTAGTCCAGGTCTTTGAAAAAAAAAATTAAACAGATTGTGAACAGACCCTCAGAACTCCAAAACCCCCATTTCCTAAACCTCAAACCTAACTCCCCAATCTCCACCTCCCACAAACCTTTAACCCTCTCCCCCACCAAGCCTTTAAAAAAAAATTTGAACTTTTACACTATGACCCTACGAGATATCGATTCCTGGGTCCGTCCCTGGTTGTGGGCACACCACAACACATAAAGCACACGAAATAGACTTGGTATGGAAACGTAGACGCACACACGTGTATACATATGTATTTTTTGAATGAATTAACACTTGTACCAACCACATAGAATAATACATGAAGCTAGAAATATATTATAAAACATGGTTTGTAGGTCAAGGCCTTCACTGTTTTTAGTCATCTAGTTTCAAAAACAGCTGTCTCAAGCTAAGCTTGACTGCCAGCCAGCTGGTTTGTCTCTTCTCTTCATATCCGATCCATGGAAAGAAATGGCCCCTTGTCACCAACAACAACCTTGAAACATGCATGCAATGGGGAAAAAAAAAACAAATTTCTTAGTTGACTGACTGAATCAGTCGCACCGCCCCTCACCGTACCCAAGTACGGTTTGCGCGTGAACAGGCAGATTCTGATTGACCACAATATATCGCTAGCCAGCTGATAAGGAAGGCCTCTTTCTTTTCTCTCTCTTTCTTTTTCTCTCTATCCCATGATCCGTACGACATTCTAATGGTCTATGACCAGATATATATTACGGGTGGCAAGAGATGGACTATTTGGCAAAGTGGCTTTTGGCTAATGGCAGACCAATAAAGTTTGTCAAGGGGGTTACTAATTTGTACCATGTGTTTGGGTTTACCATATGGGTAAGGAAGGAGGCACTAGGGGTTTATGTTGAGGGGTGAACAATGTACTGATGCGTTCAACCCTGCCGTCAAATAGTTGTCCAATGATAACCCTACAATTGATAGCTATTCGGGATGCCTTTATTATAACCCCACGTTATAAGTTATAACTCCCTTGTTACAGTCTCTTCGAGGCACTAGACCATCTCTTGAGCTGCAAGGTTACTCAGAAAGAGTCATTCTATAATGAGGGCCTTATATATGGCTCTTAGGTGAGATCCTATCTCTTAATTGTTGGATTAGACTAATCAATTTGATCAAACGGTTAACCAATTTGATCCAACGGCTAAGAGATGGAGCCTCACATAAGGGCCACATATAAGGCCATCACTATAGAATTCTTGTACCCATAAAACGAACTTCTCGGCGTAATGAGCCATCGACATCCTTTTGGGCTTTTTGGCCGAATGAGCCATCTCTCATTATCCTGTCAGTAATACTAATAAAACAAAATACATATTTGTTAATAATACAGTCTAACCCAATTTATTTATGCTAAATTTGCGGGACTAAACATCATCCAAAAGTTTACATGGATGAAATAAAAATTTCTTGTTGTCTTCTTTTATGGCTCTTTCTTTTTTCTTACTATGACCAAGGCAATAAAGCAGGAGAGGGTGTATGATTAAATTGTGTCTGTGGTTAGATCAATGCAATGCAGATATGTTTATCAGGTGTTAGATCATAAAACACTCAATGCATTTCACTATTCATATGATGTAGAAAAGAACATACCATCTTCCCCTCTAATTGCTTCTTTCCATTTTCAAAAATGATGATTAAGAATTAATTTGAAACTGAATTACTTTCTGATTAATCCATGTAGTATGTGGACCGGGAGCTAAAATATAATGGCATCAGCTGCTAAAATATGAGAGATTGGACAAGGCGCCACATCAAATATATGCAGACCAGGAGAGCAAACTCATAAACGTCCGCAGCACAATTTTGTTAGCGATACAGTATCAGCGATGACCTTGTTCTGTTTCATTCTTAAGATTTTTCTCATCATTCATACGTTGTTTTTCCATCAAAATAGGTCTTAGATGAATGAAACATATGTTTCTGTTTCCCTCAAACAGTTTCTCAGCTGTTAGATCATAAAATACTTAGAGATATGCAAAGTGAGTCAGATGCATTTCAATACATCTTAGCCATTCATATATGACTTAACGAACATAAACACACGACTTTTGAAAAATGGCTCTATGGGTAGCCACTGTTTCACTGGACGATTCAAAAACTACTAAAGTACGTAGTTCCTCAGAGTACAATTTACAAAGAAATGACACAAAGGAAGTTTTGCAAATCATCAATACAACAGTAGATTAGGGCCCATTTGTTACTCCTTCCTCCCATCCTCCCCTCTCATCCTCTCTCTCAATCTCATCTCCACTTGCATTCTACTCTCATTTTCCTCTGTATTCTAGCACAAAAAATGAAAACTAAAAACTAAAATTCAACAACTGATACTTTTTTCTTTCCTCATAAATCTCAGTTAACCCATCATTCAGACCTTAATTTCAAGTTGCAATAAGTTGTATACACAGGCCTTGGTTGCTTGCATTTGCTCTGCATCCTCAAGCGCGCGCAGCTTGAATAGATTTGAGATTGCCAACGAATTGTTCAACTTCTTTGAGATTAACGACTTTTCTAGCTTAAGATCACACACCAAATCAAAGTTACCGAAAGCAAACAAAACACACCTTCTCGAGTAACAACAAAACACACCTTCTAGGCAAATTGCAAACCCGAATTCACCAGTTCCTCAAGAGTACATTTTACGAATTAATGACACACAAAAATGAGGGCAATCATCAATGTTTGTAAATCAAGCTCGGTAGAACTTCCAAATTCAACATGTAGTAGTTCTCAAGGCTGACTTTTGATGGTTTACATCACTCTGTTTGCTTCAATAGAGTCCCTGAAATGATGACACATACATAGTTGATCAATTAATTTGCTTCTTGCAATCATTTCTCAATTCGGGAATTAAATTTTTTGAGAAACAACTAAAGCTAATACTTGCAGATTAAACAAAACAACAAACCTCGTGTGGCATAACAAGTAAATTAATTTATTAATACTACCTAATTGAAAATTAACTCCAGAGATTTAACAAAACAAACATCAAAAGCACCTTTCATACTCATTTGAAAAATCCTCTTCATAGAAAAATTATGATATCATATATGCGAACAATTACTTATAATTTTAGTAGGAAGAAAAATACCTAACGAGTCACCATCTCAAGATTATATATGCCCCCGAGACAGATGTTTTCATAAATGTGCTTTGCGAGTCACAACCATTCACTAAAGATTTTGAAGGAAACAAATAAGATCATAGTTGGAATTGATACATAAGTATGTAAATAAGAGATTGCTAGAGCTCAGTTACCTTCTGTCTATGCGGATGTTTGGGTTCGTAGCAGAAATCTTGGCCCACTCTCCATTGCCTTCTTGGTAACGCTCTGAAAGTCTCTGAGAGCCTGAGATGCGAAGAGTCTGCAATGGTGTTTTGAAGACGAAGTCTGGCAGTGCTTTTAGCAATCCGCAGCCTTCAATTGTTAACTTAGAAAGGCATGGCATGATTGTAATTTCAGAATCCTCTTTCGTCCACTTTTCCACGCCTTCCCACTCTTCCCAATTCCACATGAAGCCAAAGCAGAGTTCTTTCAATTTTGGGAATAATATCTGGGGTGCTCTGATTCTGATTGAGGTTTGATCTTCTAATCCCAAAAATTCAACACCGACCTTTCTCACTCCTTTTATCTCCCATAGGGTCAGTTTTTCAAGGTACTCCAATTTCCCAAGAGGCCAAAGTTCACACTGTGTCCCCCAAGCAACACTAAGGTATCTCAAATTGTGTAGAGACGGAATCCAATTGGGCCACGTGGTGCATTTACTACCATTAATATCTAAAGTTCCAAATCTGGGTGCGGTCGTAAGGCATTCAGGATTTCGACACTAGTACTTATGTTCCCCTGCCTAATAAAAAAAACGGTGAGATGAAATAGCTTTTTGTCCCACAATTGTGCTTCGATTCTACGTTAGTTCTTTGTGCCTCCAATTTTTTAGGGCCCCCAATTTTTTTAAAACGTGTTATATAAATTAATATGTTAAATATTGTATATATAAAACCCGCGTAGGACATTTACACAAGAATGGGCTTGGCAGCCTTGGTTTGCTGCACTTTAATTTCCCCTCCTTTTCAGAATATGAAGCCCAAACAAATGGAGATGTAAAATTAAATATAAATGTTGGAGCAACTTCTAATGACTCTCGGTACATCTCCTGTAACATCCCACATCGACCAACGGAGAGGGAGTGATGTGACTTATATGTACATGTCCACCTTCATCTAGCACGAGGGTTTTTGGGAGCTCACTGGCTTCGGATTCATGGGAACTCCGAAGTTAAGCGAGTTTGGGCTAGAGCAATTCAAGGATGGGTGACCCACTGTGAAGTTGCTCGTGAGTTCCCAGAAACAAAACCGTGAGGGGCGAGGGGGGGCCCAAAGCGGACAATATCGTGCGACGGCGGAGCCGATCTGGGATGTGACATCTTCCTTTACAGTTTTACAATAGAGATGCTCTCAGAGCACTTCCACTCATTTGCCATGGCAAAGGGCAAGGGCTGTTACTATTCACATGAATAGTGGCAACCATTGCAAAAGGTTGTGGTGTTTCCATCCATTGTCATGGCAACCACTATTCACATGAGATATGATGACATGAATTTGTATAGAGTTTTGGTGTGAGAATTGAAGAATATGACTAAGTGTTTATTTTTTAAAAAAAATTGAAAATTTTAGCATTTTTTTAATTTTTAAAATTTTTTTTTGGTTGCTGACATCAGGCAAGAGGTTAGGCTGGTTTCGCCTGCCTGGCCGGCCCTGCCTCGTGGGGCCCACGGCTTGCCAGGGCAAGCTTGGCCCGCTGGAAGCTGTTGCCTGGGCTCGGGCCCTGTTATGCCAGGGCTGGGGGCTATGGTTGGACTTGCTCTCATCTCATACATTAATAATCGGGTAGATGGAAGTCAGTCCTCATCTTTATGGCTTCTAAACATTTCTCATTTACGTTGTCATATAAGAGCACTTCCACCTATTTGCCATGGCAAAGAGTAAGGGTAAGGCAAGGGCTGTCACTATTCAGGTGCATAGTGGCAGCCCTTGCAAAAGGCTTGTGGTGTCTCCACATATTGCCATGACAACTACTATTCACATGAGATATGAGGAGAGGAATTTGCATAGATTTTTGGTGTGAGAAGTGAAGAATATGACTAAGTATTGATTAAAAAAAATTCTGAAATTTTTAGTATTTTTTTTTATAAATGAAATATCTTGATGGGCTTAATCTTTTGGGGATTGATGTTGCCATATAAAATCAAGTCATTTTTCTGTCTCAAAGAAAGCATGTCTTAGATTTGTTGACTAAAGCGGATATTCTTGCCTGCAAACCAGTACATACACTGATAGAACTTTTGTTTTTTTTGTGGAAACAGTGACAAAACTGAACCATTGTTTGGGGGATTATCCAAAATTAAGTTCCAGCAAATAAAGATATCATTGTCAACGATTGGGTGGGAGATTAGTTTATTTGGCACGTACTCGTTCATATATGGATGAATTATGCTTGTATGTCTTCTTGTTATGCCTAGCGAGTCACCGATTCTATCTGATTACACAAAATAAGCAGCTCTTATAGTTGCTCTGATCGTGTTCAGTTAATTCCATAACAGCTCAGCAGCTAATGTCTCTGTCAAGTTCTCATCAAAATTTCAGTTATTAGGACTTCTGTAGGCAGACTTTGATGGTTGACATCACGCTTTTTGCTTAGATAGAGTCCCTGAAATGATGAAAGGATTTCGATTTAGCAATTTTTTTGAAACATCAAAAGCATGCAGATAATACAAAACAACAAACCTCATGTAGCCTTTGGGTAACTTGATGACACTTGCAGGGGAATTAAAATGAAACTTTGGGTCACTCTTCCCTCCATTCCATGCCACGAAAAGCTTCAGTAACTAAGATATGAAAAATCCTACATGCCATTAGAATTTGACAACTAGCAATCACAAATTCAAGCATTTATTTAAGTATTACAAAGGCTTACTTCACATACTGATAAAAAAAACTTACCCATTGTAGGTAAAATCTTCATCAATCAGTCAAACGAACAGCAAGACAAGTTCCCGTGACGGTGTATCGCTGCTTTTCGGTCATCTGGCATAGCATGTGTTGGTTAAGATAGAGGGAACACGCAAAATTAGCAATCACTAGCTGAAGTTAAATCTTGTTTTAATAGTTTAAGAAATTAATTACCCATATAATCATTGGATTGCAGTAAGAAGATGTAAGGACTAAAAATCGGACCGAGGGTGACAATGCACAAAGTATTTGAAAGTCATATATACAAACGAATGCATGAAAAACTTATGAAGATATATATATCATATGAAACAAATTGCATTTTGATAATGATTCGAATGAAGATATATATCTACCTCAGCAGTTGCACCTTAACTAGAAAGTGCAGTCCGTCTCCAATATATGCTCCATGTGAAAAACATTTACGACCCTAGACACCCTCCCTCTATAAATTTTTTATAAAAAAATAAAATATGCAGACCAGGCGCAAGCTCATAAACATCCGCAGCACAATTTTATAATATCAGCGATGAGCTTGTTCTGTTTCATTCAAGAATTCCTTCTTAAGATTCTTATCATTTCATACATTGTTTTCCCATTAAAATAGGTATTAGATGAATCAAGATATATGTTTCTCAGCTGTTAGATCATAAAACAGAAAGTGATCAGTCAGATGCATTTCAATACATCTTAGCCAACATACACGTGACTTTCAAAAAATGGGGAAGAAAATAACTCTATGGGTAGCAACTATTTCAGTAGACGATTCAAAAACTACTAAAGTACGTAGTTCCTCAGAGTACATTTTACGAATTAATGACACAAAGGAAGTTTTGCAAATGATCAATACACCAGTAGATATAAGGTGTTTACAAAGTTTGTGCTTACAAAACAAAAAAATCAGGGCAATCATCAATGTTTGTAAATCAAGCTCAGTAGACCTTCCAAATTCACCATGTCTCTGTCAAGTAGTTCTCAAGGCAGTGGTGAAAATAATCAAAATTTCCGTTATTGGAACTTCCGTAGGCTGACTTGGATGGTTTACATCACTCCGTTCGCTTCCATAGAGTCCCTGAAATGATCAATATTTCAGTTATTAAAATGAAGGAAAGAGTAGAAACTGCTTGTCCAGTTATAAGAATCAATTAATTTGCATCTTGCAATCATTTTTCGATTTGGGAATTAAATTTTTTGAGAAACAACCAAAGCATGCAGATTAAACAAAACAACAAACGTCGTGTGGCATAACAAGTAAATTAATTTATTAATACTACCTAATTGAAAATTAACTCCAGAGATTTAACAAAACAAACATCAAAGCACCTTTCATACTCATTTGAAAAATCCTCTTCACAGAAAAATTATGATATCATATATGCGAACAATTACTTATAGTTTTAGTAGGAAGAAAATTACCTAGCGAGTCACCATCTCAAGATTATATATGCCGCCGAGACAGATGTTTTCATAAATGTGCCTAGCGAGTCAATATTCTCTGAAGATTTTGAAGGAAACAAATATGATGATAGTTGGAATTGATACATAAGTATGTAAATAAGAGATTGCTAGAGCTCAATTACCTTCTTTGTATGCGGATGTTTGGGTTCGTAGCAGAAATCTTGGCCCACTCTCCATTGCCTTCTTCGTAATGCTCTGCAAGTCTTCGACATCTGCCAATCTCAAGAGTCTGCAGTGGTGTTTTGAAGAGGAAGTCTGGCAGTGCTTTTAGCATTCCGCACCTCTCAATTCTTAACTCAGAAAGGCATGGCATGATTGTAATTTCAGAATCCTCTTTCGTCCACTCTTCCACTCCTTCCCACTCTTCCCAATTCGGGAGGTCGTAAAATAATGCGAACAATTAGTTTTACTTTTAGTACAAAATTAAAAAGGAAAGTACCTTTTAAAGAAGATGATTAAAGTACCTTTCATACTCATCTCAAGATTATATATGCCGCCGACAGATGTTTTCATAAATGTGCTTTGCGAGTCACCATCCTCTGAAGATTTTGAAGGAAACAAATAAGATCATAGTTGGAATTGATACATAAGTATGTAAATAAGAGATTGCTAGAGCTCAATTACCTTCTTTGTATGCGGATGTTTGGGATGTGAGAAATCTTGGCCCACTCTCCATTGCCTTTTTGGTAACGCTTGAAAGTCTCCGAGAGTATAAGATCTCAAGAGTCTGCAGTGGTGTTTTGAAGAGGAAGTCTGGTAGTGCTTTTAGTAAAGGGCAATGTCGAATTGTCAACTCAGAAAGGCATGGCATGATTGTAATTTCAGAATCCTCTTTCGTCCACTCTTCCACGCCTTCCCACTCTTCCCAATTCGGGAGGTCGTAAAAGTGGAGTTGTTTCAATTTTGGGAATAATATCAGGGGTGGTGATCTGATTCTAAATGAGGTTTGATCTTCTAATCCCAAAAATTCAACACCGACCTTTCTCACTCCATCCATCCCGGATAGGTTCAGTGTTTCAAGGCACTCCAATTTCCCAAGAGGCCAAAGTTCACACTCTGTCCCCCAACTAACACTAAGGAATCTCAAATGGTGTAAAGACTGAATCCAATTGGGCCCCGTGGTGCCATTATAATCCCAAATATTTAAAGATTCCAAATCTGGGTGCGGTCGCAAGGCATTCAGGATTTTCTATACTACTACTATTGTTCGTCTGCCTTTGAAAATCAACGGTGAGATGAAATAGCTTTTTGTCCCACAATTGTGCTTTCTCAATCTCGCTCTTATCTGTCACATCCCCCACAAGTTCTATTCTGAGACTTCCCTCAAGGTTCAACTTTCTCAGATCCCCAATTTGGAATGCTTTATCGTTGTCGCCACCACACCGACACACATCTAGTGTTTGCAAACTTGTTAATCTCCTTATCCCTTTGGGCAAGAATTCCAGAGCTACACACAACCAAACCTCAAGATGCTTTAAGCTAATCAAGTTTCCCATTTTTTCAGGCAATTTTTTAAGTCCACCATAGCAACAACGAAGGCGTAAGGTAGACAAATTGTACAAACCACAAATACTGTCCGGTAATTTCTCCAAATCTTCATTGTAAGACAAATCAATATGCCTCAAATGTATCAATTCACCAATCTCCTCTGGGAGTTCTTTGATGGAATTACCACTCAAATTTAATGTCCTAAGACATTTCAATTGTAAAATTAAATTTGGGTCTATGGTAGTAATTCTTGAATCAAAAGTTGCGAGCGTGCGAAGATTTTTGCAATTGTAAGATGAGATAGAAAGTGGACCTTCAGGAACATATCTCAAGGTCAAATGACGAACCTTATCACCCAATACATTTGATTCGCTGATAGTTTCCTCGCCATGATAGATAATCAAACACTCATTCTTGGTGAGAAATTGCACAAAGTCATGCACAATATCATGCATTTTGCAACTTGTAATGGTACCAGTTTTAAGATCTTCATCAAAATCCTGGAAAAATGATCGGGCCACTAAGTTGTCAAAAACTGCATAACCCGTTGTTCCCTTACTTTTATTCCCTTTCGAAATAACATAATCTTGTGCCATCCAGAGATTAATCAAATGATCTCGTTGGAACTCGTGATCTTTAGGAAAAGTAGCACAATATAAAAGGCAGCATTTAATTGTTGGGGCCAAATCATTATAACTTAAGAATAGGTGTTGGAAAACTTCTTGCTCGACTTTCTCTAGATCCCATATCTTACTATTCAAAATACCCTTCCATTCTCTCATTGTTCTTTTATTCTGCATGAGACTACCTAAAGTCTTTGCAGCAAGAGGCAAACCCTTACACTTCCTTACAATTTTCTCACTTATATCTCCAAATGCCTCATCTACATTCCCATCAGAAAAGGCCATATGATTGAAGATTGCCAAACAATATTCATCACTCAACCCTTCCAGATTGATCATGTTTGGTGTTGCTCTCATCATATTAGCAACCTCTAGTTTTCTTGTGGTGACCAATATTCTGCTGCCTTTAGCACCACTTTGGATTAATGGTACCTTTAATTGTTCCCACTTTTTAGGATCATCGGTCCATACATCATCCAAGACAAGGAGAAACTTTTTGCCCCGGATGGATCTAGACATACATTGCAAGACCTCATCCAATTCATTTGAACTTGGGGCGTAATCGCCACTAATGGCTTTAGCAATCTTAATCTCATCAAAAGGGTCTGAAACACAAACCCATTTTCTGATCTCAAAATGGGCTTTAACATTGTCATCATTATAGGCTAGTTGGGTCAAAGTGGTCTTACCCATGCCTCCCATCCCTACAATAGGGATGATAAGGAGCCCCTTTTTTTCTTCACTACCATCACCCAACAACTTTGTTATCAAAATATCCTGTTCCTTTTCACGACCAAATGTCTCAGACATATTGACAAAAGATGCAGTTTGAGGTCGTTGAGGTTGTTGAGGTTGTTGAATGCCTAATTCTTTGTGTAGAAACTGATACTTTTTTCTTTCCTCATAAATCTCAGTTAACCTATCATTCAGACCTTGTATCTTCTGAGCAATTTTATGATGATGAATTACCCGACTCACTTGGCCAAAACAAAAGCAACGGGAGAAACTAGAGAAACATACCTTCTTATTGGGGGGAACAGGAGCATTTTGTTCTCTTTCTTGCTTCTCAACTTGTTGTTTCAGAATGGCAGTGTTCCACTCATCCAGCGCATCCACCATCTGGTAGGATATATCTTTGAGCTCATCCAACCAGATTTTGACAGCTTGATCCGTCACTTGGCGTTGCTCTCATCCTCAAGCACAGCTTGAATAACTCGGAGAGTCCGAGTGAATTTCTCAACATCTTCCTTCACGTTCAAAACTAGTTTCACCCCTCCTCCTATGTATTCATAGGTTGCAGAGGCCAAGCGATCTAGCAGCATGGAAATGAGCCCATCAGCCATTTTGAGCTTCAGAAAACGGAAAAAAAGGAGATAGGAAAGTGATATCAAGAAGAAAGAAATGCTGGATATGGTATAGTGCTATGATTGCATGTCTTCTGTATCCAGTTCACATAGAGAATAAGTGTTCAAAATCCGAGTCAAAACAAAAACCTCGAAGCCAATTATTTAATTTCAAATTCCACGCACCCTCTCCTGGTTTGATGGATTTTTCTACTTGCGTTAAAGTTGGCTTTGTCTAAGCGTGGGGAGGAGGAACCGAGAAAAAATAGTTAAGTAATTCTGGTAGTGCTGGCACAATTAGTAATTTGCGCTGTTGGGTGACAAGAACACGTGCTTACCCCATTATCCAAGGGATTAAAATAATTTCATGGACAAAAATAATGTCGAAATCTGTGTTTGCTTTTTCTTTTTTTTTTTTTTTTTTGGTAAAAGAGGGGGCTAAACGCCCAAACAAGACAAACTACAAACCAAAAGAACGGGGCCTCACAGCACCCCTAGCATCCTCAGCAAGAATAAATTCAAGGAAGTCAGGAACCTCATCGTAGACATGAAGTCCAGATTCAAGAGTATAACTTCTGGTAGCCAAGGCATCAGCAGCTACATTTTGTTCACGGTAGATATGCTTAACTGCACAACACCAGGAATCATGGATCTTCATTTTACAGGAGGAAATGATGCTGGAGAGAGGGTGGGTTGGGGCAGTAGGAGAAGATAAGAGAGTTAGAGGAGAAGCTGGAGTCGCATTCAATTTCCACATCGCGATAACCAGCGTCCCAAGCCAAACTAAGCCCCCAAAAGATACCCCATAATTCAGCCTCAATGATGGTACTTGCACCCAGATTCACAGAAAAACCTTTGATCCAAGCACCAAATGCATCACGTAATAAACCTCCAGCACCACTAAAACCAGTGGCATTGATTCTACTTCCATCTGTGTTAATTTTGCAAGTACCCGGTTTGGGTGTCTTCCAGTGGAGTTGAAACACAATACGCTCCCGAGTGCCTATAGTAGGATTACAAGCACTGTACCACTCCAACGCATACCTGGTAAACCAGGTGTAAAGGCTCAGAAGGCATAATAAAGCCTTGCTCGAAAATCAGCTTACATCTCCATTTCCAGATATACCATAAATAAATTGAAAAGACTAAGTACCAAGGCAGGCCATGATGAGTAATCTTACTTGATTGAAGATTCAGAGTGAGCCAAGCATCAAACTCCATGAGGTTTTGGCAAGGGAGGGTACCTCCACCGCCAAATCTATTCCAGAGGGACTGGGTACCTTGAGTCTTTAAATAAGTGCTCAACAGATTCCGCATAATGAGTACATCTCTGGACAAGCATCTACATTGGTGAACCCTCTTTTTTGCCTTTGGACATTTGTAAGAATCTTTTTATGGCATAAGGTCCAGAGGAAAGATTTCACCTTGGGGGGGATGTGCAGATTCCAGAGGAAATGCCATTTCCATTTGTGGCTATCTTCTTCCACAAAGGAGGAGCTGTAAGCACTTTTGACAGAAAAAGAGCCATTATGGGTGAACTGCCATATGCGCTTATCATCTCCACTCCCATTAAAACCAGCATGGATACCACTAATCATCTTCACAATGTTTTCAGGAAGGCATGCTAATAAGCACGTGATGTCCCAAATCCCATTATCCAGATAGTCACTAACCTTGGATTGCAAGATTTCCTCAGAGAGATCAATAGTAGCAAATTGTTGCAGAGTACCACAACTGAGCCAATTGTCTGTCCAGAATAAAACATCATCCCCAGATCCAATTCTCCATCTAATACCTTGGGCAAGGACTGTGGAGCCATATAACACACCACGCCAGACACTAGAGGAACAACTATGGTGAGAGTCATTAATATCAAGGATTCCCCCATGTTTTAGATATTTGGCCTTAAAAACTTGGGCCCATAAACCCTGCTCCTGTTGAAGAAGACGCCAACCAGTTTTAGCAAGCAAGGCTTTGTTCATGCAAGCTGATTTTTTAATACCCAAACCACCAAAACATTTTGGTTTACACACTGTCTCCCACTTGACCAAGTGAGCCTTAGTTGTCTCAGGAGTGTGTCCCCACAGAAAATTTCTATTAATCTGATCCAACTTGTTACAAATAGATATGGGCAGGGGGGCAGTTTGCATAGTGTAAAGAGGGATCGGCAGGAGTAACAGATTGAAGAAGAGTAATTCTACCAGCCATAGAGAGAGTTTTACTCTTCCAGGAAGAAAGTCTTTTCTGAACTTTATCAATAATCTCTTGGTACGTACCTTTAGTGACTCTAGAATGGATGAGAGGAACACCAAGGTATTTTCCAAGGCAAGCAGTGAGGGGGGAACCACTGATGGTAGCAATAGCATTGGCCAAGTCAGGATTAGTGTTTGGGGAAACACAAATGGTAGACTTTTCAAAGCTAACCTTTTGACCAGAAAGGTTACAAAAATCATCAAGACAGTGCTTCATCAAGGCCGCTTGAGTAGTAGAAGCTTCTCCAAAAAGGATTAGATCATCAGCAAAGAAAAGGTGAGATATAAAAGGACCACCTTGACAGGATTTGAACAGGTTTCCAAACATTGTCATGAGTCTTCTGTTGAATGATATGGGAAAGCTTTTCCATGCAGAGAACAAAAATATAAGGAGAGAGAGGATCTCCTTGCCTGATGCCACAATGAGGGTAGAAATCAGAGGTAACCTCGCCATTCAGGATGACCTGGTACTTGACTGAAGTGATACAGTGCATTAGGAGCTCAAGGATTCTACCCCTAATTCCAACTTCCCAAAGCACATTCCTGATAAAATCCCAGTTAAGACGATCGTAGGCCTTAGACAAATCAATCTTCCAGGCAATGAACCCTTTCTTACCTTTAGAATTCTTGAATTTGTGTAACATTTCCTGGGCAACAATGATATTATCTGTAATTTGTCTCCCGGAACAAAACTTACTTGATTGGGACTGATGAGGTTTGCCATGCAGGGGCGAAGTCTAGCAACCAGAATCTTCGAGATCACTTTATAGATGGTGTTGCACAAGCTAATAGGCCTAAGTTGAGTCATGTAAACAGGAGTATCAACTTTGGGGATCAAAGCAATAAGGGTCTCATTGAGATGCTCAGGGCAGAGTTGCAGTTCTGAAAGCAATTTCTAATGAGGGTAATGATGTCAGGAGAACAAAGATCCCAAAACCTTTGATAAAAGATAGCTGGAAAACCATCAGGCCCGGGAGTTTTTAAACCACCAATGGAAAATAAGCAATGGTTGATTTCCTCATCAGAAACAGCAGTGCTTAAGCCATCCAAATCTGCCTCATCAAGGCTAGGAAATAACTGAGGAGTAAGATTATAGTCACCAAATATTCCAGAATCAAAAAAGAGCTCCACAAAATAATTCACCACAATCTGTTTCATGCCATGCTTATCTGTCACCCAGTCACCAATAGTATTTTTTAAACCTTCAAGCTTGTTTCTCCTTCTTCTAATAATAGTTGAGAGATGAAAAAAATGGGTATTTCTATCACCTTCCTTTAGCCAAGTATTCCTGGATTTTTGCATCCAAAACAGCTCTTCCTGATTCGAGAAGGAGATTATACTCACTAGAGAGCTTAGCATCAAGTTGACTAAGAAAAGGGTTTGGAGCAATACATAACTTTTTTTGTATTCCAGCAAGTCTTGCCAATAACATTCTCTTCCTTTGGAAGATACAACCAAAAACCTGCTTGTTCCAGGAGGTGAGAGGCGGGACAAGGTTGATAGTTTTCTGAGGCATGACCAGGACACGAGTTCCAAGAGTCCCTGATAAACGCACCAAAGTCCGGATGGGAGAACCACATAGCTTGGAACCGGAAGGGAATACTATCTCTATTGCGGGAGTGATTAGAATCCAACCGAATCATGATGGGGCAATGATCAGAATTAACTCTGGTCAAGTGGGAGAGGTGAGCTTCAGGAAGAGGAGACGCCAAGAAATATTACTAAGCCCCCTGTCAAGCCTTTTCCAGATAATACCCTCGGTATTTCGTTTGTTGCACCAAGTAAACTTCGCACCAGAGAAGCCAAGGTCAATAAGTTGATTACGATCAATCCAATTAACAAAGCTTGAACCCCCAGGATCAAAGTTTCCACCACATTTCTCAGGAGCACAAACGGTATCATTAAAATCTCCCATAACTAGCCAGGGCAGGTTGGTAGCTTTAGCAAGACCATCAAAATAGGTCCATAAGGATTCCCTAATCCTAGGATGAGGATTAGCGTAAACCACAGTAAGGAGCCACCATTTATTCCTGAAATGAACAATAGCAGTAATAGACTGACTAGAATGAGCAATGACCTGAAGAGAAACAGAAATGTCATTCCAAAGCAGCCAAACACCTCCAGAAAACCCAATGGCATCAACAATATGGTAGTGGGAAAAACCCAAATTCTTGGCGACATTGAGAGCTCTGGAACCGCTAATTCTAGGTTCAAGCACAGCAAAAACATCAATAGCATAAGCCTTTTTTAAATCCTTAATGGTGGAAGCACACTTATCCTTGCCAGCACCCCTAACATTCCAAGTGACAATTATCATTAAAAGGATGTAAAATAAGGGGAAAACCTGAGGGATAACCTTAACAGCAGAAAAATCTGTCAATTGGACTGCAGACTAGCGGCATCATTAGCAATTGGCAGATCATTGCTCAATCCAAAATCCGAGCTAGGAGGGCCATTAGAGACGGAAGTGTGGGCAGGAGTTGCATTTCCATCACTAATGATGTCCATAATATCAGGATCAGGAGGATTTTGTTCTTGAGGCAAGGGAACTTTATCAAAATGGACAGTAGAGGAAAAAGGAACCCCCACATTAAAGGAGAAGACACCTTGAACGTCATCTTGAAAATCAGAGCCTTGCACTTGAACCCCAACAGCATCCACATCAGCGGGTCTGCGAAGTCTGGGAGCAGGGAAGGTCTAGCACCATCATTCCATAGATGGGAAGTATTGGAGATATCATGAAGAGGCTTTTTGGAGACCCAAGGATTGGCCGCACGAGCAGGGGGCGGCTTGCTTCCCCATTCCAGAGTTTCTGTAGTTAAAGCTTTTCTTGGGATCAGACTTGTGAGGCACAAGTTGAGGGGACTTTTTTGTGCTAGTGAAGGTAGTCGGTTTGGAAGTCCTGGCAGTCTCAGTGGTACCACCTAAGTTTCCATCTGCATCTAAGACGGAAAAGCGAGAACCTGGACTCGCTGAAGTTTTCTTTTGCTCAGCATGCACTTTTCCTAAATCAGAGGCGGTTTTCTTCTTGGCATTTTTGGTCTTTAGCAGCATCCACTGGCCAAGGAGATTAGAAGGATTCTTAGCAGCTTCATTAGTAGGATCACACACAGCAGCCCCAACCACCGTCTTAGTGGGGTTGTTCTCCAAATTAGCAGTTTCAGCGCTCTATCATCCTGACCATTAACATCCTTCAAATTCCCCAAATTAGCAGTTTCAGCAGCTCTATTAACCTGAGCATTAGCATCCTTCAAATTCTCTGCATCATCAGCTCTATCAGCCTGAGCTTTAGCCTTTAAAATTAGTGGGCAATTATCCCTCCCATGCCCATAGCAACCACATTCAAAGCATATCAAATGGATACCCTCATAGACCACCCCATAGGTGCGCCCCTCCACTTCAATAAAAGGAGTTAAAGGTTTGGAAATATCAAGTTCAATACAGATACGAGCAAATTTCCCTCTCGATTGGCTCATAGTATGAGCGTCAACTTCAACTGTATTCCCAATTAAATTGCCTATTCTCTCCAAGACATCAAATCTGAAAAATTCAACATTCAGGCCATTTATTCTTACCCAAGCGTCATGTGCGTAATCTTTTCTTCTTTTGGATCAAAGCCAGGCTTCCACCTCTGAGTTGTTACGTCACTGTCCCGCAATCTGCCAAGGCCCTCCAGGAAGGACATATTTCATGTCTTCATCAAGCAAGAATTTCACAATGAAAAAATTATTTTCTAGATCTATTAGGGTCATCGGCCCCTTAAGTCTCCATCTTTGAAGAAGCCGTTCACGAAGGAAATTAAAGGTGAGCGGCCTGCCCATGAGTTTGATGATGATTGCAGACTTCCAAGGGCGATACAGACGTCTTTAATCTTGTCAGAAAACTGAATTGAAGGAATTGGTCCAGTCTGAACAACAAAGTCTTCATCCCCAATCACCATAGAATCTTCAGCCATACCAAAGTCTGCAGAGACTTTATCTTTGAAGCTCATTGGCAGAGATGAGGGAGCAGGGAGGGGATCATCAATACCTCCAATATCACTCACTTCATGGGTTCGGGCTCTTTTTCCACCAGCAATCACACTATCTTGGCAAGAGTCACTCGATCCAGCAGCAAAAACAACATCATTCATTATGAAAGAAGAGAAGGTTAATTGGAAATTGCAGACGGCAGCGCAAGGGAGGCAAACAAGGTTGGGAAAGCACAAAGGAGGCAAACAGGAAGGAAAAGTGAAAGCGCGTGGGGCGCGTTCCACTAAGTCATATCTGTTGTAGAGCAAAAATGGTGGGCCAAAGTGGTCAACCACTTCGGGGAAGTAGAGCGACATGGGTTTGTTCCCCTCCCCAAGGGGTGTTTTTCACAAGCTGGGAATCGAACCAGGGACCTCCCTCGTATGCCCCACTTGCAGCCTAGCACGCTTCCACTAGACCAACCCTCTTGGGTGCTTTTTCTTTTTTAATGCAAAGTAAAATATAAAAAAAGCTCATTTAGTTGTATTTTCAATATAAATTGGTAAAGCCCACGTGACTCATGTGAGGCTAAAACCTAGGATTAGGAGTGAGCACGGTCCGAATTGGTTCGGTTTAACTCTCAAACCACAGCTGAATCAATAAGAAAATAATAGTCCGATTTGGTTCAGATTAACCTAAAACCATAATAAAAACCGAACCAATCCAAACCACTTGTAATCGATTTGGTTCGAATTGGTTCGGCCGGTTTGTGCCTAACATAAAACCATGCATTTTTCAACCTGCTCTTACATTATAATGCTAACATTTTGCCATTATATCAATTCATTCCATCAAAGGCTAACACAACAACATTCCATTTAATCAAAAGCTGTCCAATTTCCATCAAAACAAACATTTCAAAGTTCATAAGAAATGAATACAAGATGATAAAACTAAGAAATGAAAGGCTGCCCAAAATACAAGTTCATAATTTCCATTTAATCAAAAGCTGTCCAGTTTCCAGCATGCATTTAAGTTCACAATTTCCATCAAAACAAACATTCTAAGCTTCAGAGGTCACAGCTGCGTGCAGATTCAATCATAGGTGATGGCTAATTAGAAGCAAAACCTTCTTCCACCCCCTGGTTTATCTCCATCTATATAATCAGACAAATTGCACCTTAATCAGAAAAATTGCACATTAAATAAATTTTCCTTAATCAGAAAAATTGCACTTTTACCCTAAATCCTAAACCTTAATAAATTTCCCTTCTTCTTCTTCTTCGATCACCTGAGTTAAACACTTTTACTTACTATGAGCAAGCAATTCACAACATTATGATCATGAACAAACAAACACCATACAATAAGAGCTAGCGAAGCCCAAATGTAATAAAACTTACGAGTTAACTTATTCTGAGGTAAGTCCAAACTCATGTTAATTAAAAAAGAACAAAAATGAGAAATTAAAAAAATCCCAAACACAAAAAAATAAGGAAAAGAAAACCCAACAATTATCAAACTCAGAAGCCAAATAACCAATCTAATCAAGCCAACTAAAACTAAATTAAACCCCAAACGAAGCACACGTCTTACACATCAATAACTATCTTGGCATCTTGTTTTTCAGCTCATATTGTGATTCACAATGTGAAAAGTGAAAAAGAAAAAGGTTTGCACAGCACGTATAATCAGCTTGGCAAAGCTAAGGAATGAGTTTGTTTTTATGGTAATCTTTACCAAGAACAAAACATTTCAAACAAATAAAACCACGTATAATCAGATTGGCAAAGCTGGTTATCTAAACATAGAAATTAGTTGAGCATAAGTTGTAAAGAAATTAGATAAATTAGAAGAACTCACCATCATTGGCAGACAGATTCTTCCTTGCAACCACAGCACAGGTTCGAATCAGATGCTTCCTTGCAAGAACTCTGCCTGAGAGTTCGAATCAGATCTGAGAGTAGCACGTTTGAATCAATGGAGGTGCGACGCGGACGAGGTTTCTGCGATGTGAGAATGGGTTTGATTGAAGCAGTGGAGGTTTCAAATCAATGGTGGCTTCTCTAAGGTTCAAGTGGGTTGAGTGAGGCTCTGCGTGTTCAAGGAAGAAGAGCTGAGATGAGGCTCGACGTGTTCAACGAAGATGAGATGAGATGTGAGAGAGTTGGAGTCCGAAAATAAGTTGTTTCGAGTCCAATTCAGTGCGGTTGGGTATACACTAACACATCTAATTAGGCCATCCCCAATGGTTGGGGCTCTAAAAAGGGTTTATAGAGCCCCATTTAGAGCTTCCAATGGAATCTTTGGGCTCTAAAGGAATCTCTCCCACAATGGGGGCTCTATATTTTTTTATGATGTAATTTGATTTACATGATTTTTTTTTTGGTTAACTATTTTACTTTAATATTTATTCATGTTATGTTAGTTTTTTTTGTGTGAACATTTCAACAAAAAAAAATCAAAATTTGGACAAGATTTGAAAATCAACATTTATTTCATAGATACAATGGGTTGGACAAGTTAACCTGAATAACTGCACGAGGTTTTAGTTTGATATAAAAAAAAAACCTTTTTCTTATGTTGTTCTATAACATTTCTGTTCCACTGAGCTATCTGGAGCTAAGCTTTTTTGCCTCATGCAAAGAACGTGGGCCAGCAGCAAATCAACAATGCAATTTTGTTTTATATGGGCCACCATGCAAAGAACGTGGGCCAGCAGCAAATCAACAATCAAATTGAAGGCAAGTATGCCTTGTACAGTCGCAGGCAAGTGAGAAATAACACAAAAGTGGGCTGTAGCTTTTTCAATTGGTGGGTCCCACTCGGTTTCAGGGGCTTCAACCAAGGTCACACATTTAGCTACTGCTCCGGCTGGGCTTTAAGTTTTAGAGCCCCAAATTTGCACCATTGGGGATGCCTTTTTGAAGAGAGTTTGTATATATTAGAGCCTTGTGATGGTTGAGCCCCAAATAGAGCCCCCATTGGGGATGGCCTTAGCCACTCAACCATTGACACATGTAAACTAATATATATATATATATATATATATATATATATAAATAATTAATTAATTAATATTTAAACGGTTCGGTTTCGGATTAGCACAGTTTTCAAAGCTTAAACTCAGCTGAACCAAACTACTCCGGTTTGGTTCGAATTTCAAAACTGTTGACTTTTTTAAAGTCAAAACCAAACCAAATCGGGAAAAAGGATTGGTTCGGCCGGTTTATTGGATCGGCCGGATTGATGCCCACCCCTACCTAGGATGCTGCTGCCTTTTCTTGACCTTCATTTACTTAAGGAAGTTTCTTTGAGCGAAAATTCTAATATACATCAAAGTATCGATTCATCAACTTGTTGGACCGGTTAGATTTGAATTATTTGATCTAATGGTCCAGAATAAATTGTGGAAAAAAAAACAAATAAAAGCACCTAAAAAACTGGGAAACCGATAGTTGAGGGTTGCTTTTCTCACACGTGACTACCTCAGTGATTTTCTAATTACTCCATCTCGATCCTCCATCTACCTCCCCATCGCCCAATGCCCCTCCCAATCACCCATGTCCGGCGAACGCGATCCTCCCTTTCCCTTCCTATCGGACATAGCCACAACAACAACCCTTATCTCCTCTAGCCCCTGAAATCTCTCCGCCCCTCTATGTCTCTCTCTATTTCATCTGGGTTGGGTGTTCTCCCTGCCTTAAACCTCGCCCCTAGCGTACATTAGGTATGTTGCTCTTATTCCAACCAAGGTCTTAAATATCGATAGTTTCGGAAATATCGGTGGTTAAAAAATACGGAAATATCGATATCGAAAAAAATTGAATGAAAACCATGGAAATTGTGATAAATACATGGAAATTTTTAATGAAACTTTAGAAGAAGTTTATTTAGTAAATCATCTATTATTTTGACACAAAAAATTGGAAGGAAATGCATTGCATAGTGGGTTTGAGTGATTTAAGTTGATTATATTGCTAGTGACAAACTCTGTGACTTAGAAAATCTGGAGTAATTAATGAAAGAGAATTAAACACCCCATAGTAATTTATTTATCATTTTTTTAGTACAATTATTTACACTTTATAAATTGCATGGTAAGATACATGAGTAACCTTATTTCACATTATTCATTAGACATGGTACACGTTCTTATATTTATTATTGATCAAAAAATTAGGCACTTTACCATGCTTAAAACACTTTACCATGAAAATTAGGCACTTTACCATGCTTAAAACATAATAGTGAAGATTGAAAATTAACTAAGAACATAAATAAAATTATCTAAGGAAAAATTAAATAGTAAATAAAGAAAATAATTATAGAGATTTAAGTAATTAAGCAATAATTTGAAGGGGAATTTAGTAATGTAAGTACTTATAATGAATAATAAAATAATCAATAACATTAAATGGATTAAATAGAAAAGAAATAAATTATATTAAGTAATTAAGTAACTGATCAACAATATAAAACAAAGTAATTATGTTAATTTCTATTTTGAGAAACAGCTCACAAGTATTATAAATATAAATTCTATAGCTTACTATCACAAAGCAAGGACTGGCATGATGGTTAAGCTGCTATAGACCTCAGAATGGGGTAGGGGTTCGAAAAAATTGATGATGATTTTTTACTTAAAAAATAAAATTGTTGTATGCCATGATATAAGTTTGTGTTAGATAATGTGATTTTATACCCATATGAAATAAAATGAAAAAAGAATGCATTTAATGCTATATTGTAATTCTAAATTGTTAATGGGGACAATATAGTCATGAAAAATGTGTATTTAATGTTGGATCATTTCCCCAAACTTTCCAATGAGGAGGAAAACAAAACCCAAGGGGGGAAGATGGCTTCACTTCCCCATGTGCAAGACAACGATTTCTCATGCCTAGACTTACCAATCATGGGAAATCAATTGATTTCTCATCCATAAGCTTCATTTCCCATAAATCAAACGGGGCCTTACATCTCCAGAAGATATAAACTTGAGTTTTTCTCCTATAGTGAGGAGATGTAAAAAGGACATGAAAGGAAATGATTTTATATTAAGTTGAAGCAAAATGATATTTTTGGTATTTTGATAGCTATCTCACCTTTTATATATTTGGTGCCCAACACTTTTACATTATTTCTCCTCATTTTCAACATATAAAGCTCAACAAATGGAGATGTAAAATTAAATATAAATGTTGTAGTGATGAGTACAAAATTAATACAAGTTTTATCCTTAAATTTATAGTTGTTAGTATTTTCTTTTGTTTTATATAAATCTATTAGAGTATTTTTATTGTTTCATTCCAATTTTTGTTTTTATATTTAATGAGTGGTTGTTTGTAGATATTAAGTGTCTTACACCAATAGCATGTTGAGGAAAAGGAGTAAGTAATGTGTTGAAAGAAGAAAGTAAAGGATGAGAATGTGCAGCCAAAGTCAAGGAAATTTGCTCGAGACAACTTGTGCAGCAGCAAATGCAATTGAATATACTCACAAGTTGTAGAAATTACCTATAAAAAATAAGGGGACCTTTGTGACCCCTCCAACCTTCCCGGATCCCCTGGCTGTGTTTTTTGAGGCCCTTAATTGGTCATCCATGAGTTGCTTGTATATTTGTGTATATTTGTAAAGATTTTGGTTTTTTTTTTTTTTTTGTGTTTTATTTCATTTTGGTCTTTATTTATTTTTTGAATTTTTTTTTTGTCTTTTATTCTGTAATGGATAAATACCAAGGGATTGGCACGCATATTTTCCAGGTATTATCTTTCTATATCATTTACCCTCTTATTTCATACATTTGCTATGCTTTTATGTTAAAACATTGAGGACAATGTTTGATTTAGGTTTGGGGGTAAGGTTTAGAAGTTTTGTTTTTAATAGTTTTGTTTTTTTTATTATTTTATTTCACCCAAAAATTTAAAAAAAAAATGGTGTTATCTCTAGATTTTTATGCTTACTATCATCAAATCAGATTTAACACTCATGAATGATTTTTACGATTGGAAACATATGATTAAATTTTAAACCCATAATTTTAGTTTTTTTTCACTTATTTCTATTTAGTGGATAATCCATGAGTTATACTTTGAACTCTCACATGCACATCAACACTTTAGTGAGAATGAAAGAAAAGATCAATTATAGTTAACTTTGTTGTTTTAAGTAGAGTTAGAAGACATTGCTCTTGATTGACCTTGGCGTAAAAAAATTAATCTTGTAAAATAATAATACTAATAATGTTAATTTATTCAGAGTTTTACTTAGTAACCGGGCCTCTTGCCTAAACAGCAGCGAGTGTTCGCGTCAAAAGGTAAAGTTTTGAGGTAAATACATTTTGTGACTAGTTTAGTTCTGTAGCCTTTTTAACTTGAGTTAATAAGCCCTTAGGGGTGTTTCTACACCTAATGCCTTAAAACCTTTGGTTTAAGAGTCGTTGGCCTAAATCTCGCTACATGGGTTAATTAGAAAGCTTAATGGAACTAAACATTGCACAGTCACAATAAAAAAAAAAAATTGTATATATATGCCTTGGTTAGTTATTTGCACTGAATTTTGATAATGATTGAAATAATGAGGTTACTGTGATTGAAATTAACTTTTGTCTCTAAAATGTGTTGGTTCACTTAAACACCAAAGGAAACAAATGAAAAATTTACTAAATAATTATAAGTGATCAAGACTTTATGTGGGGATTAATTTGAAGCGTGTTTGCTCTTTTAAAAATTGTTCATGAATTTTCAATCCAAATAGCTTTTGATGATGGTTAAGCATTTGTTTAAATTTTCAGATTTTGTTGTAGCATAAATTTTTAAACTCTCATTTCGATGTTTGTGGGTATCATCATGAAAGCCCTCACAAGACTATACTCGTCCACTAGGGTAACCTAGGGGTTTAAAGGCTTGTTGCATATGCTAAATGCAATCGAGATCCCTGCGAAAGTGGCTTAGTTTTCTTTTCTACTTAGTTTTTATTTTCTTTTGCTCGAGGACTAGCAAAATATAGGTTTGGGGGTATTTGATGAGTACAAAATTAATACAAGTTTTATCCTTAAATTTATAGTTGTTAGTATTTTCTTTTGTTTTATATAAATCTATTAGAGTATTTTTATTGTTTCATTCCAATCTTTGTTTTTATATTTAATGAGTGGTTGTTTGTAGATATTAAGTGTCTTCCACCAATAGCATGTTGAGGAAAAGGAGTAAGTAATGTGTTGAAAGAAGAAAGTAAAGGATGAGAAGAAATATGTGCAGCCAAAGTCAAGGAAATTTGCTCGAGACAACTTGTGCAGCAGCAAATGCAATTGAAGATAAAACAAATGAAAAGAAGAAGCAATCAATTGCATGAATATACTCTAGGACATGCATGCAAAGCTTCCAGCATTGAAGAAATAAAGAAAGAATGAATAAACAATGAAGGAGAAGTTCAAATTGACTACTTGCAACCAATGAATGCAAAGAAGAATGATGATACTTGGGTTGTTATCTAGCTACAATTTGAGGAAAGTTGCTGCAGTTTTTATGAGAAGATACGAGAGATGAGCAAGTGGAGCAATTGATAAGAAGACTCAAAGATCTTTGTGAAAACCAAAGTCAAGGAAGTAGGCCAAGATTAAGGAATATATTTGAAAATGATGGGTACTTATTTGAAATGATAAAAGCTTGGAGTAAAGAAGCAAGTGGAGAGTGGTGTGGAGAAATTCAAGAGTGATACCCGACAAAGAGAAGAAGGAAAGTATGGAAATGCATGATAAAGTGTTCAAGTTGAAGAAAGTTTTGAAGAATTTAGATAAGGAGTCATCATCACAATGAATTAAATTAACGGAAGCAACTTGGCAATTGGTTTGATGGCAAGTGGAAGACATATTAAATTCATGAATATTGCTCCCATCCTCCTATAAATAGGTGGAGCTACGACATTATAAAACTACACCAAGCTCCACAATCTTGAGTTTTTTCTCTTTTCCCTCCAACTTTCTAAGTTTTAAATTCTGTTTTTAGTTTTATTTTATTATGGGGAACTAACTCCCTTCCAATGTAGGGAGAAAGCTTTTAATATAAGTGTGTAATTTTTATTAGTTTGATCCAAACTTAAGTTTTAATGTGAATTTGTAGTATTTGTTCAAATGGAATTTGTAGTTTTCTTTTTAATTAATTGATGAATGTTTGATAATCTATTTCATGGGTTCAATCATGTTTTTCCCATTGTGTAGTAAAAACTTTCATGCTTTTAAAAGAGAAGCGAATTACTAAAGATTAATAGAATTTTGATGAAGATTATTTTTTGATAGTTTGTTGCCAATGGTACAAGTTATGCTTAGAATACTTCTAAAGGAAATTAAAAAGAGCTTTAATTATTTTGAACAACTACATTGGAAAATATTTTGTGGATCAAATTATTAAGAGTTGCATGTTTATGTTAAAAGTGGAAACCCAATGCCTTAGTGTTTTAATCAATTAAATTTTCTCTAAATCAAATCTTGCATAAATCTACCTCTCAATCACACTTGTTCTTTTTCATCTCTGTTATTTTCTTTACACTGCTCTCTGTGGATACGACACTCGGACTTCCGAGCTACACTACTATACGATACCTTCCCTTGGGTTTTGCACAAGTGGTACGAACATGTAGCAACTTCCGATAACTCTCAGTACATCTCCCTTTACACTTTTACAATAGAGATGCTCTCAGAGGACTTCCACTCATTTGCCATGGCAAAGGGCAAGGGCAAGGCAAGGGATGTTACTATTTATATGAATAGTGGCGGCAATTGCAAAAGCTTGTGGTGTTTTCACCAATTGTCATGGCAACCACTATTCACATGAGATATGAGAAGAGGAATTTGTATAGAGTTTTGGTGGGGGAAGTGAAGAATATGACTAAATATTTATTTTTAAAAAAATTCTAAAATTTTTAGTTTTTTTTTAAAAAAATTTGGTTGCTGACATCATTGCAGCAACCCAGGCTAGAGGTCAGGCTTGTTTCGCCTGCGAACTGGCCCTGCTGCCCTGGGGCCATGGCTTGCCAGGGGAGCTTGGCCCGCTGCAAGCTGTTACCTGGGTTCAGCCCTGTCTTGCCAGGGCTGGAGGCTATGGCTGGACTTGCTCTCATCTCATACATTAATAATCGGGTAGATGGAAGTCAGTCCTCATCTTTATGGCTTCTAAACATTTCTCATTTACGTTGCCATATGTCTTTCCTCCCAATGTAAAAAAAAAAAAAAAGGACAAATAAGGCGTAGAAAGCCAATAACACCCTTGATATTTTTGTAATATAGTAAGGTAAAAAAGACATTATCTATTTTGCCTTAGTCATGAATATAATGGGGAAAGCCAAAACCCTCTAATTAATTTGAAAAACTTTGTAATATTATGATTTTTTTTTTTTCACTTTCCATCACCTTTAATTTTATTCTATGAAGATTTTTGAGAAAGATTCAGTTTCCTGTTCATTGGTTCTTAATCCTAGAAAGGTTTGAATTTTTGTCCATTGGGAGGTGCAATGAAGTTATGGTGGGCCTTGGCTCATTATACATACAGCCAGCCATATGAAATGAACCATAGTGACAGCCATATAATAACGGGGCAGATGGATCAACTCCTTGCTTTTATGGCTTTCATTTATATTTGATATACTTTTCAGATAATAATGAAATAAGAATCTCCAAGCAGACAACCACCAAGGGCTTTCACACTTTGGCCCACATTTAATTATTGTTTCAAAACCACAAACCCAAAAGAAAAAGAAATAAAAAAACTCGTTTTATATACTTATTGTCAAATTGGTCTCATATCAAGTGATATTTTCACATTCCATGTGCAACTGAACTCTAGAATTAATGATTAAAACTGAAATATGTCCCTTACGTCCTCCCTCCCCATGTCACATTTTCATTCAAATTTTAGTATCCTTGCTAGACGCTATATATTATACATGCGACATTTTCATTTGCAAGAAAATTGTTGTTTTACCATTTGCATGTATGATTTCTAACTGTTCAGTCCAAAGTACTCTGATCATGCTTTGGGAGATTCAATTTGAGCATGAGAAGAAGTATGGGTTCAAACAAAGTAACTCATATCATACATGATTGTTTCAAGGAATGATACATAACAAATTGTAAGGATGAAGAAGAATCTAGTTACAGAATTTGAAATGAAATATCTTGATGGGCTTAAGTTCTTTTGGGGATTGATGTTGCCATATAAAATCAAATCATTTTTCTGTCTCAAAGAAAGCATGTCTTTAGATTTGTTGACTAAAATATATATATATATATACTTGCTTGCAAACCAGTAGATACGCCGATAGAACTTTTGTTTTTTGGTCGAAACACCGACAGAACTGAACCATTGTTTAGGGGATTATCCAAAATTAAGTTCCAACAAATAAAGATATCATTGTCAACGATTGGGTCGGAGATTAGTTTATTTGGCACGTACTTGTTCATATATGGATGAATTATGCTTGTATGACTTGTGGTTATGCCTAGCGAGTCACCGATTCTATCTGATTACACAAAATAAGCAGCTCTTATAGTTGCCCTGATCGTGTTCAGCTAATTCCATAACAGCTCAGCAGCTAATGTCTCTGTGAAGTTCTCATCAAAATTTCAGTTATTAGGACTTCTGTAGGCAGACTTTGATGGTTGACATCACTCTTTTTGCTTAGATAGAGTCCCTGAAATGATGAAAGGATTTCGATTTAGCAATTTTTTTGAAACATCTAAAGCATGCAGATAATACAAAACAACAAACCTCATGTAGCCTTTGGGTAACTTGATGACACTTGCAGGGGAATTAAAATGAAACTTTGGGTCATATTCACTCTTCCCTCCATTCCGTGCCACGAAAAGCTTCAGTAACTAAGATATGAAAAATCCTACATGCCATTAGAATTTGACAACTAGCAATCACAAATTCAAGCATTTATTTAAGTATTACATTGGCTACTTCACATACTGATCAAAAACTTACCCATTGTAGGTAAAATCTTCATCAGTCAGTCAAAGGAACGGCAAGACGAGTTCCCTTGACGGTGTGTCGCTGCTTTTCGGTCATCTGGCATAGCATGTGTTGGTTAAGATAGAGGGAACAAGCAAAATTAGCAGTCACCAGCTGAAGTTAAATCTTCTTTTAATAGTTTAAGAAATTAATTACCCATATAATCATTGGATTGCAGTAAGAAGATGTAAAAACTAAAAATCAGACCGTGGGTCTCGAAATTTAATTTTGTTGCAGGGTGACAATGCACAAAGTATTTGAAAGTCATATATACAAACGAATGCATGAAAAACTTATGAAGATATATATCATATGAAACAAATTGCATTTTGATAATCATTCGAATGAAGATATATCTACCTCAGCAGTTGCACCTTAACTAGAAAGTGCAGTCCGTCTCCAATATATGCTCCATGTCAAAAACATTTGCGACCCTAGACACCCTCCCTCTATAAATTTTTTTTATAAAAAAATAAAATATGCAGACCAGGAGCAAACTCATAAACATCCGCAGCACAATTTTATAATATCAGCGATGAACTTGTTCTGTTTCATTCAAGAATTCCTTCTTAAGATTCTTATCATTTCATACATTGTTTTTCCATTCAAATAGGTCTTAGATGAATCAAGATATATGTTTCTCAGCTGTTTGATCATAAAACACAAAGTGATCAGTCAGATGCATTTCAATACATCTTAGCCATTCACATATGATTTAACCAACATACACGAGACTTTCGAAAAATGGGAAACAAAATAACTCTATGGGTAGCCACTATTTCAGTGGACGATTCAGAAACTATACGTAGTTCCTCAGAGTACATTTACGAATTAATGACACAAAGGAAGTTTTGCAAATGATCAATACACCAGTAGAAATAAGGTGTTCACAAAGTTTGTGCTTACAAAAATAAAAATAAAAAATCAGGGCAATCATCAATGTTTGTAAATCAAGCTCAGTAGACCTTCCAAATTCACCATGTCTCTGTCAAGTAGTTCTCAAGGCAGTGGTGAAAATAATCAAAATTTCAGTTATTGGAACTTCCAAATTCACCATCACTCCGTTCGCTTCCATAGAGTCCTTGAAATGATAAATACACCAGTAGATTAGTTAAATTCCACCATTATTACTAAGCTGCTTGTCCAGTTATAGAGAGAGCCTCACACTTTTAGGCTCCCAAAAATGTATAGCCGATTAAACAACTAAAGCATGCAGATTAAACAAAACAACAAACCTCGTGTGGCATAACAAGTAAATTAATTTATTAATACTAGCTAATTGAAAATTAACTCCAGAGATTTAACAAAACAAACATCAAAAGCACCTTTCATACTCATTTGAAAAATCCTCTTCATAGAAAAATTATGATATCATATATGCGAACAATTACTTATAGTTTTAGTAGGAAGAAAAATACCTAGCGAGTCACCATCTCAAGATTATATATGCCGCCGAGACAGATGTTTTCATAAATGTGCCTAGCAAGTCACCATCATCTGAAGATTTTCAAGGAAACAAATATGATCATAGTTGGAATTCATACATAAGTATGTAAATAATTAAGAGATTGCTAGAGCTCAATTACCTAATGCGGATGTTTGGGATCGTAGCAGAAATCTTGGCCCACTCTCCATTGCCTTCTTTGTAATGTTCTGAAAGTCTGCTACATCTGTAGATCTCAAGAGTCTGCAGTGGTGTTTTGAAGAGGAAGTCTGGCAGTGCTTTCAGTAAAGGGCACTCTTGAATTGTTAACTCAGAAAGGCATGGCATGATTGTAATTTCAGAATCCTCTTTCTTCCACTCTTCCACGCCTTCCCACTTTTTCCAATCCCACATGAAGAGAAACTTGAGTTGTTTCAATTTTGGGAATGATATCTGGGGTGATCTGATTTTGAATGAGGTTTGATCTTCTAATCCCAAAAATTCAACACCGACCTTTCTCACTCCAAACATCTCACGTAGGGTTAGATCATCGAAAAGAAGTATGTCCTTTGCGACTCTAGAATGAATACAACCTGACCAACACTCACCCTGGCAAGGGCTGCCTTCTTCAAATCGGGTCTATAGAAATTGTCCGCCACCTGGAACAATTTACAATTAAAAAACAATTTAGCTAGTGCTGATATGAACATTGTAGGAAACTAAATGCAACTTTGTGCTCTACCATGAGAAAACAAGATGAATCACAAAAATCCATATGTTTGACACGAGAGGGCTTAAACGAAACATACTATTCCAGATCATACATAACAATTTCAAACCATTAATTCTGTTATGATCACATGATTTGTGAAGAGAGAGAGTTCAATAACCAGAGCTGTACCCAGACTTTGACAATAACCAGAGCTATACCCAGACTTTGACAATAACCAGAGCTTTGACAATAACCAAAGAAAAACCACACAAACAGCTATAACCAAAGCAAAATCAAGATTTGATGTACCTTCTATCCAAATGGTAACCTAGTATGACTTTTTTGGCAAAATTTTTATAAGAAATGGCAACCTCATAGCTACAAAAGAAACTCAACAGCAAGCATAAAACAACTGATGGAATGCTGAACAATAAAATAGCAATGCAAACTCTGTTTTTTTCTTTTTAATTTCATACCATCTACCTATAACATTACCACAATGACATGAGCAAACAAAAAGGCCCAAATCAAGATTTGCCGTACCTTCTATCCAAATGGTAACCTAGTATGACTTTTTTGGCAAAATTTTTATAAGAAATGGCAACCTCATAGCTACAAAAGAAACTCAACAGCAAGCATAAAACAACTGATGGAATGCTGAACAATAAAATAGCAATGCAAACTCTGTTTTTTTCTTTTTAATTTCATACCATCTACCTATAACATTACCACAATGACATGAGCAAACAAAAAGGCCCAAATCAAGATTTGCTGTACCTTCTATCCAAATGGTAACCTAGTATGACTTTTTTGGCAAAATTTTTATAAGAAATGGGAACCTCATAGCTACAAAAGAAACTCAACAGCAAGCATAAAACAACTGATGGAATGCTGAACAATAAAATAGCAATGCAA
The DNA here is from genome assembly GCA_018703695.1 of Prunus fruticosa. Lineage (NCBI taxonomy): Eukaryota > Viridiplantae > Streptophyta > Magnoliopsida > Rosales > Rosaceae > Prunus > Prunus fruticosa. The sequence continues at coordinate 65,544,728 of CM031917.1, read as the reverse complement.
ACTCTGTTTTTTTTCTTTTTAATTTCATACCATCTACCTATAACATTACCACAATGACATGAGCAAACAAAAAGGCCCAAATCAAGATTTGCTGTACCTTCTATCCAAATGGTAACCTAGTATGACTTTTTTGGCACAAATTTTATAAGAAATGGCAACCTCATAGCTACAAAAGAAACTCCACAGCAAGCATAAAACAAATACTAATCTTCCTCTGAGTAATCTTTTAGCACTAAATCACCAACCAAGAAAAAATGAAATTGGCAGACCTAGGTAGTGCCAGAGTTAAGACAAAGGCCTGCAAATAATGACAATAGATGATGGTAGGCAAGATGCAGCCATTTGACATGTTAACATACCTATTAAAAGTCTCCAATCAATACAACTCATGAAAATACAAGAAATCCTCAGTCCAGCCACCAAGTGCCATAGAAAGATATTCAGAAGGTTTAGTCATCATGTCTCAAATCCTACTGAATATAGTCACACATGAGACTGGTATGAATTGCATACATCAGAAAAGAAACATCTTATTTTTATTAAGATGAAATAAGATGAAAGGAGAGCATCTTATTTAAAAACTGAAATCACAAGGATGCATCATCCCACATGAACCAGTAAGTTCAATAAACTCAGGATTCATGCCAAAAGTCTACTCTAATGTTGACTTCTGAATTTCTAGGCTTTCTTAAATAACCAAATGCAAATTAATTGCTAATTAACATCGAGTACATATATGTCGCTATAGTAGATATGGATTCTACGAAAATTAGAGAAGAGAAGAAGAAAAAAAACAGAGAAAAGGAAGGAGAGATTCAGAGCACACAGTCAAAATTGTTGAGAACAATTGCAAAAATCAAAGAGGTGGAAGAAGGAATAAGAGAGGTATCCAAAGGGAAAGACCAGAAAAACTTGCCTGGGTTAAGATTCGAAGAAGAGGAGTCGATGTTGAACGAAGGAGAGGCGGAGTCGCGAAAGAGAGAGAGAGAGAGGTGGAGCCGCGTGTTCAATATATCGAAGCGCTTATTTTGCGAACCCATTCAGCTTCTCTGTATAAGGAGAACGAGTGAGGGGTTTTTTAAACTATTGGGCTCTACAATCCCATTTAAATTAGTTCTTTTTTTTTTGTCAAGGAAACTCTATTCATTAATAGTGGGGACATTACAAAATGAGAAAAAACTCAATTTAAATTTAAATGCAGCCCAACACCAACAAATAAAGCCAGCCCATAGATACAAACCATAAAACAACAAAAGCCCATAAAATATTACACAACGAAACCCTAGATCTAGAACAAAGGAGCCGCCGCACCACTGAGCATGCCAACAACACCACCAAGAGCAGATCCACCACCACCAAGGAAGAGTAACCGATACCAGGGGTATCAAGAGAGGCCAACGGAAGATGGGGGTGAGCAGGCCACCCGCGCGGAAGCGCTCCCATAATCCAAGAGTCAAGTGCAGTTTGCACTTTAATCGCAGCCACGGACCACCACACACCACCGAGGAAGAACAACGGGAGCGGCGGATGAGGAACCGAGGAGCAAACGGTGATGGTTGAGAGGTGGCAACCAGACGAAGTCGCTGGCCATGGGTGGATGGCAACAAAACAAGGAAGAGATGAGAAGAGGGTAGATGTAAGAAGTGGAGGGTAGAAAGTGGAGGTGGCTGGGGAAGAAAGGAGAGGGAGAGATGAGAGAGATAGGGTCTCACAGAGTGGGCTTAACTTAGGGAAAACCAGAAAAAAAAAACTAAAGGAAACCGAAGTGGAGGCAAGAAGCCCCAGATCTGAGACAAAGCTCAGGGGAAAAACACCCATTTCGGGTGGGGAGAAGCCAGAGACTCTCAAAAGAGAGCTCTCAATGTTCTAACTAAACATGGGCTTCAGGTTCAATTTAGTTCCTTAAATGGAGGAGGAGGAAGAGAGCTCTCAAGAGAGCTCTCAATGTTCTAACTAAACATGGGCTTCAGGTTCAATTTAGTTCCTTAAATGGAGGAGGAGGAAGAGAGCTCTCAAGAGACTCTTAAATTAGTTCCTTTTCTAACTAAACATGGGCTTCATGCTAACCACCTAAACTAATAAAGGTGTGCGTATTTACCAAATTACCACCCAAAGAATAAAATTTGACTGATTACCGCCTAGACTTCAACTTTAGTGCAAATCTACCACCTTGATTAGATTTAACAGAAAATCTCCGTTAAATGAAGTTACGTAAGAGCAATTTTGTCAATTACTATGCACTTATAAAATAAAAAATTTAAAAACAAGAACCCCACACTCAAGTCCCATGGTAGCCCGCCCGCCCCACCCACTGCTTAACAAACACCCTCTCTTCTCTCCCTCTTCTTCCCTTCTATCAATTAGTTTCAACATAAATTAAAGAGAAGTAGAACATAAAAATAAAGATATATTATTAAATTAATAAAATAATTTTGGGCTGTGAATTTATAGGTGGGTAGGCTACCGCGGTTCGAGAAGGTGAGTGGTGGGATGGGGAGGGGGAGGGGCTGGGTTAGGCAAGAGAGAGAGAGGTAAAAGTGTGTGATTGGGGAGGGGTTACTTGCTAAGCAGTGGGTGAGGAAGGAGGGAGGGAGGGGGGTCTGGGAGTTTCTTGAATATGGGAGAGGAAAGCGGGGCTGTTGTAGGTCGGGGAAGGGCTGCAATGGGTTCGGGGTAAGATGTTTTTTAATGTTTTTATTTATGAATTCTAGGAATAAAATTGGAATATTGACCCAAAATTTAAGTGAATGGGTGAACAGAGAAAATTTTGGGGTGTATTTGGAACTTTTTGACGGAAAATTAGACAGAAGTTAATAGAGGTGGCACAGTCGAGTTCAGTTTTCCTGTTACCATTTCTCCTGTGCCCACCCTGTTACCTATCTAATTCTTTGACACATGTCATTCCACTTAACCCAAGTTGACAGTGTTAACTTTTAATTAAATTAAATAATAAAAACTCTAATAATTGAAGGAAAAAAAAGAGACCCATCGTAAATCTTCTAGGAAGGGAAAGCATCAAAGAAATCAAAATGTTTTCTGCAATGTTCATGAAGAAGCCAGACAAGGCAAATGCTCTAAAGCAGCTGCGAAGTTCATGTGGCCATGTTTATGGCTTGAGTAAGAGATAACTTCTGGTTTTTTTTTTTTTTTAAACAAAAGAAAACCCAACATCGAACTCCCACCCACCCCCAATCCGTCATCAACCCCACCTTGCCGGCGCAGCCCCCTCCTCCTTGTCGTCGGAAAAGCCTCTTTTCTCTCTTTCTCCCCCTTCATTCTGGATCCAGATCTAGATTCTTCCCTTACTCTTCTAGCTTGTTCTTTGAAAGAGAGAAAGAGATCGAGAGGGAAGCAAGAAATCAAGGGAAAGAGAGAAACAAGAGGGGACATAGGTAGACAAAAGGAATTTCCAGCGGCAAGGAGGAGAGTTTTGGTGGCCGACTGGTTTGGGGTTGCTATGGATTGAGGATGGGTGCGAGTTTGATCTTTGCTGTTTTTTTCCCCTTCAATTATTAGTTTTTATTATTTAATTTAATTAAACTTAACACTGTTAACTTAAAGTTAAGTAGAAGAACACGTGTCAAAGAGTTAGATAGGTAACAAGTGGGCACAGGAGAAATGGTAACAGGAAACTGAACTCGGCACAGTCAGTCATCACTGAAAATACTCCTTATGAGTCATTGGTCCCGTATGGAATTTTAATTATGTGTCAATATTTTTTCTCTTCAAACTTATTCAAGTGTTTTTTTTTTGGTCCTTTTTCCCTTAAATGTCAGAAGCCAGAGGATGAGAAGATGAAATCCTGAATCATTAGGAGCTCAAAGAAGCCAATAATTCATTGGGCAATTTCCAAGACCATGCCCAAGCGCAAAAAAAATGAGACCAATGCTGCAGGAAAGAAAAAATTGGATATTGGACCAGAGGCTTATTGCACTAAGTTCCATGTCCAAGAGACTAATGGGCCTCGTGAAGTATATTTAGAGCAAAGAAAAGAAACCCATTAAGGGAAGACATTCCAATGGGAAAATATATATATAACTGAAATCAGTTACCAAACAACTCATGTTCAGTTCACTTTTCACTTTTTATGAAAACTGAAATTAGTACCAAACGAGTTTTCAATTTTTAGTTTTTACAAATGAAAACTGAAAATTGAAAATTGAAATGATTATCAGATGGGCCCTAAATATTTCAAATTTAGTTGTCTATTTGATTTCGAAGGTCCATTAACTTAATTTCAAACGAAATTTTTTTGATGGTTTACAAGGCAGTGGACCTTCAAAATGGTAGCTGAAACATCAGTAAACTTCTTAATCAGGCAAGTGGCATCATATTCCTGCGTTTTTTCATTCAATTTGTTAAAACTAGGAAGCAGAACATTATAACTGAGAATTGAAATGATTAGATTTCTCAATTTACCTCCCAATCAGTTTTATTGCCACCTAGATAATTTGAGAAGGCTTTTTGGCCCCAGGGACAGTTTGTTGGATTCACAATGGGTGCAAAGGCAGATACTGACTGGAAAGGGAGCAAAAAACAATATAAATTTCTCCTAAAACGACCAGGAGATCTGTTCCAAAAATTTCATAAAGTTCCCTACATCTAAGGTCTAGACATTTCATAAAGTTTCCAAAAATTTCATAGAGGCTTGAAGCGGGCTCGGGCTCGGGCCGTGCCGTGCCGTGGGCTCGGGCTCGTGCCGTGCTTGAAGCGGGCTCGGGCCAACTCCATTTAATTTCGAGCCACGGGCCGGCCCGGTCCATTGGACCTTTTTTTAAATCCCAGCCCGGTCCAAGCTTTCGTCCGTGCCGAGCACGGCCCACTAATATCGTGCTCGTACCGTGCCGTGCCTCATTTAAACGGGCTGGGCTCGTGCCGTGCCTGCCGGCCCGTCCCGTTTGACACCTCTACTTTGATGGTTTACATCACTCCGTTGGCTTCCATAGAGTCCCTGAAATGATGAACGGTATTAAAATGAAGAAACTGCTTGTCCAGTTATAGAAATCAATTAATTTGCTTCTTGCAATCATTTCTCAATTCGGGAATTCAATTTTTTGAGAAACAACTAACTAAAGCATAACAAACCTCGTGTGGCATAACAAGTAAATTAATTTATTAATACTAGCTAATTGAAAATTAACTCCAGAGATTTAACAAAACAAACATCAAAGCACCTTTCATACTCATTTGGAAAATCCTCTTCATAGAACAATTACTTATAGTTTCAGGAGGAAGAAAAATACCTAGCGAGTCACCATCTCAAGATTATATACGCCGCGAGAGATGTTTTTCATAAATGTGCCTAGCGAATCACCATTCTCTGAAGATTTTGAAGGAAACAAATATGATGATAGTTGGAATTCATACATTAGTATGTAAATAAGAGATTGCTAGAGCTCAATTACCTGATAATGCGGATGTTTGGGATCGTAGCAAAAATCTTGGCCCACTCTCCATTGCCTTCTTGGTAACGCTTGAAAGTCTGCGAAATTCGATAGATCTCAAGAGTCTGCAGTGGTGTTTTGAAGACGAAGTCTGGCAGTGCTTTTAGCAATGCGCAATTCTCAATGGTTAACTTAGAAAGGCATGGCATGATTGTAATTTCAGAATCCTCTTTCGTCCACTCTTCCACGCATTCCCACTCTTCCCAATTCGGGAGGTAGTAAAAGTCGAGTTGTTTCAATTTTGGGAATAATATCAGGAGTGGTGATCTGATTTTGAATGAGGTTTGATCTTCTAATCCCAAAATTTCAACACCGACCTTTCTCACTCCATTCGTCCCGTGTATGGTCAGTCTTTCAAGGTACTCCAATTTCCCAAGAGGCCAAAGTTCCCACTCGGTCACTTCAGAAAGACCAAGGAATCTCAAATTGTGTAGAGACTGCATCCAATTGGGCCACGTGGTCCCATTATGATTCCAAATCTTTAAAGATTCCAAATCTGGGTGCGGTCGTAAGGCATTCAGTATTTCTACACTACTACTACTGTTTGTCTGCCATTTAAAATGAACGGTGAGATGAAATAGCTTTTTGTCCCACAATTGTGCTTTCTCAACCTCGTTCTTATCTGTCACATGTTGTATTTCCAGGACTTCCCTCAAGGTTCAACTTTCTCAGATCCCTAATTTGGAATGCTTCATCGTTGTCCCCGCCACACCGGACACACATCTAGAGTTTGCAAACTTGTTAATCTCCTTATCCCTTTGGGCAAGAACTCCAGACGTTTACACGACTCAACCTCAAGATGCTTTAAGTTAATCAAGTTTCCCACGTTTTCAGGCAGTTTTTTAAGTCCACGGCAAAAACAAAGGCGCAAGGTAGACAAATTGTACAAACCACAAATAGTGTCCGGTAATTTCACCAAAAAATTATCAGACAAATCAATATGCCTCAAATGTATCAATTCACCAATCTCCTCTGGAAGTTCTTTGATCCAATTATTACTCAAATTTAATGTCCTAAGACATTTCAATTGTGAAATTGAATTTGGGTATACTGTAGTAATTCTTGAATTAAAAGTTGCGAGCGTGCGAAGCTTTTTGCAATTGTAGGATGAGATATCAAGTGGACCTAAAGCAACATATCTCAAGGTCAAATGACGAACCTTATCACCCAATACCTTGGATTCGCTGGTAGTTTCCTCACCATGATCGATAATCAAACACTCATTCTTGGTGAGAAATTGTACAAAATCATGCACAATATCATGCATTTTGCACCTTATAATTGTACCAGTGTCATGATGTTTCTCAAAATCCTGGAAAAAAGATCGTGCAACTAAGTTGTCAAAAACTGCATCACCAGTTGTTCCCTTTTCTTTATTCCATTTCGAAATAACATAGTCTTGTGCCATCCAGAGTTTAATCAAATCATCTCGTTTAAATAAGTAATCTTTAGGAAAAGTAGCACAATATAAAAGGCAACATTTAATTGTTGGGCACAAATCATAATAACTTAGGAATAAGGGTTGGAAAACTTCTTGCTCGACCTTCTCCAGATCCCATATCTTACTATTCAAAACTTCTTTCCATTCTTTCATTCTTCTCTTATTCTGCATGAGACTACCTAAAGTCTTTGCAGCAAGAGGCAAACCTTTACACTTCCTTACAATTTTCTCACTTATATCTCCAAATGCCTCATCTACATTTCCATTAGAAAAGGCCATATGATTGAAGATTGCCAAACAATATTCATCACTCAACCCTTCCAGATTGATCATGTTTGGTGTTGCTCCCATCATATCAGCAACCTCTTGTTTTCTTGTGGTGACCAATATTATGCTGCCTTTAGCACCGTATTGCATTAGTGGTACCCTTAAAAAGGTCCCACTTTTGACGGTTTTCAGTCCACACGTCATCCAGGACAAGAAGAAACCTTTTGCCCTGGATGGATTCAGACATACGTCGCAAGACATTATCCGGCTGATTTGAACTCGTGGCGCAATCGCCACTAATATCTTTGGCAATCTTAATCTCATCAAAAGGGTCTGACACACAAACCCATTTTCTGATCTCAAAATGGGCTTTAACATTGTCATCATTATAGGCTAGTTGGGTCAAAGTGGTCTTACCCATGCCTCCCATCCCTACAATAGGGATGATAAGGAGCCCCTTCCCTTCCTCACTACTAACACTCAACAACTTTGTTATCAAATAATTTTTTTCATTTTCTCGACCAAATGTCTCAGCTATTTCGACAAAAGATGCAGTTTGAGGTCGTTGAGGTTGTTGAATGCCTAATTCTTTATGTAGAAACCCATACTTTTCTCTTTCCTCATTAATCTCAGTTAACCTATTATTCAGACCTTGTATCTTCTGAGCAATTTTATGATGATGAATCACCCGACTGACTTTGCCAAAACAAAAGCAACGGGAGAAACTAGAGAAGCGTACCTTCTTCTTAGGAAGAACAGCATTTGGATCACCTTCTCTTTCTTGCTTCTCAACTTGTTGTTTGAGAATGTCATAGTTCCACTCATCCAGCACATCCACCATCTGGTAGGATATATCTTTTAGCTCATCCAACCAGATTTTAACAGCTTGATCCGTGACTTGGCGTTGCTCTGCATCCTCAAGCACAGTTTGAATAACTCGGAGAGTCCGAGTGAATTTCTTTACATCTTCCTTCACGTTCAAAACTTGTTTCACCCCTCCTTCTATGTATTCAAAGGTTGCAGAGGCCAAGCGATCTAGCAGCATGGAAATGAACCCAGCAGCCATTATTTCTAGCTTTAGAAATTGGTTGACAGTGTTTACGAACAAGAACTGATTGCAGGATGATTGTTTGTGTTGTGGTATTCCCTTTCTTATGCCCCGTTTATATGCTGAGTAAGTCTTCAAGGCAAACTCCAAGTCAATTATATGACAAGACATGTAATATGAGGCTCGTGACTACTGTGCCAGCCTGTCATTCTTGAACTTATCATACAAGACAAGATTAATGACAACGAGTTGTCAAGATGTAGTGCATAAATCTCCGACAAGGCAGCCATACTTTTCTTATTTGGGTTATGTTTATTGTTTTCCAGAGTGGGGAATCCTGAGTTAGGTTAACACTGCCTTTTTTTTTTTTTTTTTCTGAATCACGAGGTGGTCCCTGGACGACCGGATTATGGATGGCACCTTTAAGCCTTAACCACAACTCAGACTAATCCCCGTTCACACTGAATCGGCTCGTAAAGGGTAAAGTGCCTGGCCAAAGTGGTGACTCCATATGAGAGCGAGATTGAAACCCTTACCTTTCTTAAGGAATGAGAGTGCCGACCACTCACACCAACCACCTTGGTTGTTAACGCTCACTTTCAATGTAACAAAAAGAATAAATAATTATCTTCAGATTAATTCACTGTGATATTGCGTTTGGTCATTATAAAAAATTTACACATATTCGATACTTTAGTTATGTAAATAAAAAAATAATATCGCTTTTCCTCAAAATTGTCATTTATTAAATTTGAACTCAAGGCTCTCTTCAATAATATTGAAACTGAATGTAACTAGAATTTTTTATTATGCTAGCGATATTAGAGGACAAGACTTATTTTAAAGGCTCAATTCCAATGGTGTGGGTGCGCTGGTGGGGGATGGAGGAGGATTGTTGGGGTTGATGTCTAAATTTTGTTTTCGCTAATGTGCCGATTTGCCCTCGAATTATCACACCATTGCATGTCAATTTAGCCTGTACACATTTTTTTAAGCCAAAAGTAGCCTTTGAGATTATATTACAATATATTTATTGAAGTTCATTTTTTCATTTGCGTAAGTCTTTTTTATAAATAAATATAAATAAAAGGCTTAAATATTAAAATAATCTTTGTGTTATACTCATTTGACCAATTTAATCCCCGTATTTTTAATTTGGTCAATTGAGCCCTTGTGTTTTATTCTATTAGCCAATATTGTCAATTACGTCAAACTACCATTAAAAAAATTAATTAAGTTTGGTTTACAAATAAAATAACAAAATAACAAAATATAAATAAAAAATCTGGAAACCCAACAAACCTCTGGCTTTCCTGATTTTTTTTATAACCAAAAATAGTCTTTGAGATTAGATTAGATTACATTCATTGAGCCTAACTTTGTCATTTCCATAAGTTCTTATATAAATAAAATTATCAATTTTCCACTTTTGAAGAAGCTAGAACCACAGAGACTTTTTAAAGGAACTGTTACACGAATCTTTATCCCAAAAGTTAAAGGAGGCTTTTCTGTAATGGAGGGGCAGGTTCTGCCTTTCATGATTTCAAGACCCATTATCTTTTGACTACTTTTCCACTTTTGTGAGCAAAATACACCACACAGACCGAAATTAAAGTTGGGCATCATTGACACTTGCACTTTTCCTCAACCTGTTTTCTCCTTTTTACTTATTACATTATCTTCTTAGTTGCTTTTTTTTTTACTACACTCCTTTGTCTATCAAATTAAATCATAGTATTAAAATCAAGAATCAAGGTATTACATATGAAATTTCGTTTCAGAAGGTGAATTGTAATTGATTGCCGTAGATCCTCAAATGTTTTTTTTCATTTCTCTAATTTCGGTTCTGCGTTATTTCTTTGTGCCTCTATTATTTTGGTTCTTTGTATGTATGTGTTTGAGCAAATGACCAGATCAGTGGGTTGGAGGCTCATAATTTGGCATGATGGCATGATGGGTTTTAATATATTAGTAATTTAATTAAAAAATAATTTTAATACAAATGATATACTTTAATTTAATCTAAATTACGAGGAGGGAGATTCCAACTCGGGTCTAAAGTGGAGAGCACATTCCTTTCCAACGTAGTTGTTCCCCATAAAAACTCAATTTGTTTTTTTACTTTAATGTTTTTTAAACAAAATATTATTAACTTACAGGTCCAGCTAAATATATTTAAGTTATTTTATGTATAATTTGTTAGAGGTGAGCCATTTACTCAAAACTACCAAGGTTTCTTTAACTATTTTCATCTTATATATAACGTGTAACAATGTGAAAAGTTTCAAAATGTGGAGGGGCCAAGGCCACTCCTGGACCCGGAGAGTAGCTGCACCCCTGGGAGAATGTAATTTTCAAACACAAATTATTCATAAAATTTATAAAATAAAAAAAAAGACAGATACAGACCTCAGTCTTGCGGACCAACATGTTCACGATCACAAGTCACAAGGCTCTGATTAATTTACGTTCAGTTGTTCTCCGAAAGCTTAAGGTATACGTGCAGTTACTTTTCTCGCAAGTATACATATTCTTACTTCAAATCTAAAATAAACTTTCTAAACTTCTGCGCCTCATCTGATGACAGCCTTCGAAATGAAACCAAAACATGATTTTGTTATCCAGTAACTCTTTCAGTTGCATACTATGAGGCTAATGTATCTGACATTCCAGTGGGGCTTTCCATTTACCTCTCCAGGTGAACATTCCAATCTATTGCACTGGTTCTCGCCTGTTTTTGCAAATTTTGCCGCATTATAAATGCGACGGCACATTCTTCCTGTTGCACAGGCCTCATTGATTTCACAGGGGATGAGGACCAAGCTTGGCATTTTGAGTCTGCACAATAACCACATCCTATAAAAATGAGGACACACTTACAAAGTTACATATAAGAGGTGATCTTTATACAAAAGATAGAATGATATTTCATCAAAACAATCAGGCCAGGCAAAAAAGAAAGTTTTCTAATTAATTATTTAGTGATTTAGGGGAGGGGGGAGAAAGGAGACCTCAGTTTCCCTTCAAGCACGTGGGATGATTCCAGACTTCAATTCTGCAATCTGAAATCGATAACAAGGTTTTCAAATTGCTTAATTTGCTGATGAAAATTATGTGTGCGTGCACGCTAATCTAGTTGGATAGGAGAAACATAAAAATTGAACAACTTCAATTTTATGGGAGGAAAAACATATCCAAGTATTATCAATCCTGAAAGACATACAAACTAGCTAATAGAACCTTATGAACCACTTTTACATTCTTATGAACATTGGATGTTGCAGTTGAGGCGGGCTTTGCATATCTTCGGTTTGCAGCGTTATTTTCCTCTTTTCCCTGCACATATATACAACATGACCACAAGATTTACATCGTACTAAAATCTAAACAAACAAACAAAACAAAAGGGCATTCATTAACAATTATCAACCTTCAAAACCAAATATAATAAAATCTTGGCATGGTTCCATTATATTCAAAAAATCTTAAAACCTTACTCAACCACATATTGGCCAAAAAAGTTCACAATAATGGATCATCATTACTATTAGCATAAAAGAAAAAGATCAGAAGATTCAGAACTCAATTCTTCAATATTATGTGGTGCCTAGCTATTCTACTTCTAACATCTATCTTGGCAACAATTAAGCATGCTAAGAAGAAAAATATATATCAATCTTTTGTTAATTTTCATGCAACATTATCATGAATTTACCAAAAAGTCAGAGACACTATCCAATCTTCCAGATTTGGGAAAATTCATTATGGATAACATTTAACCACGACTATATGCCAAGTTCCAATATCCTAATAGCCAGTAAGTGCACCATAGGTTAACCATACAATGAAAGAACCATTTCATCATTCACAGTATTGGAAGAAAGGGCTACAGTCAATTGGCGTTTAGCCTCTTAGGGTAACAAAGTTATATGAATGTTTATATAGCACAAAAGGCAAAGGGGAAGGTAAACATAATTCATCTTTTTCCCTTATGAATGACGAAAGAAATATTCACAGGAAAAAACCAGAACAAAATATTCAATAAAAGTTATAAAAGAAAACTTGAAGTCACCTCAGGGCCTTCTCGAGTTACCAATCTCTTAGAGCAACTCCACCGTTCAGCCTAGCCCAAGGCTAGGGGGAGGCAAAAAAAAAAGGAGCTTCCAGCGAGGAGCCCAGGCCCGGGGGGGAGTGGGACCCACGAACTCGGGCTGGCCCGAAGGCCAGCTCCGCCCGAGACCCAAACCGAGGGCTGATGACGTGTGTCTCACGTCACGCTGACGTCGCGCGTGAGTTCAAATTTTTTTTACCGTTGGCGCGTGCAATTCACGCGCCAATGGTAAAAAAAATTTGAACTCACGTGCGCTGATGATGTAGCCCTCGCGAGCTCCAACGGGCAGAAGCCAGCTATCAACCCCTGGGCGCTCCGATCTCTCTCTCCTCCAATCCAACGGCTGGCATTTTTTTGGCAATAAAATTATGAAAAAAAATCGAATTTTTTTTTTAAAATACCAAAATATTCTGAATTTTTTTTCTATAAATACCTTTCAATACCCTTCACTTTCAACACCAATCCTCATACATTTTTTTCTACTTCTACTACTATTCACTCTTTACTCAACATTTTCCTCTCTTTCAAATTGTATTTTTATTTCTTATATTTATGGCTTCTTCAATCCGAAATTTGAACCCAAATTTATCGGAAATTTGAATTTTGAAATTCATCCAAAATTTGAACACAAAAATCTTATCCGGAAATTTTATCTGATTATGAATAGTCTTGACACGTAGGAACCCGAAAATTTTATCCGAAAATATTATCCGAATTAATTATTGAGATAAAAAAAATTTGTGAAAAAAACAAAATAATGAATAGTAACTGCCCTTAGCCATGACAATGGATGGAAACACAAAATACTATTTGCAATGGCAAGAAGACTATTCACATGAATAGTGACTGCCCTAGCTCCCCCCTTGCCATGGCAAAGGGCAAGTGGCACGTACAACTTTCAAGAGCACCAGAGACTAAGGATATACATTCAAGCATAAACTAACCATATCGAATTTTATAATTACCTCTTTCTCTTTTCTTTCCTTTCTATAATTCTTGCGCTCAGAGTCAACACGAGCGGGATTATTCGTAAACCTGTTAGTATTAACAGCTCAACTATTTATATAATGTATCCGAATTTCCAACTCCGCGCCAATCACTAGAGTAAAGCCGCCTTTGCTTACCGGTGACAACAATTTTTTTGTCCGCCTCTAGATGGAGGTATGATGCGTGTTACTTAAATTTAGTTCTATTGACTATGAGGATTTATTTACTAATTCTAAGTATTAAAATCAAGGATCAAGGTATTACACATGAAATTTCGGAAAGTGATTTATGGATTCGTTTTCAGAAAGTGAATTGTAATTGATTGCCGTAGATTCACAAATGCTTTTTCATTTTTTTTTTTTTTGGGTCTGAAAATGCCTTTTCATTTCGGTTCTATGTTAGTTCTTTGTGCCTCCAATTTTTTTTAACGTATATGTTATATATATTAATATGTTAAATATTGTATATATAAAACCCGCGTAGGACATTTATACAAGGATGGTCCTGGCGGCATTGGTTTGCTGCACTTTAACTTCTACTCTTCTGGCGTGGGTTCGAAGCCCACTCGTGTACATCATTGATTACAGTTTTACCTTGTTTTTTTTTTTGTTTTTGTTTTTGTTTTTTTTTTTGTAACAGCAACAATAAAAGAAATAATTCATGTTTCCTCCTTCTTAAACTCTTATTTTCTACTAAGTAATAATCATTACCAATCTATGGCTTTGGCTCTTATTTTTTCAATCCTTTAATTTTATTTTTTCCAATATCAAAAATTGAAAACACTAACACCTAAATTCGTAAAGGACTAAGGAAAAAAAATTATCATAAAGAGCACTCAAAATCAAATAGTCAAATTGAAATCTCAATTTAAATTTAAGTGTATATCTAAATTTCAATCTACATGACTTGTCTCATTATGCTGATTGTTTACAAGTCTTTATATATCTAAATTATACTCTATACAAGTCTTTATATAGTTAACGAGCACTGAAAGGAAAACCTAGTCTTTATACTGAACAAACTGGTATTTAAGTTTCTCAAATTGAAATGTCAAAAATTTTATAAATTTGATTTGTGATTTGCATGCTAATTGATGATGATTTTTTACTTAAAAAATAAAATTGTTGTATGCCATGATATAAGTTTGTGTTAGATAATGTGATTTTATACCCATATGAAATAAAATGAAAAAGAATGCATTTAATGCTATATTGTAATTCTAAATTGTTAATGGGGACAATATGGTCATGAAAAATGTGTATTTAATGGAGGAAAACAAAACCCAATGGGGAAAGATGACTTCACTTTCCCCTTACTTTCCCATGTGCAAGGCATCGATTTCCCATGTCTAGACTTACCAAACATGGGAAAGCAATTGATTTCTCATCTATAAGCCTCTTTTCCCATGAATCAAACGAGGCCTTACATCTCCAGAAGATATAAACTTGAGTTTTTCTCCTATAGTGAGGAGATGTAAAAAGGACATGAAAGGAAATGATTTTATATTAAGTTGAAGCAAAATGATATTTTTGGTATTTTGATAGCTATCTCACCTTTTATATATTTGGTGCCCAACACTTTTACATTATTTCTCCTCCTTTTCAACATATGAATCTCAACAAATGGAGATGTAAAATTAAATATAAATGTTGGAGCAACTTCCGATAACTCTCGGTACATCTCCCTTTACACTTTTACAATAGAGATGCTCTTAGAGCACTTCCACTCATTTGCTATGGCAAAGGGCAAGAGCAAGGCAACGACTTTACTATTCACATGAATAGTGGCAGCCATTGCAAAAGCTTGTGGTGTTTCCACTCATTGCCATGACAACCGCTATTCACATGAGATATGAGGAGAGGAATTTGTATAGAGTTTTGGTGTGAGAAGTGAAGAATATGACTAAGTATTTATTTATAAAAAAAATTCTGAAATTTTTAGTATTTTTTAAAAAATATTTGGTGTGGTCAGGCTGGTTTCGCCTGCGAGCTGGCCCTGTCTCGTGGGGCCGATAGCTTGCCAGGGCAAGCTTGGCCCGCTGCAAACTGTTACCTGGGCTCAGCCCTGTCCTGCCAGGGCTGGGGGATATGGCTGGACTTGCTCTCATCTCATACATTAATAATCGGGTAGATGGAAGTCAGTCCTCGTCTTTATGGCTTCTAAACATTTCTCATTTACGTTGCCATATAATGCTGGGGCAGATGGATACAACTCCTCGCTTTTATGCCTTTCATTTATATTTGATATACTTTTCAGATAATAATGAAATAAGAATCTCCAAGCAGACAACCACCAAGGGCTTTCACACTTTGGCCCACATTTAATAATTGTTTCAAAACCACAAACCCAAAAAAAAAAAAAAAAACTCGTTTTATATACTTATTGTCAAATTGGTCATATCAAATGCCAAGTGCATGACGATATTTTCACATTCCATGTGCAACTGAACTCTAGAATTAATAAGAGGATTAAAACTGAAATATGTCCCTTACGTCCTCCCTCCCCATGTCAAATTTTCATTCAAATTTTAGTATCCTTGCTAGACGCTATATATTATACATGCGACATTTTCATTTGCAAGAACATTGTTGTTTTACCATTTGCATGTATGATTTCTAACTGTTCAGTCTAAAGTACTCTGATCATGCTTTGGGATATTCAATTTGAGTATGAGAAGAAGTATGGGTTCAAACAAAGTAACTCATATCATACATGATTGTTTGTTTCAAGGAATGATACATAACAAATTGTAAGGATGAAGAAGAATCTGGTTACAGAATTTGAAATGAAATATCTTGATGGGCTTAAGTTCTTTTGGGGATTGATGTTGCCATATAAAATCAAGTCATTTTTCTGTCTCAAAGAAAGCATGTCTTAGATTTGTTGACTAAAACGGATATTCTTGCCTGCAAACCAGTACATACACTGATAGAACTTCTGTTTTTTGGTGGAAACAGCGATAGAACTGAACCATTGTTTGGGGGATTATCCAAAATTAAGTTCCAACAAATAAAGATATCATTGTCAACGATTGGGTCGGAGATTAGTTTATTTGGCACGTACTCGTTCATATATGGATGAATTATGCTTGTATGTCTTCTTATTATGCCTAGCGAGTCACCGATTCTATCTAATTACACAAAATAAGTAGCTCTTATAGTTGCTCTGATCGTGTTCAGTTAATTCCATAACAGCTCTGTAAAATTGTAATCAACTGAAGAATATTTGATTACTCGATAAAAGAACCTTTACAGTATCAAAGGTATCTATATACAAGTTTCCTAGACTAATAAAGGAAAGTAAATCAATTACATATAATTTGGCTAATCAATCCCTAATGTATTGGGATTTAGTTGACTTCTCAACACTCCCCCTCAAGTTGGAGAGTGAATATTGTGAACTCCCAACTTGCACACCATAGCCGAAAAATCTTCTTTTCCCAAGGCCTTTGTAAACACGTCTACTACTTGTTGTTGAGATGGGATATATCTTGTAATCACTGTTCCATCCAGAATTTTATCCCTGATAAAATGGCAGTCTATTTCAATGTGTCTAGTTCTGTCATGGAACACTGGATTGGCGGATATGTGCAGCGCAGCTTGGTTGTCACAGTGTAAAGTAGTTGGTCCTGGGTTTGGGAGTTGCAGGTCTTGCAGTAGATAACGCAGCCAAGTAATTTCACAGCAAACACCTGTCATTGCACGATATTCAGCCTCTGCTGAAGAAAGAGATACGGTTTTTTGTCTCTTTGTTCTCCATGAGATCAAAGAATTTCCAAGAAACACACAATAGCCACTTGTAGACCTTCGTGTTGTTGGACATCCCGCCCAATCTGAATCACAATATGCCGTTAACTTCATCTCATTTCCGATGGGAAAGAAGAGTCCTTGTCCTGGTGTACCTTTCAGATACCTCAAAACTCTCATGGCTGCATCTAAGTGTGGCTTGCGAGGCTCGTGCATGAATCTGCTAAGTATATGTACTGAATACATAATATCAGGTCTTGTTATGGTGAGATAAATCAGACGTCCCACCAACCTTCTATACTTTGCTGGATCATGAAGTATCTCACCTGTATCAGAAGAAATTTTGGAATTTTGTTCCATGGGAAAGCTTACCTGGACGTGCCCCCAAAGCTCCTCCATCTTTAATAATGTCCAGTGCATATTTTCTTTGACAAATAGAAATACCTTTCCTGGAACGTGAGACTTCAATGCCTAAAAAATATTTAAGATCACCAATGTCTTTGATCTTAAAACGAGTATTAAGAAATCGCTTGAGAGCATTAATGGCAGGCAAATTATTTCCTGTAATCATGATGTCATCGACGTAAATCAAAAGAGCGGTGAATGACTTGCCATTTTTGCAGGTAAAGAGCGAATAATCGGCTTTGGATTGAGTGAAACCAGCAGCTTGTATGGCTTCAGTGAACTTAGAAAACCATTGGCGAGATGCTTGCTTTAATCCATACAGGGATTTGTGAAGGCGACATACCAAATGCTCCCCCTGTCGCCGAAGACCAAGAGGAGGTGACATATAGATTTCCTCATGTAAATCGCCATGGAGGAAGGCATTGTGCACATCAAGTTGATGCAAAGACCAGTTGTGGGCAGCGGCAAGAGCAAGAACACACCGAACAGAAACCATCTTGGCAGGTAGGAGAAAATGTGTCATGGTAGTCAAGACCTTCGGTTTGAGTGTACCCTTTGGCCACGAGACGAGCCTTATAGCGCTCAATGGTGCCATCAGAGCGATGCTTGATTTTATAGACCCATTTGCATCCAATGGGTTGCTTCCCGGGAGGAAGAGAAGTGAGGGACCAAGTCCGATTGGATTCCAAAGCTGCAAGTTCAGATTGCATGGCCTCTTGCCAGTGTGGATCAGAAACAGCCTTCGCAAAAGTATTAGGTTCCACTGGCCGACTAATATTGGCAATGAAAGTAAAATGTGAGGGTGAGTAACGATGATAAGAAAGAAAGTTAGAAAGAGGATAACGAGTACCTTTGGTGTGACATGGCAAGGAGTCCGACGATTGGTCAAGCGTGGGTAAAGTGACCTATGAGCAAACATAATCTTGGAGACAGGTTGGTTTAACCCTTTGGCGAAGAGAGTGGCGGAGGTGGGCTGGTGGTATAGAGGGAGAAGGATGTGATGGAGGTGATGTGGCAACGGTGTCGGAGGGAAAAACGGGGACAACGGTGTCTAAAGGAGCCGTGAGATCGAGTGGAGCGGAAGGAGATGAAGGACATGGTGAATGTTGGTCTGGAGAGATAAGTGGAGAAGATGACAAATCAGATAAAGGAAGAGGTAAAACAGGAGGTGGAGGTTCCGTGTGAGAGGAAGAGGGCAGACTTTTGAAAGGAAAATGACTCTCATAAAAAACGACATCGCGACTGGTGAAATTTTTTCTAGTGGTAAGATCAAATAATTTGTAGGCCTTTTGACCAAAAGGGTAACCGAGAAAAACACAACGCTTGGCTCAAGGGTCAAATTTATGGGAAGGTTGGACAATGGTGGCATAGGCTAAACAACCAAAAATGCGGAGGTGAGTATAAGAAGGAGGTTTATGGTACAACTTCTCATAGGGGGATTGCTTGGATAAAAGGGCAGTGGGTAGACAATTGATCAAGTAGATGGCAGTGGGTAGACGATTGATCAAGTAGTTGGCAGTGAGAACACACTCCCCCAAAAGGAAATAGGGAGATTTGCTTGAAAACGTAAAGCCCTAGCCATCTCTATGATATGTCGATGCTTGCGCTCTACAACACCATTTTGTTGAGGTGTGTAGACGCAAGTATGTTGATAAATGACCCCATGTTCATGGAAGAAATGACGCATGGAAGAAAATTCACCTCCATTATCAACACGTATTTGTTGTATTTTAGAATTGAATTGTGTCTGGACAAAAGCAAAAAAGGATTTAAGCAGGTTCTGTGTTTCAGATTTATGGTGCATGAGAAATAACCATGTGAACCTAGTAAAGTCATCCACAATAGTTAGAAAATAACGAGCCCCTGAAAAAGATGCAGTTTTATTAGGCCCCCAAATATCGCAATGAATAAGAGAGAATGGTTTGGAAGAGGAAATTGAACTTAAATTAAAAGGTAATCGAGTTTGCTTTGCCAAGGGACAAACCTCGCAAGCATTATTTGAAAATTGGAAATTCAAAACATTCTTAGCTAAAAATTGTAAACGAGAAGATGATGGATGGCCTAAACGGCTGTGCCAGAGGTGAGAGGCATGAGCATGGTTGCAAGATGGTTGGAGAAGAGAAGGCTTGTTTGACGCCAAAGAAACCAGATAGTAAAGGCCTCCTTGCTGTTTACCCAACCAATCGTCTTCCTCGTAGCCAAGTCCTGTAAAATGCACCCATTAGGAAAAAAAGAGATGGAACAATGAAGTTCTTGTGTAAGTTTGCTTACTGACATCAAATTAACTTTGAAGCTGGGCACATACAAGACATTTTTCAAAGAAAGAGATGAGTTAAGAGAGGCATTCCCAACGTAAATAATAGAAGACTTTTCACCGCTAGGCAATACAACTGGTGGAATGGAAGGGTTGGCTTGTATGGATGTAAAAGAATGTGAAGTGGATGTAATATGATCTGTTGCGCCACTATCAATCAGCCAGCGATGTAAAGGTAAAGGGGAACATGACAAACCTGCGGAGTTTGCTTGTGGCTCTTTCTTATCATTCATCATGGTAAGAATCTGCTGATACTCACTGTCAGAGAGGTTTGGCATGGCAGACTTCAACTCTTGCATGGTGGGATTGTTCTGCACGTGATTGGCAGAGGAACTTGAGTCTTTCTTGTTTCTATTGGATTTGTGCAGTCGATGCCCGGGAGGATAGCCATGAAGTTTGTAACAGGTATCAATTGTGTGATGGTCCCGATCACAGTGAGTGCAATGAAGAGGCTTGCGATTGGAATTTGAAGGTCTGGGGTTGGTGAACAGCCATTGCAGCAGGTTCTAAGGCAGCCTGAGGAGTCCCCAATTGTCGTTGCTTCTCCTATTGGGAAATTAAGGAATAGATGTTGCGTATGGAAGGTAGTGGCTGCATAAGGAGAATCTGTCCACGAGCAGGAGCATATGAATCATTTAAACCCATAAGAAATTGCATCACCTTATTCCTCTCATCGCGTTCAGCGTGGTCTTTCATGGCACCACAGGGTACAAGTCGGCACATCACTATATGACGCCAATTCATCCCATAGTCCCTTAAGTCTTGTGTAATAAGCAACAACCGACATCTGATCCTGAGTGAGAGAGGCGATGTCACGTTGTATCCTGGAAAATTCGAGGAACGTTGCTTTGAGAGAAGCGCTCCTTCAAATCTTCCCATATCTCATGAGCAGTGTCTGAGTAGATGACACTATCGGCTATGTCTTGATCGAGGGAATTCAAGATCCAAGATAGGATCATATCATTGCAACGTTGCCAAAGAGAGAACTCGTCAGGATTGGTTTTCTTCGAGGGCTTCTTGACGGTGCCATCAACAAAACCAAGTTTGTTTTTGGCACTCAAGGAGATTCGCATGGAGCGACACCATGTCCCATAGTTGTCTCCATTCAGCGGCTTGGATACAAGAACCATGCCAGGGTGGTCTGAGTGATGAATAAAAAAAGGGTTGGAAACATCAGACTTGTTTCCATCCTTGGAAGAAGTTTCAATTTCTTTGTCGTTAGCCATGGCAGAGAACTAACGAAAAACAAAGAAGGAGGAAGCTGAGATTTTGATGGCTAAGAAAAAAAACAAGAGCTAGGGTTTCTCCTGCTCTGATACCATGTAAAATTGTAATCAACTGAAGAATATTTGATTACTCCATAAAAAAACCTTTACAGTATCAAAGGTATCTATATACAAGTTTCCTAGACTAATAAAGGAAAGTAAATCAATTACATATAATTTGGCTAATCAATCCCTAATGTATTGGGATTTAGTTCACTTCTCAACACAGCAGCTAATATTAGCTTGAGGACAAGAGTAGGTGGTGTCTATTCATTCTGAACCTCAAGCCCACTCCCAGCTTCACCCCAAACGCACCACACACAACAGGTTCTAAGGCTGGTTCCACCTTGCTACACAAGAGTTTTGAAGTTGATCACTGTGGAAAAGGGGACTACAATGTAACCAGGAATCGAGGAGTAAGGGTTCACACTTTGTTGATTTTGATTTTGATTTTGATTTTGATTTTCAGGAATTGGAGAGACTTGTGAGGAGCTTGAGAACAAGAGGAAGGAGAGGGCCCAGCTTGCATATGAGAGGAAGAAACAGTTGAACATATATTTGCCACGATGTATTTGCCAAATTTGTGTACATATATTGTGTAAATATTTAACACGAAGAGATTTGCCTTTTAAGATGAAAATGTTGTTGAGGATTGAGAATTAAATTTTGTTTTGTGTTAAGAAAGATATTACCAAAATAAAAGAAAAATTAATTAATTTTAAAAAGCTATAAAAATAAGACGGCGGTTTACAGAGAAGGCAGACGTATAAATTGAAAAAATACGACGGTAATTTGAACTTAGGACGTGGTAAATAAAAACGACAGTAGTGTTGTAGGTACCGTCGTAGTATACTCCAAAATAATAAGTCGGCGGTTTAGAGAGATGCACCGTCGTAGTATACAGACGTGGATTCCATTATATTATACGACGTGGATTAAGAACAGTTGGTCGTGTTTAGTTAGGAGTTAACACGGCAGGTTATTTGGTGAACTGCGTCTTTATTTTCTACGTCAATGTATTCATACCTGCTGTCGTTGTTTTTTGGTCAGATTTTAACTCTGAAGAAATCCTTTTTTTAAAACGACGGTTTTTTATTTGTATGCGTCGTCTTTTAAAAATATTCAACAGTAAGGAACTTATCCACGACGGTTTTTTTTTTATACCGTCGTCGATTTAAATACAACGACGGTTTTATGTTATGCCGTCATCTTTTTCTGGTCGTCTTTTTTCATTTTTGTAGTAGTGAATGTCTCTATCAAGTTCTCATCAAAATTTCAGTTATTAGAACTTCTGTGGGCAGACTTTGATGGTTGACATCACTCTTTTTGCTTAGATAGAGTCCCTGAAATGATGAAAGGATTTCGATTTAGCAATTTTTTTGAAACATCTAAAGCATGCAGATAATACAAAACAACAAACCTCATGTAGCCTTTGGGTAACTTGATGACACTTGCAGGGGAATTAAAATGATACTTTGGGTCATATTCACTCTTCCCTCCATTCCATGCCACGAAATGCTTCAGTAACTAAGATATGAAAAATCCTGCATGCCATTAGAATTTGACAACTAGCAATCACAAATTCAAGCTTTTATTTAAGTATTACATAGGCTTACTTCACACACTGATCAAAAACTAACCCATTGTAGGTAAAATCTTCATCAATCAGTCAAACGAACGGCAAGACGAGTTCCCTTGACGGTGTATCGCTGCTTTTCGGTCATCTGGCATAGCATGTGTTGGTTAAGATAGAGGGAACACGCAAAATTAGCAATCACCAGCTGAAGTTAAATCTTCTTTTAATAGTTTAAGAAATTAATTACCCATATAATCATTGGATTGCAGTAAGAAGATGTCAGGACTTGTTGCAGGGTGACAATGCACAAAGTATTTGAAAGTCATATATATAAACGAATGCATGAAAAACTTATGAAGATATATACCATATGAAACAAATTGCATTTTGATAATGATTCGAATGAAGATATATATCTACCTCAGCAGTTGCACCTTAACTAGAAAGTGCAGTCCGTCTCCAATATATGCTCCATGTGAAAAGCATTTACGACCCTAGACACCCTCCCTCTATAATTTTTTTATAAAAAAAATAAAATATGCAGACCAGGCGCAAGCTCATAAACATCCGCAGCACAATTTTATAATATCAGCGATGAAATTGTTCTGTTTCATTCAAGAATTCCTTCTTAAGATTCTTATCATTTCATACAATTTTTTTTCCATTAAAATAGGTCTTGGATGAATCAAGATATATGTTTCTTAGCTGTTTGATCATAAAACACAAAGTGATCAGTCAGATGCATTTCAATACATCTTAGCCGAGACATATGATTTAACCAACATACACGTGACTTTCGGAAAATAGGGAAGAAAATAACTCTATGGGTAGCAACTATTTCAGTGGACGATTCAAAAACTACTAAAGTGCGTAGTTCCTCAGAGTACATTTTACGAATTAATGACACAAAGGAAGTTTTGCAAATGATCAATACACCAGTAGATAAAAAATTAATAGTAGCTTAATAGTGCCAATTGGTTTTTTTTTTTTTTTTTTAAGAATTATGAAAAGATAAAATGGGTAGTTATGTTTCATAAAAATAGGACCAATTATCTGATTTTATTTTTATTTTTATTTTTATTTTTTTAATAGGAAAAATATAAATTGACCATATTATCCTCATTTAATTAATAATTTCAAATTTTAATATTTGCATTAACCAGGGGCATTTATGGTATTTTGAATGTTACACCATTCTCTGCCTTTTGCTTTATATATATAGATTACTACTACTCTTAGTACAAATGTATGCATTCAAAAACATATTATTGAAATAAAAATTTTAAGCATGGATGTCCTTCAATTAAAAAAAATTCATATAATTATATTTTTTTTAATGGAAAAATTATAAATTGACCATATTATACTCATTTAATTTATGTAGTCTGTTTCTTGGGGCTTTGCCCCCTTACTTAATCAAAAAAAAAAATCATATAATTATATTTTTTTTAATAGGAAAAATATAAATTGACCATATTATACTCATTTAATTTCTTAGAAGAAGGAAACTTAAGTGGTTTAGTAATAATCAATAAATTATAAAGCATTGGTTTTCCTTTTCTTATTCGATGGCTAACAGTCAGTCATCACTGAAAATACTCCTTATGATTCATTGGTCTCGTATGGAATTTTAACAATGTGTCAATATTTTTTCTCTTCAAACTTATTGAAGTGTATATTTTTTTTGTCCTCTTTCCCTTAAACGTCAGAATGTTATGTTTTCCTAATTAGATCGGTGCACTAGATACTAAGTCATATAAGGTTTAATAAGAGTTTAATTAAGTTATGCCTTGAGGCCCAAAACCTTGTGAAATAAGGAAGGGTTTTGGGGCCTAATTAAGGAGTCCTATTTTGTTTCCTTTTTGCGTGAACCAATTTAAGTGGGCTTGAAAGATAAGTCAAGTCGGCCTCGGTGATGAGTAGAGACGACTTGACCTAGCCGTATATAAGCTAAAGGCCCTGCTCTCATCAGAAACGTTCTCTAAATCTATTCTCATCAAAAAGAGAGAGCTGAAACATATTCTGAGAGAGAGCAGAAGTCTTGAGCCGTTACTGCGTTGCTGTGCTTACTAGGATTGCTGCTGCTGTGGATTGGATGAGTTCAGAGGCTGTATACTCAAGGAAGATGGCTCCAGGTATGTCTTCCATGTCTTTATACGTATTACATGTTTGTGTGAAAGATCTAGATTATTTAATAAAGAAATCTAACACAGAAGCCAGAGAATGAGGAGGTGGAAATCCTAAATCATTAGGAACTCAAAGAAGCCGATAATTCATTGGGCAATTTCCAAGACCATGCCCAAGCACAAAAAATGAGATCAATGCTGCAGGAAAAAAAAAGGATATTGGACCAAAGGCTTGTTGCACTAAGTTCCATGTCCAAGAGACTAATGGGCCTCGTGAAGTATATTTAGAGCAAAGAAAAGAAACCCCATTTAGGGAAGACATTTCAATGGCGAAAAAAAAAAAATGAAATCAGTTACCAAACAACTTATGTTCAGTTCACTTTTCACTTTTTATGAAACTGAAATTAGTACCAAACAAGTTTTCAGTTTTTAGTTTTTACAAATGAAAACTGAAAATTGAAATAGTTATCAAACGGGCCCTAAACATTTCAAACTTAGTTATGTCTATTTGATTTTGAAGGTCCATTAAATTAATTTCAACAAAAAAAGAGAGGTTAATTTCAAGTATAGTGTAACAAGTTGCAAAAAGTTGTATACACGGCCTTGGTTGCTTGCATTTCCTCTGCATCCCCAAGCGCGCACAGCTTGAATAGGTTTGAGATTGCCAACGAATTGTTCAACTTGTTTCTTCACGTTCAAAACAAGTTACCTCTTCTTCTATGAATTAGTCGTTGAAGGCAAGGTTAACGATATTAACGACTTTTCTAGCTTAAGAACACACACCAAATCAAAGTTATCGATGGCAAAGAAAACACACCTTCTAGAGGAACAACAAAACACGCCTTCTAGGTAAATTGCAAACCCAAATTCACCAGTTCCTCAAGACTACATTTTACGAATTAATGACACCAAGGAAGTTTTGCAAATGATCAATACACCAGTAGATTAGTTATCTATACAGTCGATGTTGCCTCTACTTAAAAAATAAGGTGTTCACGAAGTTTCTGCTTACAAAAACAAAAAATCAGGGCACTCATCAATGTTTGTAAATCAAAAGCTGAGTAGACCTTCGAAATTCATCATGTCTCTGTCAAGTTCACAAGGCAGTGGTGACTTTGATGGTTTACATCACTCCGTTGGCTTCCATAGAGTCCCTGAAATGATGAACGGTATTAAAATGAAGGAAGGAGTAGAAACTGCTTGTCCAGTTATAGAAATCAATTCATTTGCTTCTTGCAATCATTTCTCAATTCGGGAATTAAATTTTCTGAGAAACAACTAAAGCATGCAGATTAAACAAAACAACAAACCTCGTGTGGCATAACAAGTAAATTAATTTATTAATACTAGCTAATTGAAAATTAACTCCAGAGAGATTTAACAAAACAAACATCAAAGCACTACAACTGCCCAACAGGAATGCGAACAATTTGTTTTACTTTTAGTAGAAAATTAAAAAAGAAAGTACCTTTTAAAGAAGATGATCAAAGTACCTTTCATACTCATCTCAAGATTATATATGCTGCCGAGACAGATGTTTTCATAAATGTGCCTAGCGAGTCACCATCTTCAGAAGATTTTGAAGGAAACAAATAAGATCATAGTTGGAATTGATACATATGTATGTAAATAAGAGATTGCTAGAGCTCAATTACCTGGAGGAAATGACGTTTGGGTTTGTAGCAGAAATCTTGGCCCACTCTCCATTGCCTTCTTGGTAACGCTCTAAAAGTCTCACAGATCCAGGGATGCGAAGAGTCTGCAGTGGTGTTTTGAAGACGAAGTCTGGCAGTGCTTTTAGCAATTTGCAGCGGTAAATTGTTAACTCAGAAAGGCATGGCATGATTGTAATTTCAGAATCCTCTTTCGTCCACTCTTCCACGCCTTCCCACTCTTCCCAAAACCACATTTCGGAAAAGAAGAGTTGTTTCAATTTTGGGAATAATATCAGGGGTGGTGATCTGATTCTGAATGAGGTTTGATCTTCTAATCCCAAAAATTCAACACCGACCTTTCTCACTCCATCCATCCCGAATAGGGTCAGTCTTTCAAGGTACTCCAATTTCCCAAGAGGCCAAAGTTCACACTGTGTCCCATTACTAAGAGTAAGGATTCTCAAATTGTGTAAAGACTGCATCCAATTGGGCCATGTGGTGCCATTATGATCCCAAATCTGTAAAGATTCCAAATCTGGGTGCGGTTGTAAGGCATTCAGTATTTCTACACTACTACTACTGTTCCTCTACCTTTCAAAATCAACGGTGAGATGAAATAGCTTTTTGTCCCACAATTGTGCTTTCTCAACCTCGCTCTTATCTGTCACATCCCCCACAAATTGTATTGTGAGACTTCCCTCAACGTTCAACTTTCTCAGATCCCCAATTTGGAACGCTTCATCGTTGTCGCTGCCACACCGACACACTTCTAGTGTTTGCAAACTTGTTAATCTCCTTATCCCTTTGGGCAAGAACTCCAGAGCTTCACACTCCTCAACATAAAGATGCTTTAAGTTAATCAAGTTTCCCATGTTTTTAGGCAATGTTTCAAGTTTATAGCAATTATAAAGGGATAAGGTAGACAAATTGTACAAACCACAAATAGTGTCAGGTAATTTCTCCAAATCTTCATTGTAAGACAAATCAATATTCCTCAAATGTATCAATTCACCAATCTCCTCTGGGAGTTCTTTGATGGAATTACCACTCAAATTTAATGTCCTAAGACATTTCAATTGTAAAATTAAATTTGGATCTATTGTAGTAATTCCTGAATCGAAAGTTGTGAGCGTGCGAAGCTTTTTGCAATTGTGGGATGAGATAAGAAGTGGACCTTCAGGAACATATCTCAAGGTCAAATGGCGAACCTTATCACCCAATACCTTTGATTCGTTGGTAGTTTCCTCACCATGATCGATAATCAAACACTCATTCTTGGTGAGAAATTGCACAAAGTCATGCACAATATCATGCATTTTGCAACTTGTAATTGTACCAGTGTTAGGATCTTCATCAAAATCCTGGAAAAATGATCGGGCCACTAAATTGTCAAAAACTGCATCACCCGTTGTTCCTTTTTCTTTATTCCCTTTCGAAATAACATAGTCTTGTGCCATCCAAAGTTTAATCAAATCATCTCGTTGAAACATGTAATCTTTAGGAAAAGTAGCACAATATAAAAGGCAACATTTAATTGTGGGGTCCAAATCATAATAACTTAGGAACAGGGGTTGGAAAACTTCTTGCTCGACCTTCTCTAGATCCCATATCTTACTATTCAAAACCTCTTTCCATTCTCTCATTGTTCTCTTATTCTGCATGAGACTACCTAAAGTCTTTGCAGCAAGAGGCAAACCCTTACACTTCCTTACAATTTTCTTACTAATATCATCAAAGGCCTTAGACTCATCTACAACCCTATCCGAAAAGGCCATGTGATTGAAGATTGACAAACAATATTCATCACTCAACCCTCCCAGATTGATCATGTTTCTTGTTGCTCTCATCATTTTAGCAACCTCATGTTTTCTTGTGGTCACCAATATTCTGCTGCCTTCAGCACCACTTTGGATTAATGGTACCTTTAATTGTTCCCACTTTTTAGGATCATCGGTCCATACATCATCCAGGACAAGGAGAAAACTTTTGTCATGGATGAATTCAAACATACATCGCAACACCTCATTCAACTCATTTGAATTTGGGGCGTCTTTACCAATAATGGCTTTGGCAATCTTAATCTCATCAAAAGGGTCTGAAACACAAACCCATTGCCTCATATCAAAATGGGTTTTGACTTGGTCATCATTATAGGCTAGTTGGGTCAGAGTTGTCTTTCCCACGCCTCCCATCCCTACAATAGGGATGATAAGGAGCCCCTTTTCTTCTTCACTACTATTACCCAACAACTTTGTTATCAAAATATTCTGTTCCTTTTCACGACCAAATATCTCAGACATATTGACATAAGATGCAGTTTGAGGTCGTTGAGGTTTTTGAGGTTGTTGAATGCCTAATTCTTTGCGTAGGAACTGGTACTTTTTTCTTTCCTCATAAATCTCAGTTAACTTATCATTCAGATCTTTTATTTTCAGAGCAATGTCACGCGAAGAATCAGCCGACTGACTTTGCCAAAACAAAAGCAACGGGAGAAACTAGAGAAATGTACCTTCTTCTTTGTAACAAGAGCATTTGGATCACCTTCTCTTTCTTGCTTCTCAACTTCTTGTTTGAGAATGTCTGTGTTCCACTCATCCAGCACATCCACCATCTCGTAGGATATATCTTTCAGCTTATCCAACCAGATTTTGACACTTGCCTCCGTCACTTGCCTTTGCTCCGCATCCTCAAGCACGGCTTGAATAACTTCCAGAGTCCCACTGAATTTCTCAACATCTTCCTTCACGTTCAAAACATGTTTCAGCTCTCCTTCTATGTATTCATAGGTTGTCGAGGCCAACCGTTCCAGCAGCATGGAAATGAGCGCATCAGCCATTATTTTGAGCTTTAGGAATTGGTTGACTGTTTATGATCAAGAAAAATGCAGGATGATTGTTTGTGGTATTCCCTTTCTTATGTCCAGTTTAAACTTTATATGCTGAGTAAGTCTTCAAGGCAAACTCCAAGTCAATTTTAAGATGCATATTAAAGTGACAAGTTGACATATTAGAAAAAGATATCTAATCTGGGGCTGGTGAGTGTGCCCGACTGTCTTTCTTGACCTTACTTACCATACAAGACAAGATTAACGACTTGTCGAGGCGTGGATGATGTAAACTAGCTTTTACCCTTCTTCATAAAAAAAAAAATCAATATTAATAAAACTGAAACTGTATGTCACTAGATTTTTAACTTGTACTTTTACCCTTCTTCTAGCCCGTTTCTATAGCGAATAAGTAATCCAAGTCAACTGGTCCACCAAAAGAAAAGTATCCAAGCCATTTATATAATGTATCCGAATTTTCAACTCCAAGCCAATCACTAAAATAAAGCCGCCTTTGTTTACCGGTGACAACAATTTTTTTGTCCGCCTCTAGATGGATGTATGATGCGTGTGTATTACTTAAATTTAGTTCTATTGACTATGAGGATTTATTTACTAATTCTAAGTTTTAAAATCAAGGATCAAGGTATTACATATGACATTTCGGAAAGTGATTTATGAATTCGTTTTCAGAAAGTGAATTGTAATTGATTGCCGTAGATCCACAAATGCTTTTTCATTTCTCTAATTTCGGTTCTATGTTAGTTCTTTGTGCGTATATGTTATATATATTAATATGTTAATTATTGTATATATAAAACTCGCGTAGGATATTTACACAAGGGTGGGCCTGGCAGCATTGGTTTGCTACACTTTAACTTCAACTCTTCTGGCGTGGGTGCGAGGCCCACTTGTGTACATTCAGGCCAATGGATCGGAGAGGAGAGAGAGATGAAGGGTAGAGTATGAGAAAATCTAAAACATAAGAGAGAAGAAAAATTGCAGCAAGAAAAGAGTAGGCATCAACTTGACTAAGAACCTTTTTTTTTTCCTACAGGAATTGAGACCATTGGAGGTTGAGGTTGTGTGGGTTTTAATCATTTTAGCATTATTATTATTTGAGTTTAAATCTTTGTAATTAATTATAGATTTTTAAATTAATTTTAAATGTTCTTTTTCACAGGTTTTAACATAATTTTGACGAAATGATCAAATTTGTTAACAAATACAAACACAGGGACTAAATTGGCCAAATTAATAACACGGGGACTAAATTGGCCAATAAGGTAAAACACATGGACCATTTCGGCATTTAAGCCTAAAATGAAAAAAGAATGCATTTAATGCTATATTGTAATTCTAAATTGTTAATGGGGACAATATGGTCATGAAAAATGTGTATTTAATGTCGGCTCATTTTCCCAAATTTTCCCATGAGGAGGAAAACAAAATCCAAGGGGGGAAGATGGCTTCACTTTCCCTTTACTTTCCCATGTGCAAGGCAACGATTTCACATGTCTAGACTTACCAAACATGGGAAAGCAATTGATTTCTCATTCATAAGCCTCCTTTCCCATGGATCAAACGAGGCCTTACATCTCCAGAAGATATAAACTTGAGTTTTTCTCCTATAGCGAGGAGATGTAAAAAGGACATGAAAGGAAATGATTTTATATTAAGTTTGAAGCAAAATGATATTTTTGGTATTTGATAGCTATCTCACCTTTTATATATTTGGTGCCCAACACTTTTACACTATTTCTCCTCCTTTTCAGCATATGAAGCTCAACAAATGGAGATGTAAAATTAAATATAAATGTTGGAGCAACTTCCGATAACTCTCGGTACATCTCCCTTTACACTTTTACAATAGAGATGCTCTCATAGCACTTCCACTCATTTGTCTTGGTAAAGGGTAAGGGCAAGGCAAGGGCTTTACTATTTCACGTGAATAGTGGCAGCCATTGCAAAAGCTTGTGGTGTTTCCACCCATTGCCATGGTAATCACTATTCACATGAGATATGAAGAAAGTAATTTGTATAGAGTTTTGGTGTGGAAAAAGAAGAATATGACTAAGTATTTATTAAAAAAAATTCTGAAATTTTTAGTTTTTATTTTTTATTTTTTTAGCTACTGACATCATCGCAGCAACCCAGGCTAAAGGTCAGGCTGGTTTCCCCTGCGGGCTGGCCCTGTCTTGTGGGGCCCACGGCTTGCCAGGGCAAACTTGGCCCATTAGAAGCTGTTACCTGAGCTCGGGCCATATCCTGCCAAAGCTGGGGGCTATGGCTGGACTTGATCTCATCTCATACATTAATAATAATCGGGTAGATGGAAGTCAGTACTCATCGTTATGGCTTCTAAACATTTCTCATTTCGTTTCGATATAATAATGGGGCAGATGGATACAACTCCTTGATGTACTTTTCAGATAATAATGAAATAAGAATCTCCAAGCAGACAACCACCAAGGGCTTTCACACTTTGGCCCACATTTAATTATTGTTTCAAAACAACAAACTGAAAAAAAAAAAAAAAGAAGAAGAAAAAAACTCGTTTTATATACTTATTGTCAAATTGGTCATATCAAATGCCAAGTGCATGACGATATTTTCACATTCCATGTGCAACTGAACTCTAGAATTAATAAGAGCATCCACAATGGCTCCCTAAACCACATCCTTAGCTAAAATTTAAGGAGGAATTGAAAAAACTCACCTCCAACCATACTCTCTATCCAGCTCCTAAAATAGGGAGACCTTTAGGAGCTCCTAAATCTGAGGAGAGATAAAGTACTCCTAGTAACTCCCTAAATTAAATGCTTCTATATTTAATATTATTTTAAGCATTTATTTAATGCCAACTATTTTTTATTATTGCTTTTGTGTCTACACTTTATTCAAAAATTGAATTAAAATTTATTAAAAACATTTATGACTCTTTAAACTAGGGAGTATGGTTGGAGTTGAAATTTTATAGAGAGCTCCTAAAATAGCTTTCTAGTGTTTTTAGCTAAATTTTAACTAAAAAATAGAGAGCATAATTGTGGATGCTCTAAGAGGATTAAAACTGAAATATGTCCCCTACGTCCTCCCTCCCCATGTCACATTTTCATTCAAATTTTAGTATCCTTGCTAGACGCTATATATTGTTTTACCATTTGCATGTATGATTTCTAACTGTTCTGTCCAAAGTACTCTGATCATGCTTTGGGAGATTCAATTTGAGTATGAGAAGAAGTATGGGTTCAAACAAAGTAACTCATATCATACATTATTGTTAGGCTTATTTACTAGTGCGCCCCTGAAACTTCTGGTCAAATCTCACTTTATCCCCCCAAAGTTAAAATGACCCACTTAACCCCCCTTGACCGTGATTTTTGCGTGTTCCACTTTACCCCCTGCCGTTATCTCCATTAATAACTCTGTCAGTTTTGATGACGTGGGGGGCTATTTTAGTCTTTTTTATTACAAATGATGAGTGTCATGTGAATGGCCCATTTTTTTGTTTAAATTGAATTAAATAAATAACAAAATAATATTTATATATAATGGAAAAATTAATAAATAAGTTTATCCAAAAAATAATAATAAATAAAAATCTTTCTTTTCTATGATTTAAAAATTAAATTGAATTAAAATAATTTTATAAAAATAAAAAATAAAACCCTACCCAGATCCAACTCTCCCCAAAAAATGGCATCATCCTTTCTCCTCTCTCTGCAACCAACCCAAAGACACCACCAGCCATAACCACACATTCCCCCCACCAGCCTCTCTCTCTCTCTCTCTCTCTCTCTCCGGCCCATTTTTGTCTTAATTTCTTCATAGATCTAGGTCTTTGAAACGTCAACGTTTCGAGCTCGCCTGAGATCCAAGCGATCTGAGTCTGACGTTGTAGTTCCTGTTGCTATCAATCTCCCAAGCCAGCAATGGAGAACCTGATCTCCACGGTGAACAAAATCCATAGAGCTTGTACAGCTCTAGGTGACCACGGCGAAGCTAGCGCATTACTGACGCATTACCATGTTCGCTTCCGATCCCTCACTTATCTCTCTCATCGATCGAGTATATGAATTTTGATTTGTGTTTCTTTTCATCTGCTCTGTAACTTAGCCCCAAATTTTCACAAAAACTTAATATTGACGGCTCGGACAAATGTGCTTCTGGTCCATTGGTGCTGGAGGAGTGATAAGAGATGAACGTGGCAACTGGACTGGGGGGTTTGCAATCAACCTTGGGAAAGGTCAGATCCTAGAAGCTGAGATTTGGGGACTGTTTTTTGGCCTAAAACTTGATGTGCAAAAGGGAATCAACAACTTGATTGTTGAAATGGATTCTGATACAGTAGTTCTACTTTTTCAGAATTTCAATATACTTTGGTTTACATCCTCTAGCTACTTTGATGTTGTGTAATTGTTTTTGGGGCTCTTTCCCCCATCTCACCCAAAAAAAAATAAAAAAATATGGAATTGCTTTTATGCATTTCGGTTGAACTGCTAGGAATATGGGTGGTGGTGGGTTTGGGTGGTTGTGGATGACTGGTGCAGAGGTTGGTTGCGGAGAGAGGAGAAAAGATGAAGGATGATAGGGATTGATCTTTGGGGAGAGTTGGATCTGGGCAGAGTTTTATTAATTTAATTTAATTTAACTTTTAAAGCATAGTGAAAAGATTTTTATTTATTAATTTTTTTATTATATATATATTAATTAAACAAATAATTACATTATTTTATTATTTATTTAATTCAATTTAAACAAAAAATGGGTCATTCACACGACACGTCATCACTTGTGGTGAAAAAAGACTAAAATAGCCCTGGCACATCATCAAGACTAACAGAGTTATTAATGGAGATAATGGCAGGGGTAAAGTGAACATTAAAATCATAGTCAATGGGGTTAAGTGGGCCATTTTAACTTTGGGGGATAAAGTGATATTTGAAAGTTTTAGGAGCGCTACAGTAAATAAGCCTTATTGTTACAAGAAATGATACATAACAAATTGTAAGAATCTGGTTACAGAATTTGAAATGAAATATCTTGACGGGCTTAAGTTCTTTTGGGGATTGATGTTGCCATATAAAATCAAGTCATTTTTCTGTCTCAAAGAAAGCATGTCTTAGTTTTGTTGACTAAAACGGACATTCTTGCCTGCAAACCAGTACATACACTGATAGAGCTTTTGTTTTTTGGTGGAAACACCAACAGAACTGAACCATTGTTTGGGGGATTATCCAAATTAAGTTCCAGCAAATAAAGATATCATTGTCAACGATTGGGTGGGAGATTAGTTTATTTGGCACGTACTCGTTCATATATGGATGAATTATGCTTGTATGTCTTCTTGTTATGCCTAGCGAGTCACCGATTCTATCTGATTACACGAAATAAGCAGCTCTTATAGTTGCTCTGATCGTGTTCAGCTAATTCCATAACAACTCAGCAGCTAATGTCTCTGTCAAGTTCTCATCAAAATTTCAGTTATTAGAACTTCTGTAGGCAGACTTCGATGGTTGACATCACTCTTTTTGCTTAGATAGAGTTCCTGAAATGATGAAAGGATTTCGATTTAGCAATTTTTTTTAAACATCTAAAGCGTGCAGATAATACAAAACAACAAACCTCATGTAGCCTTTGGGTAACTTGATGACACTTGCAGGGGAATTAAAATGAAACTTTGGGTCATATTCACTCTTCCCTCCATTCCATGCCACGAAATGCTTCAGTAACTAAGATATGAAAAATCCTGCATGCCATTAGAATTTGACAACTAGCAATCACAGATTCAAGCATTTATTTAAGTATTACATAGGCTTACTTCACATACTTATCAAAAACTTACCCATTGTAGGTAAAATCTTCATCAATCAGTCAAACGAACGGCAAGACGAGTTCCCTTGACGGTGTATCGCTGCTTTTCGGTCATCTGGCATAGCATGTGTTGATTAAGATAGAGAGAACACGCAAAATTAGCAATCACCAGCTGAAGTTAAATCTTCTTTTAATAGTTTAAGAAATTAATTACCCATATAATCATTGGATTGCAGTAAAAACTAAAAATCAGACCGTGGGTCTCGAAATTTAATTTTGTTGCAGGGTGACAACGCACAAAGTATTTGAAAGTCATATATACAAACGAATGCATGAAAAACTTATGAAGATATATATCATATGAAACAAATTGCATTTTGATAATGATGCGAATGAAGATATATCTACCTCAGCAGTTGCACCTTAACTAGAAAGTGCAGTCCGTCTCCAATGTATGCTCCATGTGAAAAACATTTACGAACCCAGACACCCTCCCTCTATAAATTTTTTATAAAAAAATAAAGGGTAAACTACCAAATTGCCCCATGAACTTGTACATAATTATCAATTTACCCCATGATCTTTTTTTTCAGAAAATTAAAGACTCGAACTAAATTTTATTCTCAATTTTTCCCTGTCGTCTATTTTCTCAACATTTCATTAAATTTTCTGTTAACTCATTAAAAATATATTTCATTTTTTTGGAAAAAAGATAAACAAAATAAATCCCCTCCACTCCACACAGCCGTCGCCACCTCCCCTTTTAAAACCCACCCCAAGATCATCCCCGTCCCCACCATCGCTGCAAATCTCTCAAGGATCAGTTCGATTGCTTTTGATTTTCGGTGCTCAACTGCCCTCAGTTTCCTCTCATGTCAAAATAGTGTGAGGAATCAGAGGAGAAATAACAATTGACAAACCATCCTACAAACAAACAGAAACTAATAAGCATAAAAGAAAATATAATCAAAATAGTGTGAGTATCTCTATAATGAACTCAAGGAAAAGCAGAATCGATGAAAATACCTCAGATTTTCTTGAAACATCAACAACAACAAATGGGCCAGGGAAAGTTTTTGAATCTGTTCAAGAATGAAAAGAAGAAGAAAAAAAGGAAAATGTGAATCCAAAGACAAGTATTGAATTCTGAAATTATCACGAACTAACTAGGAAACTCATTTGTTATTCAGTTCAAGTTGAACTGTTCCAAAATCTTGACAACCCCAATTCCCTCATCCAAATGTGTCCCAACCCGAAACCCATTCTCCTATTTTCCTCAAACCCACGATTCTTCTCCCAAATGGGCGATGCTCGACGACCTGGTTCAGTTCCCATACCGAGCATCGCAACCCAATCTCCCCCATCGCCAACTTCTCTCTCGATGTCCAGCCAACATCGACGCCCTATTTCAAATCTGGGTTGTTTGAAACTCAGGTTGCCTTCTCCAACCCCATCTCTCTGGCACAGACCCATGGATATTGTAACAATGGATCTTGGGTCGCAACGTTGGTGGGTGCAAAGTGCTAGCGAAGGTGGATATGGCTGAGGGAGGCACGAACGGGTCTTGGGTCGCAGAGAAAGAGAGAGGGCAGAAAGGGAGAGGCGGAGATGAAGGGGGTAAGGTGGGTGGGTCCCACTCCTTTGTTTATAAAATATTTTTTTTCATTTTTATGTCATTTTATTTTATTTAAAAGTATTTAATTTTTTTTAACATATAAAATGATCAATTTGCCCTCGGCAAATTGGATGAAATGTTGATGATTTAGACGGCAAGGGTAACATTGAGAATAAAATTTAATTTTAAGCCCTTAATTTACTAAAAAAACAATTATGAGGTAAATTGATAATTTTGTACAAGTTCAGGAGGCATTTCGGAGTTTACCCAAAAATAAAATATGCAGACCAAGTACAAGCTCATAAACATCAGCAGCACAATTTTATAATATCGGCGATGAACTTGTTCTGTTTCATTCAAGAATTCCTTCTTAAGATTCTTATCATTTCATACATTGTTTTTCCATTAAAATAGGTATTAGATGATAAATCAAGATATATGTTTTGTTAGATCATAAAACACAAAGTGATCAGTCAGATGCATTTTAGCCATTGACATATGATTTAACCAACATACACGTGACTTTCGAAAAAGGGGGAAGAAAATAAATCTATGGGTAGCCACTATTTCAGTGACGATTCAGAAACCACTAAAGTACGTAGTTCCTCAGAGTACATTTACGAATTAACGACACAAAGGAAGTTTTGCAAATGATCAATACACCAGTAGATATAAGGTGTTCACAAAGTCTGTGCTTACAAAACAAAATAAAAAAAATGAGGGCAATCATCAATGTTTGTAAATCAAGCTCAGTAGACCTTCCAAATTCACCATGTCTCTGTCAAGTAGTTCTCAAGGCAGTGGTGAACATAATCAAACTTTCAGTTATTGGAACTTCCAAATTCACCATCACTCCGTTCGCTTCCATAGAGTCCTTGAAATGATAAATACACCAGTAGATTAGTTAAATTCCACCATTATTACTAAGCTGCTTGTCCAGTTATAGAGAGAGCCTCACACTTTTAGGCTCCCAAAAATGTATAGCCGATTAAACAACTAAAGCATGCAGATTAAACAAAACAACAAACCTCGTGTGGCATAACAAGTAAATTAATTTATTAATACTAGCTAATTGAAAATTAACTCCAGAGATTTAACAAAACAAACATCAAAGCACCTAAAACAACTGCCCAACAGGAATGCGAACAATTAGTTTTACTTTTACTAGAAAATTATAAAGGAAAGTACCTTTTAAAGAAGATGATCAAAGTACCTTTCATACTCATCTCAAGATTATATATGCCGCCCGCCGAGACAGATGTTTTCATAAATGTGCATAGGGATTCCATTCACTGAAGATTTTGAAGGAAACAAATAAGATCATAGTTGGAATTGATACATAAGTATGTAAATAAGAGATTGCTAGAGCTCGGTTACCTTCTGTCTATGCGGATGTTTGGGTTCGTAGCAGAAATCTTGGCCCACTCTCTATTGCCTTCTTGGTAACGCTCTAAAAGTCTCTCAGATCCAAGGATGCGAAGAGTCTGCAGTGGTGTTTTGAAGACTAAGTCTGGCAGTGCTTTTAGCGAATTGCAGTTTTCAATTATTAACTTGGAAAGGCATGGCATGATTGTAATTTCAGAATCCTCTTTCGTCCACTCTTCCACGCCTTCCCACTCTTCCCAATTCCACATTTCTACAAAGTAGAGTCGTTTCAATTTTGGGAATAATATCAGGGGTGGTAATCTGATTCTAAATGAGGTTTGATTTTCTAATCCCAAAAATTCGACACCGACCTTTCTCACTCCATTCATCCTGTATATGGTCAGTCTTTCAAGGTACTCCAATTTCCCAAGATGCCAAAGTTCACACTGTGTCCCATTATTAAGAGTAAGGAATCTCAAATTGTGTAAAGACTGCATCCAATTGGGCCACGTGGTGCCATTATGATCCCAAATCTGGAAAGATTCCAAATCTGGGTGCGGTCGTAAGGCATTCAGGATTTCTACACTACTACTAGTGTTCGTCTGCCCTTCAAAATAAACGGTGAGATGATATAGCTTTTTGTCCCACAATTGTGCTTTCTCAACCTCGCTCTTATCTGCGCATCCCCCACAGGTTGTATTTCTAGACTTCCCTCAAGGTTCAAGTTTCTCAGATCCCCAATTTGGAATGCTTTATCGTTGTCGCCGCCACACCGACACACATCTAGTGTTTGCAAACTTGTTAATCTCCTTATCCCTTTGGGCAAGAACTCCAGAGCTTCACACTCCTCAACATAAAGATGCTTTAAGTTAATCAAGTTTCCCATGTTTTCAGGCAGTTTTTTAAGTTCAAAGCACCTCACAAGGCGCAAGGTAAACAAATTGTACAAACCACAAATAGTGTCCGGTAATTTCTCCAAATAACTATTGTCAGACAAATCAATATGCCTCAAATGTATCAATTCACCAATCTCCTCTGGGAATTCTTTGATGGAATTACCACTCAAATTTAATGTCCTAAGACATTTCAATTGTAAAATTAAATTTGGGTCTATGGTAGTAATTCCTGAATCAAAAGTTGCGATTTGTGCGAAGCTTTTTGCAATTGTAGGATGAGATAACAAGTGGACCTTCAGGAACATATCTCAAGGTCAAATGACGAATCTTATCACCCAATACCTTTGATTCGTTGGTAGTGTCCTCACCATGATCGATAATCAAACACTCATTCTTGGTGAGAAATTGTACAAAGTCATGCACAATATCATGCATTTTGCAACCTGTAATGGTACCAGTGTCAAGATCTTTCTCAAAATCTTGGAAAAATGATCGGGCCACTAAGTTGTCAAAAACTGCATCACCCGTTGTTCCCTTTTCTTTATTCCCTTTTGAAATAACACAGTCTTGTGCCATCCAAAGTTCAATCAAATCATCTCGTTTAAACTTGTAATCTTTAGGAAAAGTAGCACAATATAAAAGGCAACATTTAATTGTTGGGGACAAATCATAATAACTTAGGAATAAGGGTTGGAAAACTTCTTGCTCGACCCTCTCCAGATCCCATATCTTACTATTCAAAACTTCTTTCCATTCTCCCATTTTTGTCTTATTATGCATGAGACTACCTAAAGTCTTTGCAGCAAGAGGCAAACCTTTACACTTCTTTACAATTTCCTTACTAATATCTCCAAACTCTTGTACATCCCTATCCAAAAAGGCCATGTGATTGAAGATTGACAAACAATATTCATCACTCAACTCTCCCAGATTGATCATGTTTCTTGTTGCTCTCATCATATTAGCAACCTCTAGGTTTCTTGTGGTCACCAGGATTCTGCTGCCTTTAGCACCACTTTGCATTAATGGTACTTTTAATTTTTCCCACTTTTCACGATCATCGGTCCATACATCATCCAGGACAAGGAGAAACCTTTTGCCCTGAATGGATCTAGACATACATTCCAAGACATAATCCAACTCATTTGAACTTGGGGCGTCATCGCCGCTAATGGCTTTGGCAATCTTAATCTCATCAAAAGGGTCTGACACACAAACCCATTTTCTGATCTCAAAATGAGGTTTAACTTGGTCATCATTATAGGCTAGTTGGGTCAGAGTTGTCTTTCCCATGCCTCCCATCCCTACAATAGGGATGATAAGGAGCCCCTTTCTCTTCTTCACTACTATCACCCAACAACTTTGTTATCAAAATATTCTGTTCCTTTTCACGACCAAATATCTCAGACATATTGACATGAGATGCAGTTTGAGGTCGTTGAGGTTGTTGAGGTTGTTGAATGCCTAATTCTTTGCGTAGAAAGTGGTACTTTTTTCTTTCCTCGTAAATCTCAGTTAACTTATCATTCAGATCTTTTATTTTCAGAGCAATGTCATGGCGAAGAAACACCCGACTTACTTTGCCTAAACAAAAGCAACGGGAGAAACTAGAGAAACGTACCTTCTTCTTTGTAACAAGAGCATTTGGATCACCTTCGCTTTCTTGCTTCTCAACTTGTTGTTTGAGAATATCTGTGTTCCACTCATCCAGCACATCCACCATCTGGTAGGATACATCTTTTAGCTCATCCAACCAGATTTTGACAGCTTGATCAGTCACTTGCCGTTGCTCTGCATCCTCAAGCACAGCTTCGAATAACTCCTGAGAGTCCGAGTGAATTTCTCAACATCTTCCTTAACGTTCAAAACAAGTTTCACCCCTTCTTCTATGTATTCATAGGTTGTCGAGGCCAACCGTTCTAGCAGCACGGAAATGAGTGCATCAGCCATTATTTTGAGCTTTAGAAAATGGTTGGCAGCAGTGTTTATGAACAAGAACTGATTGCAGGATGATTGTTTGTACTTTGTATTGTGGTGTTCCCTTTCTTCTGCCCCGTTTATATGCTGAGTAAGTCTTCAAGGCATTCGACCAAAAAAAAAGTCTTCAAGGCAAACTCCAAGTCAATTTTAAGATGCATAACAGGGAGGGACACTATATTTTAAAGTGACAAGAGTTGACATTATTAGAATAGAGATATCTAATCTCTTGTTGGGCTGGTGAGTGTGCCAGACTGTCTTTCTTGAACTTACCATACAAGACAAGATTAACGACTTGTTGACCTTTCTAGCTTATTTCGTTATGCCAATTTTTAAATCAAGTTTATGTTTATTGTTGTCTAGCGAGATGGTGGGGAATCTTGAGTTATTATATAGCTTAACGATCCCTTTTAATGTAACAAAAAAGATGGTTAAGTAAGTTATTTTGCCTAAACCAGTACACGTGCTTACCCCATTACCCAAGGGATTAAAATAATTTCATGGAAAAAAATAATGTCGAAATCTCTTTTTTAATATAAAAACCTGATTTGAAACTAAGTAAAATATAAAAAAGCTCATTTAGTTGTATTTTCTATATAAATTGGAAAAGCCCATGTGACTCGCGAGGCAGGAGTCATGTGACTCATGTGAGGCCAACGGATAACACTGGCTGAAACCTAGGAGACTAGACTGCCTTTCTTGACCTTTATTTACTTAAGGAGTTTCTTTGAGCGAAAATTCTAATATACATCAAAGTATCGATACATCAACTTGTTGGACGGTTAGATTTGAATTTTTTGATCCAATGGTCCAGAATAAAAAAATGGGAAACCGGTAGTTGTCCGGCGAACGCCCATCTTACCCCAAAAAGGTTATATTTGAATTATTTCATTAGACTACAAGCTGGAAATAAGCATGAAAATATGCTCAATTCTTGCCCCAAAAAGGAAAAAGAGAGAAACTATGTTAGCTGTCTAACAAGAGAAAAAACGTATGGAAATTGGGTATTATTGCTGATGTGAAAGTAGCTAGGAAAAATCCAGCCCACAGTACGTCTTGCGTTGCTCCCCTCTAATTTTGGTCCTACTACTACAATCTGAATCTCCCCTAGATTTTGCTTTTGTGTCACATTTCGGATCGCTCTCCGCCGTAGCATCGATATTGTCCGTTTAGGTCTCTTCTGCCCTCATGGTTTTGTTTCCTGAACTCACGAGCAACTTCCCAGTGGGTCACCATTCATAGGATTGCGTGTGAGTTTAGTATGTTATCGATCCTCTCAATAAAAAAAACATTAAAAAAAAAGTCTTACCAAAGTTTATGAACATTAAAAAGTGAGAATTAACTGTATAAGGTGGGGACAA
This sequence comes from Prunus fruticosa, assembly GCA_018703695.1. Taxonomy (NCBI): domain Eukaryota; kingdom Viridiplantae; phylum Streptophyta; class Magnoliopsida; order Rosales; family Rosaceae; genus Prunus; species Prunus fruticosa. The sequence continues at coordinate 65,502,491 of CM031917.1, read as the reverse complement.
ATGTAAAGTACAATTGGCCATTAAATTTAATAGTTTACTTATAGCATAAGAAATACATTGTTTATGTGCTTGCGAATGATTAGGAATTATCTATATATATAAAAGCAAAAGGCAAAGAATTGTAAAATATTTAAAATACCAGAAAATGCCCTTGGTTAATGCAAACTTTAAGAATTGAAATTATTAATTAAATGAGGATAATATGGTAACTTCACAACTTTTTATATTAAAAAAATTAAAATTAAAAGAAAAATCAAATAATGGATCCTACTTTTATGGAACACAACTACCCATTATATTTTTTAATTCTAAAATAAATTTAAATTTTAAAAAAAAAGCTTCTCTGCACGCGCTTAGAGATGCTTCTGGAACATGTGTGTCCATTTTACTATATTATATTCTTAATCCTATCTTGTAACTTGCAATTGTACAATTTGCAATCTTTTAGGAGGCATAACTTTTCCATCTCTTGCGTGCTGCCAAAGGACCAATCAAATATTCTCAAAAGATAATAGAGAAGAAATAGGTTAATTAAAGAAAACACAGATCATCAGAATGAGTAATGTCGCTAAGGGAAATAATAGCTTAAGCCCTCACCCTAATGGCATCACCAAACATATCTATACCATAGGAAAACGTTGCCTTATGCTTCAAGAAACAATAGGAAAACCAAAGTCAACCAAAAAAATGCGGTTTATCAAAACTTATCCAAGAACTTGAGGGGAAAAAAATAGATGCAACCAAAAAATACTGAAACGGACCTAAAAGAGGCTTTTTCATCAGATTGTCCCCTTTATGATTGCAAGTTGAAAATTGTAATGGTTTTTTGTTTCACTGCACCTAATTTCACATCCTTTACTGCCTCATGAAAATGCATGACAAGCGCCTTCCAACATGTGCTTGATTTTGTAAAGAAAACTAAAGCAGTCATAATTCACATATGGAAAATGCATGACAAGCCTTTCTTTCTTTTCTTTTTTGGGGTGATTAATGTATTTATTTTGTACGGTTGAAAACATAATGCAGTCAGTGGAAAGAAGATATTTCTTATACAAAGAAATATAATATATAAAATACATAATGGAGCAAAATCTTTCTTTTGCTTATTGTTGAAGCCCAAAAAATTCAAGGTTGGGCCCAATTGAAATCCCAGCCCAGGACGACACTTTATTAAGGAAAGACCCGATTTGGAGCACGCAAAAGTTCGTCAAACACACTCGCACGGGCCACAGTCCACGTGCTATGTCAAATAAATAATCTGTCATGCTAAATAAAAACCAAGATGAGCCTATAAAATGCCATAGCTCTACAACCCCATGCTAATTATCCCGTCAAGCATTATATCCCTTTTCAAAGGCGATAAAATTCGAGCACACCAATCAACATGCCATGCCAAGCGGAAGATCATTATTTTATACCTAGCCACGCTACAAGCTTAAGTGGGCCCAAGCCACGCAAATGCCCGGGCTTGCTGAGTGGGTTGTGGTATGGATGGTAACAAGCTTTCATAAGGCCCATTGATGAGCCGAGAAATGGAAGTTTTGGGTTTCTTGGGAGCCCAAAACTCAAGCTCATTTCTTGAGCCCAAATATGTGGGTAAGCATAAAAAAGAGAGAAAAGGAAGTCTAATACTCTAGAAAAATTAGTCCTTCACCTTAATAAAATAGCCCATCACTTTAGGAAATTAGTCCATCCCTTTAATGGGCTAACCCATCACCTTAGAGAGGTCCAAGTAACCAAGGAAAATATCTGCCATCTCTCCAGCACTTAGCCTGGAAACAAAAACAACAACAAAATCAAAGCTACCCATGTGAGTGGGATGCTGGGAGACAAATCCCAACACAAGCCATCCAAAAAATCAAAGGATACTTGAGCAAAATACCCTTCAGACCAGTGCCCTTACCAATTTCTTTCTCCCACCAGGTCTGGCCATAGAAGAGGGAAGGAAAGAAGGTGAGGTGATAACCAAAAATGGTGCTCACCACTAAAGCAGCTGGGAAAAGCCTTAGAGCTCCCAAAAACCTTGTCTTTGTGTGTTTGGACAGAAAAGGGTTTCACAAATTGGGGTGAGTCGAAGGAAGTGAAGGGAAAGGAAAGAGGAGACTTAGCAAAATGGGAGAGAAACCATTAGGGTTTCTTGGGAAAGGAAGGTTTCCAGCGGCTATAAAAGGAGCCATTTTCTACCCATCAAAACCAACCCACATCTGGAGAGCAAGCTTCCTCTCTCACCTACAAAACCCTGCAATTTCATGCCCTATTCCTCCATTTCCTCCCATTTTCACTCCCTGTTCAGACTGTTTCAAAGTTTGACAGAGCTCTCGTCAGCTGCTCCGAAACCGCTTAACACACCCACCTTCCTTCCTCTTTCTCTCTTTCTTCAACAAATCCTTCCAAAATACCTTCCCCCTTTCCTTAGAACCCCTGTTACTCATAGGAACTCACAGTTCTCTCTCTTTTTAATGCTAAACTCATGATTGCGTTGCTCCCATGCCACAAGCCTCTCATGCCAAGCTAGAAAATTTATCTATAATTTGTTGTTGTTTATTGGTGAAGGTAACCAAAGAGTTTCCTAAGGCGTCATCACCATTTCGAGACATCTTTGGGGATTAATCTTCGAACTCAACACAAAGGGGACACTTGCATCATATTGCTCTTTACAGCAGCCAGCCCACTTGCTGCCTGGAAGAAAAAAGCCCCTACATAAATTGGCGACTCTCCCTGCGATTAGGCCATATCTTCACCGATGCCTCCAAAGAAGAAGACCAGAAGCAATAAACCGGAGGAAATAAATAGATAAGAGCATTTCCTCTTTCTTTTTTCTTTTCCCTTTTTTTGGCTATCTACTTTGTAGAACAAACATAATATAGATTACTCACATGCTCCCTTTGCTTGTGTCTTAGATCTCCATTCTCGAGCAAAACAAGATCTTATAAGAGGACTGGGGCTTCAGCCAATGTGCAAGCCGCGACCACCGTCGTCAATTGTTGAGGCTAGCTCTGCCGTTCATCTCTCCACCATGATACGTTCGTATTAGCTTTTCTACGTTCAATAATTAGTATCTTTTTTTTTCCCTTCCCTTAGCTTTTCTACTTACACTTTTTTTTTTCTTCCTAAATTAATATATTAACACATGGAATTATTATATATTGTATAGTACAACCCTAATTTCTAACATTATTAGATAATCTCCATCAATTTCAAGAATTCTCTTCATCTTTCGACTGCAAGTAAGTTATTTTATTTCTCTCTCTAATTCTTCGCAGCTGTAATTTGAAGTTCCGTATAATTTTTTTTCAATTTTTAAAAAAATATATTAGTTATCTTATTCGTTTATGTGATATAGTATAAATTCGACGTACATACATCATACTTGTACTTATATTTAAAAGATTGATATGGTTCAATAAGAATTAGTTGTACAATTTAATTGTATTGTATTATTCATGAATTTTTTTTGCAAGAAACAAATTGTTTTGAATTCTTTTGACCATGTATCTTACCATGCATTGTATAAAGTGTAAAATATTGTACTAATTCATTATATATAAATGATTATGGTGTGTTTAATATTTTTTCATTAATTACTACATATTTTCTACACTCACAGTGTTTGCCAGCTCGCTATATAATCAGCTTAAATAAGTTAAATCCATCATGCAATGCATTTCCTTCTAATTTTTTATGATAAAATAATAGATAATTGACTAAATAAACATCCTGCAAAGTTTCAATAAAAATTTCCAAATTTTTCTTACAATTTCCGTGGTTTTTATTCAATTTTTATTCAGATATCGAATAATATCCCGATATTACCATTTAAATTTCCGTTTTTTTGGCCTACCGATATTTCCGATATCACCGATATTTTAGACCTTGGTTGTGCCCCTTAAAAACTCAATTTGTTTTTTACTTTAATGTTTTCAAAATAAAATACTATTAACTTACTATATCACCCTCATTTATTTACTTTAATGTTATCAAAATAAAATATTATTAACTTACAGGTCCAGCTAAATATATTTAAGTTATTTTATGTATAATTTGTTAGAGGTGAGTCATTTACTCAAAACTACCAAGGTTTCTTTAACCATTTTCATCTTATACATAACATGTAACAATGTGCAAAGTTTCAAAATGTGGTGGGGCCAAGTCCACTCCTGGACCCGGAGTAGCTCCAGCCCTGGGCGAATGTAATTTTCAAACACAAATTATTCTATATAAAAAAAATGAGACAGATACAGACCTCAGTCTTGCTGCCCAGCATGTTCACGATCACAAGTCACAAGGCTCTTCATTGAGTTCAGCAGAAAGTATCGTCATTCTGTTATATATAGCTCCATTAATTTACATTCAGTTCTTCTCCGGAAGCTTAAGGTATACGTGCAGTTACTTTTCTCACAATTATACACATTCTTACTTCAAATCTAAAATAAACTTTCTAAATTTCAGCGCCTCGTCTGATGACAGCCTTCGAAATGAAAACAAAACATGATTTTCTTATCAAGTAAAGTAACTCTTTCAGTTGCATACTATGAGGCTAATGTATCTGACATTCCAGTGGGACTTTCCATTTACCTCTCCAGGTGAACATTCCAATCTATTGCACTGGTTCTCGCCTGTTTTTGCAAACTTTGCCGCATTATAAATGTGATGGCACATTCTTCCTGTTGCACAGGCCCCATTGATTTCACAGGAGATGAAGACCGAGCTTGGCATTTTGAGTCTGCACAATAACCATATCCTATAAAAATGAGGACACGCAAAGTTACAAATAAGAGGTGATCTTTATACAAAAGATAGAATGATATTTCATCAAAACAATCAGGCCAGGCAAAAAAGAAAGTTTTCTAATTAATTATTTAGTGATTTGGAGGTGGAAAAAAAGGAGACCTCAGTTCCCTTCAAGCACGTGGGAGGATTCCAGACTTGAAATCTGCAATCTGAAATAGATAACAAGGTTTTCAAATTGCTTAATTTGCTGATGAACAATATTTGTGCGTGCACGCTAATCTAGTTGGCTAGGAGAAACATAAATATTGAACAACTTCAATTTTATGGGAGGAAAAACATATCCAAGTATTATCTATCCTGAAAGACATACAAACTAGCTAATAGAACTAAGATTGTGATTGGAAACAACCTTATGCACCACTTTTTCATTCCTATGAACACTGGATGTCGCAGTTGAGGCGGGCTTTGGATATCTTCGGTTTGCAGCGTTATTTTCCTCTTTTCCCTGCACATATATACAACATGACCACAAGATTGACATAGTACTAAAATCTAAACAAACAAACAAAACCAAATATAATAAGATCTTGGCATGGTTCCATTATATTCAAAAAATCTTAAAACCTTACTCAACCACACATTGGACAAAAAAGTTCACAATAATGGATCATCATTACTATTAGCATAAAAGAAAAAGATCAGAAGATTCAGAACTCAATTCTTCAATATTATGTGGTGCCTAGCTATTCTACTTCTAACATCTATCTTGGCAACAATTAAGCATGCTAAGAAGAAAAATATATATCAATCTTTTGTTAATTTTCATGCAACATTATCATGAATTTACCAAAAAGTCAGAGACACTATCCAATCTTCCAAATTTGGGAAAAGTCATTATGGATAACATTTAACCACAACTATATGCCAAGTTCCAATATCCTAATAGCCAGTAAGTGCACCATAGGTTAACCATACAATGAAAGAACCATTTCATCATTCACAGTATTGGAAGACAGGGCTACAGTCAATTGGCGTTTAGCCTCTTAGGGTAACAAAGTTATATGAATGTTTATATAGCACAAAAGGCAAAGGGGAAGGTAAACATAATTCATCTTTTTCCCTTATAAATGACGAAAGAAATATTCACAGGAAAAAACCAGAACAAAATATTCTATAAAAGTTATAAAAGAAAACTTGAAGTGACTCAGTGCCTTCTCGAGTTACCAATCTCTTATAATCCCAATGGCACGTACAACTTTCAAGAGCACCAGAGACTGAGGATATACATTCAAGCATAAACTAACCATATCTAATTTTAATTACCTCTTTCTCTTTTCTTTCCTTTCCATAATTCTTGCGCTCAGAGTCAACACGAGCGGGATTATTCGTAAACCTGTAATTATTAACAGCTCAACTATTTCATTTTCAAACCCTTGTAAGCATAATTCAAAATACAAAAAGATAAAAGTGACAAACTATAGGAAACAATGTGTACACATGTAACATGCATTACATGGATTTTGGTCTCTGATTCTCAGATTGGCCAACCTTCCGTCCCATCTGTTGATTTCCCAAATCTAAAAGCTTTCTAGAAACTCCAATACAGCTCCTGAAAAGTTCCAAGTTAACTAGCCAAATGGATAGAGAGAGAGAGAGAGACAGAGAGAGAGACAGAGACAGAGACAGACAGACAGACAGACAGAGAGTAAAAGAGAGACAGTGAGACAGAGACAAATATAGATACAAAAACTGTTATTATCATGAAATCAGACCGTTTCTCTACAGCCATGTTCTTCAAGCCACAAGCAATGGATTTTTCATTTGATGTATTCTGCAAAAATAGGGCAAAGAGAAAATTATTATCAGCATCAAAGCTGATCGTAATTGTAATGGTCAACCTGGACAGATCGTGCATGAACTGGTAGATTTGTTTGTAACCTATCAGCCAATTTTTTTCCATTTGAATTTGCCTTTTTTGGATCACTTCTACAACTAGGATAAGATGGCACCAATCTACTTCTTGTTGACGAAGGATGAGGAAGAGTGGCACTGGAGCAAACTTCAGTAAGTTTTTTACATGAGGAAACATGACTGGCATTATTCTCGCTGGCAGCCCCACGAGTGTTGCACTTGCTAGGAAGAAGACGGTTATCCCTTTTGGAAGTAATATGCCGCGGACTTGGTTTTGACTTCTCCAATGACTTAACAGCATCTTTAGTAATTCTGCAGTCCAACTTTGATTTGTTTCGAGGTAAAGCAGCATTAACCTGAAATAATAACCCAAAATTACCCCTTCAAACTACATTGAAAATATAGAAAAAGTCTGAGCTCAAGCAAGAAGTCAATCCATAGGCTACTCAGCAGAAGTAAAAACATATATCATAACTTAATTGATCCAACTAATTATGTCCTTTTTCCAGAAGATAAGCCATGAGAGTGTTACAGTACTCCCACTTTCTTCCTACCTGTATAATTCTACTGTGTTTTGCGTACTTTTTTATGTCCCCTACTATTCAGTGGGACTGACAACCAAAAGGCTTTCTATATAAGAATCAACAAAGTCATTGAAGACCTTAATAGTCTATAAGATGACACCTTTAACTATGAAAACCGATTGACATTTAGCTCTCCACTAGTAGGATTAATACCAGAGCTAGATCCTCATTTAAACTAAAATTTTCAGATAGAGATAATTCCTGTTCCATGGCGTAGTTATAAAAGATGGGGATGTTCTACAGATGAGAGAAGTACATAGAGACCAGCTAATACCTTAGCCTTTAATACAGGAGGTGCGTGTTTCTTTGGCTTGTCAGCATCATTCTTGACAGGGTCAGAGACAAGGCTATCATGCTGGGCAGCTCTGGAGCTACTAGTGACTGATGGAGTGGGTGATAAGGAAGCATCAATTCTAGCTTCTGGTTCAACATTAGATAGAGTATTATTGGCTTCATCTGCCATGATAACCTTATCCGTATTGTCATTACAGTCATTCAATGGTTGTTGCTTAGCTTGCCTCGGTTTATCCACTGTGGTTCCCAATGACGAATCTGAATTAGCAACTGTATCATTTCCGCACGTTTTCTGTTTGGACAAGTCATGACAATTCTCATATTCCAGTTGCGTGGTGTTAATCTTCACATCCGGACAAGGATCAGGTTGGGTGGTTTCTTGGTGCTGCACTTGCAATGCCTTGAGACCTCTAACTCTTTTGTAATAGTCTTCGAAGTAGGCCTTCTTTTGGGCAACCAATCCATTGGACTTGTACATTTCAAGCTCCTCCTGACACCTGTTGTGCCGAAAAACAGACCATTTTTCCCATGCCAGTGATTCTACAGCAAATCGTCCAAAGGATATCGAACCATGATCCAAAATTTGAGAGATAGATACGTCCTGATTTTATATGAAAATAACAAAAATCATAAAGCAGCAAACTTCAATGATTAAAGCACATAAATCACACCTACAGAGTCAAGACAATTTCAACAATACCAACAACCCTTTCATCATTAGAATTTCAATTTTAGTGTTCATAAATCATGTACTAAACTTAGAATTTCAATTTCTCAGTAACCTAAAAGAGAATTCAGGAAGTGAAAGCAAGAACTTCACAGAATTAGTACCTGGGAGTGTTGACGGTCTGAAGCTATATCAGGCTGATGAAATTCAGTGTAAGTCGCCATTTCCAAATTCCAATTACTTACTATTTCTGTAAGTAGATCAAATTCCCCATTACCAAACTCCTACAAAAACAAAAAGGACAAAATTATCACCCAAGTAAATTTTCCTTTGCTTTCTCTCGTTTTCTCAGCATCCAAACAGGAAATATCAAGCAATGATAATCAACAGTAACCGTCTACTTACCAACAAGTTCAAGCAAAGAAGAAGCTTCCAGATCTGAGATTCAGAGAGCCACTCCGAACCCAAAACGCACCGTCTTAAGTACTCAGTTCTTTGCTTGCGAGTTGTGGCAGTGAGAGAAGTTACGAAGAAGGAAGAAGAAAAATGGCTAGTATTTCTCCAAGTCGATGCTCCATAGAAAGAGACAGAAAGCAACTAACGCCCTTTTGTTCGACGTGACTGCTCTGCGATGCGTCATAGTGGCTCTTTCTGCATCTGGGTCCTACATTCGCCACGTGTACACCAAACTAGTGCTGGTATGCATTTTAGGACCTGGTTTGTGCCTTTAATTACAGAGAAGCCGCGGTGGGTTTTGGTTTGTGCAGGTTTAGATGGAATCTAATTGGTTAAAAATTGGTTTATTTGCAGTTTTTCTAAAGGCGAGGAAGTCTGTGGACCCATGTGGGCCACGTGGCGGGAGTACGTTAATTAATATGGGGCTGGCATGAGGTCCACGTGATATAAGCATGGGTCCTCATTGTGTTATGAGACAATGAGGAGATTAGGACAGTATCATTGCTTTAAGATGTAGTTCGTGAGGAAATCTAACATTGCTTTTATTCATGATGGGGTCCTAAAAAGAGAATTATAATACCTCTTACAACTTTTTTCAGATTGGCCCGTCTGGCCCCCAACTGGTAAATTGTACGTTGTTTATTGAAGGAGTAGTTTAGATTTCGAACCTATATGGAGCTAGTTTCCCACCTGATTTAGACGTTGAATTAGGTGCTGCAAGTTATTTCAAATTCATTCAATCTATTAATTTTCGGGCATATTCATGAATGACCCCTTTAAACATGCATATGGTATGTGAAATTTGTTAAACTTGTGTAAAAGTAAATCCAACTAAAGGAGTTTATATTTTGCCCTCCCCCTACTACCAAAATTCAGAATATGATGAAAACGGCCACGATGAGTTGCCAAATTATGATTATAATCCAAATTATTACTCTAATAATAATAAAAATGGCTACAAGCCAGACTATGACATCGATAGGCCAAAAGGTGGTTTTGTTGGGTGTTTCAACAATCAAAATCATTACAAAACAAAGAGCCAATTTATAGTTCTAATGGTCAAAATGATGACAAAAGGCCAACATGTAAAGATAAAGAACCAAAATATGGTTCTAATCAGCCCATTTATACTTATGAGGCATTCAAAGAAAACATGGAGCTTCCAAATAAACCATGTCAAGACAACTTGGTGTTTGATTAAACAAATCAACGAGGACTTTGAGCATTTTAAAAAAGAAGGATGCAACCCATATCCTATCCTTTAGGCTATCTTATGAGGTGTCGCTTGCTCCACAAGGCAACAGTGGTCAGAATGACCACTCTTAATTAGCTCAACCAGAACAACTTAGTGGCCTGAATTTTCCCGTTATTGATCGAAAACAAATAAAATATGGCTAGAAAGTAACTGCTAATGTTCAGAACTTGATGCTTAATCGTGGTCAACAGCTAGTCCAAGTGAGGCAATTTTCGGGGGAGCAAATGGTGGTAAGAATGTCTAGGGCAATATATCGAATGGTGACTGGAATGATCATGTTTTGCCAATTCGTGGTGTAGAAAATCCGATGAACCATAATCCCAGTGGCCGAAATTGATCATGTTTTGCCAATTAGACGTCAACGAATTTACTACTTGTTGTTCATAATGATGTTCAGAATATTGGAAATAATCCACCTGCTGCTATTGATAATGGTAAAGGTAGTAGACCAATCCATGGTGCAATGCCTGCTCCAGCAACAAGAATTGTGTTTGAAGCAGCATGAAGAAACTTAAAACCTTATGATCATGAAGGAATTCAGCCTGAAAAGACACATGTTTTTGTAGCTGAGATGACCAATTTAAAGAGTCTAGTGGTTTTCAAAAGCGTAATTATTTAAACTCGAAAAATATGGGAAGAATTCAGTGCCTACTGGAGACTTCGTATCCGATCGTATTGACAAAATCAGATCGAGTTGGAGAGAAACCACTTGCTGCTTGAAAATTCAAAATAATTTCATGATGTTCACGTTACTCGCTACTAAATCAGATCGAGTTGAAGAAAAACACTAAAAGTTGTTGAAAAACCAATCGTTGTACATGATGTTCACGTTACTCGCTACAAAAAAAACACATGCTTATGTTATTTACGACAAGTATTTGAGACAAATGACGCCCCTCACATGGACAAAAATCAAGATGACTTTCCTTCCATTCCAATACATATAGGAGGAGCCCAAAAGCCACATGATGAACAATCCAGATTTGAGGGCCATTTCATTTGGATTGGACGGCCCGCTTTAAAATCTTTTTTTCAACGTTTGTTTTCATCTAATGACCAAGAATTTTTTTTTTTTTTTTGGAATGAGACAAATAATGGTGACATGACCGACCAACTAATCACCATTAATCTCTGGTTTTTTTTTTTTGGACAAGTAGGCACGGTGGCCCTATTTGTCAACGGTGTCCTCATCTAGTCGACTTGGAGTCTTTTGGGTAGGAGAAGGGCGATACCAAACACTCATCTTGCACTTCTTACTTCATAGATCTTGTGTTTCTGTGTTTCCAGTGTCAAACAAACATGGTGGAGGCACTCATTTCCGTGCTCCTAGAACGATTGGCTTCTGTAACTTATCACCACATAGAAGATGAGGTGAGATTCGTTTTGGATGCCAAGAAAGAAGTTGAAGAATTCGCTGCCCATCTCGTAGATATTCGAGCAGTGCTTGAGGATGCAGAGCAAAGGCAAGTGAAGGAGGCCAGTGTGAGAAACTGGTTGGATAAGCTGGAAGATATAGCCTACAAGATGGACGATGTGTTGGATGAGTGGAACACTGAGATTCTCAAACAACAAGTTGAAAAAAGAGAAGCTAACGGTGAAAATGCTCATGTTGCTAATAAGAAGACGGTATGTTTCTCTATTCCCTTATATTGCTTTTGTTTCGGCCAAGTAAGTCGCGTAATTCGTCACCGTGACATTGCTGTTAAGATAAAAAATCTGAATGAAAGCTTGGTTGTGATTGCCAAGCAAAGACAAACATATAACTTTCAATACTTGGAAAGAAGCATTGAACTGCCAGAACGAGAAAAAACTTCATCTTTTGTTGATACATCTGCAGTATTTGGTAGAGAAAAACAAAAGGGTATTTTGGTTAGCAAGTTGTTTAGCCAGAGTACTGAAGAAGGAAACGGCCTCCTTGTCATCCCCATTGTGGGGATGGGAGGAATGGGAAAGACAACTCTATCTCAACTGGCCTATAATGATGAAAATGTTAAATCCTATTTTGAGAAGAGAATATGGGTTTGTGTCTCGGAACCTTTTGATGAGATTAAAATTGCCAAAGCCATCATTAATGGTGCCAAAGGCACCACCCCTGAATCAGATGAGTTAGAAGATTTCTTGCAATGTATGTGTGAATCCATCGCGGCAAAAAAGTTGCTCTTAGTCCTAGATGATGTGTGGACACAAGACCAAAGAAAGTGGGAGAAATTAGAGACACCATTAATTCAAAGTTGTGCCAAAGGCAGTAGAATATTGGTGACCACACGAAAGCAGGAGATTGCTATTATGATGGGAGCTACCACTCATATGATTCATATGGAGGAGTTGAGTGAACAGGATTGTTTGTCAATATTCAAACACACTGCATTTTCTGGTAGGGAAAAATTTGAGTCTAATGAGCTTGAATCTATTGGTAAAGAAATTGCAAAAAAATGTAAGGGCTTGCCTCTTGCGGCAAAGACTATGGGTAGTCTGATGCGCTATAAGGAAACCAGGAGGGAATGGCAAGATGTTTTGGATAGTAAGATATGGGATCTACAAGAGGTTGAGCAACAAGTTTCCAACCACTGTTACTTAGTTATTATGATTTGGCACCTGCGATCAGACGTTGTCTTTTATATTGTGCTATTTTTCCAAAAGATTATGAATTCAACAAGGATCGTTTGGTTGAGCTGTGGATGTCACAAGATTTTCTGAATTTGAAAGGAAACCAAGAAAAGAAAGTAATAGGCCAAAGATTTTTTGGTAACTTGGTAATGCGATCTTTCTTCCAAGATCTAGTAAAAGATGAGGAAGGCAATATTATAGGGTGCAAAATGCATGATATCGTGCATGACTTTGTTCAGTTTCTCACCAAGAATGATTGTGTTTGTATGGAGGCTATCGGTACTAACATCGAGACAGAGCTCTTGCGTGCTAATTACACAATAGGGCTAGCGGACAACAAGATTCGCCATTTAACCTTAATGTTTGCACCGAAGGGCCCATTTCCGTTATCTATTTCATCTTGCAATTTCAAAAATCTGCGTAGCCTTACAGCTTTGGATTCAAAAATCACTACCATACACTCAAATTTACTTTTAGAATTGAAATGTCTTAGGACATTAAATTTGAGTCATAATCTTATCAAAGAAGTGCCAGAAGAGATTGTTGAGTTGGTACATTTGAGTTATATTGATTTCTCTTTCAATCCTTTTCTGAGGAAGTTACCGAACGCAGTGTGTGATTTATACAATTTGCAAACCTTGCGCTTTGTTGGGTGCTATGGACTTCAAAATCTACCGCAAAGCATGGGGAAGTTGATTAACTTAAGCCATCTTTATGTTTCCGGTTGTGATAAGCTGAAGTACTTGCCAAAAGGGATTATGGGATTACAAAGTCTGAGAACACTAGATGAGTTTCGTGTTTGCGGCAGTGACAACGATGAAGCATTGAAACTAGGAGACCTGGGAACCTTGGACCAGCTTCAAGGTGTTCTTAGGATAAGAATTCCGGGGAATGGCGAAGATGGTGAGGCTGAGAAAGCACAATTGTGGAACAAAAAGCAACTTTCTCACTTGAAACTAATTTTTGAGAATTTTCAAAACGAGGAGAGAAAAAGCAGCAGTGTAGAAATAGTACTGAATGTCTTGCGACCGCAGCAAGATTTGGAATATTTAGATATACGTTGCTATCATGGCATAAGTGGTCCCAATTGGTTGATGTCTTTACACAATTTGAGAATCCTTATTCTTCATGGATGGAATGAAAGTCAGTTTTTGCCTCCTCTTGGTAAATTGCCGTCCCTTGAAAGACTGATGATATCGGATATGAGAAAGGTGAAAAAGGTTGGAGATGAGTTTTTGGGAATAGAAAACCAAACATCAATAAAATCATCCTCATCATCAGCATGTATTTTATTCCCAAAATTGAAACAACTCAGACTTGTAAGCATGTCGGGTCTGCAAGAGTGGGAAGGAGTGGAAGGGGTTAAGGAAGAGGATTCTGATAAGATTACAATAATGCCATGCCTTTCTTCCTTAAATATTACGCTTTGCAGTGGCCTAAAAACACTGCCAGGCTTCGTGCTAAAATCGCCACTGCAGAATCTTTTCTTCCGTCATTGTCGGAGTCTTGCACGAAGTTACCGACAAGGCACAGGAAAGGAGTGGCCCAAGATTTCTCACATCCCAAACATCACAATTGATGAAACTGATCCTGATTTTGATGATGAGGAGGGTCATGAGATTGTACAAGAAAAGGATGTTCTGTAGTTGAAGTCACTCACAGCTTTGTTAACCGTAACAAGAGTGAGCTGTCAAAAGGTATATTTTTTCTATACATTTCCTACTTAAACTTACTTCCTTCTGGTTCCTAGTTCATAGGCCCATTCCAGATACAAATTCCGTTTTTTTTGTTAATAGAAACAGGTTTCGAACGTATCAATCATGACCGAGAATCAATAATGAAAGAATGCAGAAAGGGGTAATCTCAAAATGGATGGAACTATTTCAAGTTTCTACGAGAATAGCTTTATGCAATATGTTCTTGTTTCTTCTGTGATTATTTCTTTCAATCATTTAGAAGAGAAAAAGGGATTGAAATCACCTTTTCCTTTTGGCTTCTATAAACATTCATATACTTTGTTTCCCTAAGAGGCTGAAAACCAATTGACTCTTGGCCCATCTTATGTTGCTATGACCTTATGAAATTTTTCTTTCATTGTAGGGTGTAAACAAAGGGCACGCACTTGTTCTTTCATCTGGACTGGTTCAATTCCGGCTTCCGATGCCAAATTTGGCGGACCTGGGATGGTGTCCTTGAATTCCTGACAAACTCATGGTAATATGTCATGAAAATATAGCAAAATATTTAAGTTTTGTTAGCATGCTAAACTGTCACTAGATGGATCGTATAAATAGAGTAGCTAGGCATCATTCAGATGATGTTGAGGAATTGATGTATTTATTTGCCCCACGTGCAAAATAATGTTTGAGAGTTTATTGGTTATGAAAGCATATGCCATGGTCTTAATATGTTTGGTTTTGAATGATGATTAGAGAAAGCAATGTATGATTAGATAAAGCAATGGACGCAGAGGTAAATACTGGAGATCCAAACTCTGCCTCATTTCTTGCATGGCATGATGGCACTCAGAAGAATTTTGAAACTGGTGCATAATTAAGGTTGTTTTTTTTTTATCTGTCACAATTTGCATTCTGTCTGCTTGTTTTTACATGTGTGGTGGCAGAACCACTCTTAGGGCAGGAGCAGCCTTGGGCTCCCAACATATTGACGTCTCTAATCTACAATATTATGCAGACAATGTTCATAATATACCATCTACTGCACCAACTGCTACAAGCCTCTTTGCTCCTCACAGACAACATCGTAAAGAAGGTTGAATACTAAACAAGGAAGACTTTTGCAGAACCAATGGGAGCCCATGGAGCATGATGAATGTGGTTTGCCTTTATAAATGCAGAAAAAGCATGAAAGGAGAAGGCGAAAAACCAGTGCGAGAAATCAGAATGAGGAGCTACAGAGGTTACGTTTAGCCTTTGAGATGAAAATACTGTTATGCAAGGAACATTACCCTCACAACAAGAGTTACAGGATAAGAAAAGAAAATCATGTCTTGTGTAAGTTGTGTTGTAGTGCATTTATGCTATATGTTAAGCAATGTTTTATTATGTGGCTTGAAACAGCTTTTGCCTTAGAAAATTCTATCACTTTGTGTTAAATTTCTATGAATAATTCTTCAAAATTCAAAATGAAATACCAAGGAATTGAAGAGTGCAATCGGTGTTCATTCAATATAGTTGCATCAGACTTGTAGAAACAATTATCCTCTACTTTTCAAAGCATACCCTTCTTAATGATTGGCAATTCACATTCTATCATAAATTAATTTGCATACAAGATTTTGAGACTGATCAACGAACAAAAACTGTCTTTATTTTCTTCCCATTTTTTACTCGGCAATCAGCATCTCAGCAAGATGAGAAAGGAGGGAAGATGTGAATTACAAACTAAACTGGACTAACAACTGAAATTTGCCAATTGATTAAACAACCCCTTACAATTCCCTTGGACCGACTTGGATTGAATGAATCACAATTGATTAAAGCGAAGGTTTTGTAACTTGTAAAGCTCCCAGTGGAAGACGTAGGCGGAAACCCTAGATTAGAGTAGATTAGATGCCAGAGTCATGAGACTATTCCTGCTACATTGTTGTATGTGGATAAATATTACAGATTCATGCTTCAAATGGAAAAACCACAAAACTACCATAAAATCCCAAACTCTAAACAGGATCAAAACATACAAGAGCAGTAATGCCGTTTTCCCATGAAGAAAGTCCAGTGCTGCCTAAAACCAATAAAGCAAGATACATAAATAAACACAAAGTCTTTCCTAGTCGCAAGGAATCTCTCAAGATTGCATGGCATTGGTATCATCTTCATCACCTTCCTCACTGAACATATACTGACTCTGATACTCCATTAAGTACTGTGTTGATCTCTTTACGTCCAAAAACAGATGGCAAACTCGGTTAATATCCTCCATCTCCACAATATTTCCCTTCCGCTTTTGGCATGCCAAGGCAGAAGCTGTTATGAGATGGATAGCATATCTCAAGGATGCATCAACACCAATCTTGGTCAACAAATGCCTTGCCTCTTCAGACATCTCAACTTCTTCTTCTTGGCATCTGATGTCCAGAATCTTACGTATTTCATCCTCTGTATAAGGCTGGGTGGTAATGATAAGCAGGCGATCAAGGAGGTCAATAGGAATCCCGTGGGGGGATTTATAGTTTGTGCCTCTGATGGTAGTGATCCCTCTGTTGGTAGCAACAACTAATATTGGAGCCATCTCATTCTCCAAAGCACGATTCAAAAATGAAAAGCACTCAATGTCAAGCATATGCACCTCATCAATAAAGAGGACACCTGGCACAATCTCTGCCTTCCCTTCCTCCCTCCACTCTGCCACCTTTGTGTCAATCTGTTCTCTCACTTCCGAACGGATTTCACCAGTATCACCAGTAAATAGAGCCAGAAATCCCTGTGTTCTGGAAAAGTGATAAGGTATAATCAAAGAACTGTCATATTAATCCACAGCCAATACTGAGACTAACGTAGTGGCATTGCAATGGATGTTTTATACAGAAACCAAACAAGAATTACTAGAACAGTAAAATAATGAGGACTAAAACAGGCACATTTATCATGACAATAACTGTAACACCAATCCAAAACAAATCAAGATTGATAAATATCTTGAAATTTCTAAAATAATTTGTAGATTTCTGTGCATGTGTTCACTCTCACCTAAACTCAACTGCAATTTCAGCTCCAAGCTTCATAAAATTCAGATTTAGGTGGAGTTAACCTTCCCTGAAGCTTCTTCAGGTTAGGTTTTTTCAGTTTGGTTGGAAGGTGACCAAATGTAGGTTTTCCTAAGGGCGTTGTATTTAAATAAAAAAAAATCATCTAATATATGCAGGCACCAATAGACGCAAACAGCTGGGGAATCAAAGCAAGTTTGCCTGGAAGGTGGCCCAATGATAATGTTGATATTAGAAAAGGGCCTCTTGGAAAGGCTAAATCCGATGTCATTCCCCTCTTCTCCCCTTCTCATATGATTCATTAGTACACCAAATGGGAAAAATTATTATCATTTTTTTTAAATTAAAGAAATGTAAGAAACTCGGTAAGCAGATCAACGGCCGGCCAGTAAACTTCCCAATTATTCAATTTGGCTACAGCCACTTTGGCAATTCAAGATCAAGGGTACTGCTTTTTATTTCAAACCCTTCTCTTGGTACATGTAGCTTCATACAATCCACATTTTTTCTTTTGAAAACAAAGCAACATATACACAGTTTTTGTGATTTGGTGGACCTACACAGTTGAAAATTAGAGAGGACGAGAAAAGCTTCTACCTTCTAACTTCTAAGCGATTGTAATCCCTACAGAGTTGAAAAAACTTCTACATGAATAGAATCTTACTACACAATGTTGTAGAACTCAAATAAAGCCCACATAAATCAAAACTGAGGTACAAAACATCCAACTCAGACACAGAGTGGTAGTCCCCTACACCGCGGATAACTACATTAGGTGAAAATGATTCATACCCCCTCCTCAACCATTGGCTCAATTCTTGAACTAATGAAAGAGCAAATAAATAACAGATAGAGCCAGTATGTGAAACGATAAAAATCTAAAATCCAATTACACTTACAATTCACCAGTGAATACCAAATTAGGAGGCTAATTGCAATTTTCCCAAGATTATTATATGATTACTAAAATTCATAAATTCATAATTTACAGCAGTATTCTCTCAATATTAGTAATTATGAACAACACAAGCTTGAAGCTGAGATTTTCAAGTACCTGCTGTTGATGACATCAATCTCATGAAGGGTGACACAATGCACGACCTCCTTGCGCTTCTGCAACTCTCCATCAGGGCACTGCATGAACTTGATGTGCGGTCCCATGGCGTCATAGTCCCTCGACCTCGAAAACGACCTACCAAGCTTTGTAATCTTCCCAGAAGCTTTATCAATAGCAATCACGTCCCCACTCTGCACCTTCTCCTTCCCCAAAGCCTCAATCATTTTGGCCCCCAAGTCATACACCGTCTCCATCTCCGTCGTCTTCAAAGTCAACTTCCCGGTCTTCGAAGCCGCTCCAGCCACCGCAGGCCGGTCAATCTGAACCTCCACAACCTCACCTTCGATGACCTCAGTCTCTTCCTTGATTCTAACCCCAATGGCCTTCCTAAAAGCTTGCATTAGGGCTTCGGTCTTGGACATCTCGAGAGAGAAGAGCTCGCTCCCGGCTAACATAGCGAAGGGGGTTTCGAGGCCGAGCGACTTGGCCATGCCCATGGCGATGGCGGTCTTTCCGGTTCCGGGTTGACCCGCCAACAGTACGGCCCGACCCGCGATCTTGCCTTCTTTGATCATCTGGAGAATTACGCCGGCGGCTTTTCGCGCCGAGGTCTGGCCCACCATGCCCTCGGAGACGTCACGGGCTTCTAGGGCAGAGTCGAGGCCGAGCCCTCGGATGTGGGAGTGTGCGCCTATGCGCTCTATACGGGTTAGGTCCCGACTCTCTGAGAGCTTTAGTTCCGCCATGGCTGAAAACTGAGAAGCTCTGTGAAGGGTTTTCTTCAGTGGCGAAGTGACGGAAAACTGGCGGCGGCGGCGTGCGAAGAGTGAAGAAAGAGTGAAGGGTTCTTCTCTCTTCAATGGCTAATTTGTTTTGTTGTTGCCTCTCGTCTTTCTTTTAATCTCAGCCGTCTAAACCGTTAATATGCTTGAAAAGAGAATCGTGAGGCTGAAAATATGCCACTTTAGCATGAGGTTTTTTGTCCCCGTATTCGTTCCCTCCATTTTCTAATAGTTGTTCTATTTGGAACATCATAAACCCTAAACTTGAAGACCCGATTTTTATCTTCTAAGAATCAAAACAGACAACTTTTATTTGACGGGGATGATCCTTTTTGCTTTTGTGAATGAAAAATCCCTTTTTTTCCCAATTGAAAAAAATGGTAAGGGAAATTTTTAGATATTATGTGTTTTAACATACTATACAATCTTCACATTAAATCCAAGTTACCATGACCATCATGCTCGGAATGGAGGAAGTCGACAATTGGGGTACCTAGGATAGGGGAATTAGGGAATTAAGGAATTGAATCAACTACTTCCCTAATTGATCAACTTCTTGGTTTTGAGGATATTGAATTATGAAACTTGTATAATTTTTTTTCCCTTTTTTTCCAGTTGAAAGTATAATTTTTTTTTCCTTATGCATTAGTCTGGGAAGTCAGAAATTGGACTCATTTCTAATACCATTTCCTGATAAATAAACATATAATGCATGGAGATTCAATATCTGGAGTTCCTTCAAGTAAAATCAAGTGCACCTATGGATCTTTAAAAGGTAAACGAACTCAAACTTCTTTCACCTTGTTGCAAATACAACAGTCCCATCGAACTAACCATCTAAAACCATGATCACATTAGACACTGAAAATGAATGGCACAAGACACCATGATAAGGGAGCGAATATTGTCATATTACTCTAGCAGAAATTTCTTTGTCAACCATCAAAACTCAATTTGGCTCTCCTTCACAGAACATCCATCCATCAGATGAACACAAACACATATAAAGCATTGACACATAAAGCAAATATATATTCTTTTCTGAATGAAGCAGAAAATCATATTTGTAACAAGATGTTGCAGTATATCTTGTTGAACATAGCGATATTTCTCAAGAATGCAAGAAATTAAGGACTCAACAGCACTTGCATTTTGTGAAACCAAGTGAGGCATGAGGCCAAATGTTGAGCAATTTCAGGGTATCGAAGAGAGTCTTCTG
This sequence comes from Prunus fruticosa, assembly GCA_018703695.1. Taxonomy (NCBI): domain Eukaryota; kingdom Viridiplantae; phylum Streptophyta; class Magnoliopsida; order Rosales; family Rosaceae; genus Prunus; species Prunus fruticosa. Next base: position 65,482,202 of record CM031917.1, on the reverse strand, counting down.
AAATTGCACAAATAGCAGCTTTGCAATATATGCTATGCAACCAACTTGGATTTCATCCTAGACTATTCAAGTGCATGAATTTATTAAATATGTCCAAACTTGAGAGATTCATTTACATAAAATAAAATGAGATGCATTCTAACTTTCAAAATTCAGAAGAAATAAACATGTGTAGAAGGCCATAGCCGATGTAGAATTTACCCCAAAAAAGGGTTCCTTTTACTTACTTTAATTTCTAAAACTACATGTAATGAAGCAAGAACAGTACCTTACCAGAATGTTGATTAACACATAAATTAAGCCAGGTTTCTCTGTCCATTGTCTTCAGTGTCACCAAGAGTACGTTTAAAAGCTACATGTAAGTCTATGGTTTTAAGGTCTGCCTACGTGCAGTTTTAATATTCTAAAAAGAATGCCAGCAAATCAATCGAAACTGTAGAAATAAAAGAAAAGGTATGCATTACCTATTTTCTTTTTGAAACTCTAGTCCAACACAACAAGAAATTTGGGGACACAATATTTATTTTTCTTAAGGCCTGCAGAACAACATGAAACCTCGTTGACGAAGAAAATCAGAAAGTTAAACTGATTTGCATTAACTCTAGCAGAAATGCTTTTGAAAAACCACTTCATCAATTGGAAGTCTGAGTTCAACACTTCAACTGGAAAGGACAAAGACGCCAGTATACAAACAGCCACTGCAAGTTAAACTATATCAAAAAATTTAAATAAATACTAACAGATTTTTGGAATACATCATCCAATTTATGCTAGAGTACAGAACCTGCTACTCAAATCTTCAGCCAAGCCTGTTCTGCCCGTCTTGGAGAGCTCTTTCAAAACTTTCGTATACACTGAAAAATTCGGTTTAAGACCCTTATTAATCATGTCAATCAGAATATTTTGGGCGACGACTACATTTCCTTCATTCATATAAAGCCTTGCAAGCAAACTGTAAACTGAATTGCTAAAGCAACTGTATTTAACACTTGAATCAACAACATGCTCATATGCTTCTTTATATCTCCGCAAGTTAAAATAACCCTTGACAAAGGCTGCATGCGATGCAAGTCGAGGTTTAATGCCCTTCAATACCATACTATCAAGTAACTTGCGTGCAAAATCAAAATTTCCAACTTTACATGAGTAACAAATCAGTATTTCGTAGGTTATTTCATCAGGAGAACAATTCATTTCTAACATTTGTTCAAACAGTTTAGTAGCTTCGGCAGATTTGTAGTTCTTATATAAGCTACTGAGTATATAATTGTAAGTTTTGGAATCTGGGTCACAACCGACTTGCCTCATCTCATCAAGCATATCAATAGCTCTGCCAAAATTTCTTCTCCGACAACTTTCTCTTATCATGATATTGTAGTAAGATCTCTTCCTCTCCGTTATTTTCATCACAAACTCAGCCAATTTAAATGAACCCTTGACACAGAGCATCTCAATCAAAGAGAGCAAACCAACTGATCGACACGATCCACCAACTTCATTCAATACCTCTACCACTTTGATAACAGAAGCCTTCTTTGATGACGAAACAGATATAAACTCAAATACATTCCGTGTGAGACAAATTCCCTCTGATCGGAAGTCATTCATAATGTGAAGCATTGCATGGTAATCATCTAACCGCCCACAATTATCAATAACCAAGCTACAAATATCATTTCCATAACAACTACTGGGCTGTGAATTCTTAATCCAATCAAATAAACACAAAGCAGATACTTTTTCGGAATTCAACGCCTGAAAAATCTGAGCAATGGAGGCAATAGATAGACTTACATTCATCGAATTCAACTTGGACGCCAAATCATTCTCACCCCTTCTAATCATTCCAACAATTTCCAAAACTTGCTTTGAAGTCGGTCCAATCTCATCAATACCCACGTTCCCCAACCCATCATTCTCATCAGAACCTGAAGCTCCTGGTGGCGAGGGAGGCTTGAACGCATCAGAAGACGCAGTTGAAAATGCCTGAAAGCGTCCATGATATTGATCTTTAAGCAAGTAAAGATTCACGAACAGGCCCTTATCAACACCACTCGTGTACAAATGTAAAGGTCGCGAATTTTGAGAAGATGGGGCTGCTGAAGTACAAACTGCGGAAGAACCGATTGAGGAAATCAAGGCACTCACTGAATAGCAAGCAGATTTCGTGTGAAACTGATTTGAATTCAAGAAATTACCAGAAGAGGGCTCATGCGAGGCTAGGGTTTTGGGAAGAAAAATGGGAGCATGAAATGATGGTCTGGATTGTGATAATAGGGAGTCAAGATTGTGAGAGTTGGAGAAGTACCTGAACCTTTTCATGGTGCTAGTATCTTCAAGGTGAACATCGACTGAGCTCACAGCGGAAATAGGGTAGAGCTGTCAAAGGAAGAGGAAGGATCTTCAAACTGAACATCGACAGAGCATGAGCTCACAGCGCTATATTTAATTTATATATTTATATATATTACATGGCAGAATATGATAGGTTGAATTATCTCTTACGTTGCTCCCTGCAACACCAGATAGAACAAAACCCCTAATTTGGAGAAAGACTTATATGAAACGAGTATCCGGGAAAGCAAAATATTGTTATCACCGTTGGAATCAAATTTTTCTCCCTAAGTTGCCCGGGGTTTCAACCGGTCCACTTTCAAAAATGGCCCAATGCCATGGAACAGTTAGCATTGAAAAGAAACGTTTTTTACGATAGACTCATGAGTGAATCTTATATGCGGATGTATTAGACATGCTTTGCTTTACTGTAATATCTAAGTTTAGGTTTATATTTGTCGTGCACTTGACTTATTTTCACCTACTTGGGTGAGTACAGCCACCTCAACTTCGAGTTCTGTGAAATGCGTAGGTTATGGCTTTGTTTTTCGGGCAAAATCAATCCCGATCCCATCTTGCATTATAGGCTAACTTCGTGAGGGATATCATGATCCTTTTTCAAAAATTGAATGAGGCTTGGAGTTTCAGTTCCTCACATAAGACTACTTTTTAAATTTGAAACTTTGCATTATTATCCGAACCGGCTGAGCTATCTTGAATGATACTATAAAAAGAAACTTTAAGAATGAGTTTCGAGTACCTGGATCCCATGGCTCACAAGTGTAGGTTAAACTTCACTTCCACCTATACTCTGACATTCCCAAGAAGGGCTGCTCTCCCAGGAAAAGAAGTGTTAGGGTAATTGAGACTCGCTCTGGTTAGGGTTCATCATTGAGTTCACTAGTATGGTCATCCAACTACTCTGAACTCCAGAAGTCGTTACTCAATTATGAGTGGAAGTCCAAGACTAGATTAAGACTTGATAACATATGTTGTTTGTTATAGGCACTCACCGGACCATGACAGGAATGAGAAGGGTGACTCGAGTCCTTTTCACTTAACAAGAGATAACTCTAGCCCTTCATACTTAGTAAAGGATGACTTGGCTCGTTGAGTCCCAGGCGTCGCCACCTACACCCTAAACCCTAAACCTGCAACTCAATATGGACAAAGAGACTTCCCTATGGACATTGTATTACATGATGAAAAAGCGCGGCTAATCATATGAAAAATGTTGCTTTATTAATTGAACACTAATTAATCGTCATGTGGGTCTTCTATTGAAAATATTAGCAATGAGTATTTATACTCCAATTTGTTCATCATTATTTAAAAATGTTACTTACATTGACATATTTGGAATCGCAAACGTTTTCAACAGTAATACTAATACAAAATAAAAAGGCCTCAACGTAACTTGCACCTATGGCATGATTGCAATGGCACACGTCTAATTTCCCAAAAAAAAAAAGAGAATAGTACACGTCGAATTTATCGTTGTGGAAAGGCCGCATTTTCATCCAAGGACTTTCCCTTTTTCGCTGAATATAAAAAAGGCCTGCACACGAACGATCTACACGCGCATCACGCTACAAAATTAACAATAAAAAATACGGGCCACTAAAAATGCGCCACGTAATCAAAACCTAGGGCCTGCGGCACACCACGTTCCCTCCTTGCTTGTTCGTCTAGAGTATTCTTGTGCCCTAAAAATAAATAAATTGAGAATTGCTTCCTAGAAAGCTCGCTGCGGTGCGTCTCTCGCAAATCAAAACTCTCTCGTCTGCAAACCCTAAATCTCTCGCTCTCACCCTCTCTCTTTCTCTCTTCAGAAATGGCGTCGTTTGCTGAAGCACCACCCGGTGATGCAAAGGCCGGGGAGAAGATCTTCAAGATGAAGTGCGCTCAGTGCCACACTGTCGAGAAAGGCGCCGGTCACAAGCAGGGTAATCTTGTCATCTATCCTTCGCAAAATCTCAGATTTCGTGTATTTTTTTGGTGATTGATTTTAATAATTGATTGTGCCTTGTTTGGATCTGACAATTATAAGCCTTTTTTTGTACGCGTTGCCCTGATCATAGATTTTTGCTTTAGTTTCTATTTTTTCTATGGATTGTTTGATCTCTCTGTGTAATTTTAGATCTGATCGGCTTCTTTATCAAGTTACTCGTCGTTTTGTTTTGATTTATAATTTTCCTGTTTGGTAGCTGAGAAAGCGTGAGAAAACTAACGAGATTTTCGTGTTTGTCTTAGACTATGAATGGTTCTTTATGATTTTCCATCGTAGTGAGAAATGAAAGCTATATTAAACTAAGCAGCTATGTATATTATGCAACACCTGATTGTGATTGTCTCTTTGGTTGCGACTGTAGTTTATTGCTATGTATAAGGTTATTTCTGTAAATTACTTTTTAGAAAGTTTTAGGGCTAGTGGTCTGTTAAGGAACTAGATACGTCACGCCGGATTAATGAAAATTGGTTGCACCGTTGATTCTTTGCTTAATGCTTAGCTGACATGAAATTTTGAATTACTGTCTTAGCAACTGTGTACAGTTTGGCAAGCTATAGATGTTATGTTGGTTTGATGGATGGTTGAGCTTTGTTTTCAACTTCTACAACATTTTGATGAAATTTGGGTACCATTGATACTTTCCTTTTATGACTTTAATTTTTAAGTGGCTGTCTTAGTGATTGTATACAAATATGTTGCATCCGGAATCCTGGATTGTCATTTGTATAAACTTGCATTTATAATTTGACATGTATGTGGATGCACTTGATTGTTCAGTTTCTCTATCAATGGGGAATTTGTACTCATACAGTTTTGCTCGTTCTCAGTTCAATTAAAGATTATTATTAAAGTTGTCTAATTAAGATTATTAAAACTTTCAGGACCCAATCTGAATGGCCTTTTCGGGAGGCAGTCTGGTACAACTGCTGGATACTCCTATTCTGCTGCTAACAAAAACATGGCCGTGAATTGGGAGGAAAAGACATTGTATGATTACTTGCTGAACCCCAAGAAGGTATGAATTTACTTAATCCACCTTGTCTACCTCATGGCTCATGGGATTCATGGGGTGCTCATAGCCACAGCCTAAAACACAGTAATTTGTTAGGTACATGCTAGCTGTAGTTGCAACAAAATCACACTTCTTTTTCCCTCTTTCTCTTTTTGTGCTGTAGTCTTACACACATGATGTGTGGTGTAGTCTTAGAGTGGTACATATTCCCTCCAATTTCATTCAAGCATTTTGGGTTACATATGGTAACCATGTAGAGTCTATGAGAACTCTTACTTAATGGATATCACATTGTACAAATTGCAGAAAGTGTAAGAAATTGAGTGTGTAATTGAAAGGGGGATGAGGCTTGTGTTTAAAAGTTTTTTTAATCACCATTTGATTTATAATTGAGGATGGAAAAGCAGAGATTTCCTCTTTGCTCTGGTAAAACAGTTCCTCTGAATGAATGAGATTGGAAGCCGGGTTGGCAGACTGACAGGAAAAATACTACAAAGATATCATATTTTATTATTTTATCTAAATTAGTTTTGACTCAAGCATTCAGAACTCTTAATGATATTTCGTGTTTCGTTGAGGGGCTGTAAGCTTCCCTTGCATGAGTGGGTTGGGATATTGACAATTTCAGTGTTTGTTTTTGAAACATATTTAGTTCTATATTTATTATACAGTCAACCTGATCCTTGTGAAATCTCTTTGTGCAGTACATCCCCGGTACCAAGATGGTGTTCCCTGGATTGAAGAAGCCACAAGATCGTGCTGACCTCATTGCATATTTGAAGCAATCTACTGCATAAGCAGTTTTTCATTTTACTAGTTCCACCTTTCCTTTTTGCAGTAATTGGAGGTCCCTTCAAACAAGGCGGATAGTACTATATTTTTTTGCCAATAAATTGGACTGTCTAGGTCTGCAATTCTCGTTTGCATGTCGAGCTTGCTTTTGCTTTTCTAGGAAGAGGTTGCTGTAATTGGCAAACGTAAATTCAATTCAATTTAGTTTCTGTGACTAGATTTCATGAATTCGGTGATATACCATTTTTACAAATGATAAATTTACTGCTACGATCTTGTATGTAGCAACTTAAAATTATGGGTTTTAAACATTTTTCTGGTGATTTGTGCAGTGAAATTTTATGTTTGATTGCTCTGGTGCTGCTTGTAAATTGCAGCAGTGAATAAATGTTCCATTTTTCCCGCAGCGATTATGTTTGGTTTTGTTATCCTACCATTGATACAGCCTAGAAGAAATGATTTTGTTGCAACACCTTCCAATTTTAAATGTAAAAAATGCGAACGTTCGGTAATGTAGGGGAGAACTTGGTAATTGAAAATTTGTCATCTAGTGAATGTAATTCATAATGCCAAAACGAACCACTCAATTTGTGTCCAATTAAAAGATGAAATGCATGCCTCTGTTTCCATATAAACTCAAGGGGTTTAACCTAAATTTGAGTTCGCCTGAACCGAATGAAGAAAGCAAAATTAGGAGGCGGATTAATCTCAGGCTATTTACGTAACCAGAAGGATAATAGATTGAAATATCTTTATTTCTAAACACACTCCAACATTGCTTTAACTGATATACATATTTAACCGAATGGCAATTATCATTTTATCAATTTAAATGCTTGCCCACCACATTCAACAACCAAGAAGAAGAGAATTCCAAATAAAATCCAAATATGCGATTTCTCAGTGTTAGTATGAAGACACACGTCGTTGATTATTCTCCGAACAACTGATTCAAGGGTTGGTCTGGGATGGCCGACGGAGTCCTGGAATCTGCAACAAAATGTATCATATAATTAGAGATGTAAAAGGAGGCAAGGAGGACCCGTAAATTTATACATGAAAGTACATGGCACATTTCAGTACCATGAGAAGACCTAAACAGCAGTTGATCATTGTTAAAACTCAAAATAGATACGACCCTGTTAACAATTACTCATGTTCCTAGTTTTATGCACCATATCATATTAAAATTTATGTTTCCTGGCTGGTTATGATGGAGAAGAGTTGAAGAGAGAAGGAAAAGGGAGAGGAATATCGGAGGAAGAGAAGAGAGTTGAGTGGAGGAGAGGAAGGAGACGTACAGATGGAGTAGAGTCGCTATTTATTTATTTAAGGGGGCTATAAATGTGTAAAAAAAATGTCTTTATAGATGGCTCCTGAATTGAACCCAAGATTATAGAAATTTTTTGTCAATTGGAGCATCCATATCCAGGGATGGGAAATGTGTACCCATGGGTACCCCCACCATTACCACTGTAGGGGTTACAAGTCAAAGACGTGGATAGGCATAATCCTACATCTGAGAAGTACTACAATAAGCTACAAGTTAAAAGTGAGTAGTTAACTACTACTTTTACAGAGACCTTTTGAGTTAAAACCCCACAAATGGGTCCATTTGACCTCATCTCACCCAATTTATTGGACCTAGGTGGTTAGGTTGGAGAATACCAGTGCTGGTTTGGACTATGAGATGGGCTGCGCTGGTCCGTTACACAACCACCACCACCACCACCCCAATTACCACATCCCTAACACCTAATACCCATTGCCCATCCCTATCCCTATCCAGTTCATCAAATCACTGTTTGTGAGGAACATGGCAATGGATGCACATATTTAAAGGTATGATACTGAATTTTGAAGGAAACAGAAAAGTTTTATGACTCAAAAGTATCACAAACAAAGAAAATCTCCAGATATTATACAAACTAGTTTAAATGAGGATGTGGATACCAACCTCAACTCCGCGAGGGCCTATGCGGTTACGAGATATAAAATTAGTTACTAGTGTCGCGAATTCATCGGGTACATCTTCCTGCAAAAGTTTGGGACATCACAGTTTTAATCACCTTTATACTTTATACAAAGAAAAAGTATTTTGAAAAAACAAAACAATTTCCACTGAAGATGGCAGAACACATACTTGTATGGCATGCCCAGTATGTCTTACAACAACCATTTGGAACTTGCCTTGCATTTGACCAATTGTCAGAGCTCTGTGACAAAACAATCAGATAACTCTCAGGATAGGAAACTTGAACAATTTGCGATTTTAACATCAGCCGTTTAAGATGTTTTTGTACTGCAGTGTGTCCTTACAAAGTTTTAGTCTAAATTCATGGCCAAGAATTAAAGATATATATATTCTTTTTTAAATTTTTAAAAGAAACAAATTTTATAGCTGAAAAAAATAAAATTACAAACGAAGTGGACAAGATAGCCACAATGTGGAAAGCAAAGACAAAAAACAGAGAAACAAAAGTTCTCTTAAATCACAAACATAACCAAACAATACCAAGCTTTCCAATCTAACCACATGCATGAAATAGATAAACCCTAAAGACAGATATCTTCCGTTATCGAGAATTCCTTTCCTAGTTTGTCATGTCTCAATTTAATCTGTGAGAAGAACACAAATACTAAACCTTTACACATTTCGTAAATTATAATGTGCCAACATGGGTACCCTATGCAAACATTCAGGGTTGGGGTAACAAAAAACATCACTAAATTGTGTCATCACAAATCAATCTGATTAAACAGCATCAAAATGATAGGTTTTTTTTTTTTTTTTTTCCCAAAAGAAAACGATTCCATTTAAATAAAATAGACAGGTTATCCTGCAAGTTAAATTAAAAGAACCTGTCCAGTCGGTCTGTTCCAGCTAACAGCAGGAGCTTTGGAACGGGACATGACAAAAACTTTTCTGAAAGACCTTCATACCTGCATTTGAGTAAGTATATTTACTGATTTCAATAGGAAATAACTTGTGACACAATGCCTAGCACAAAGAATAAAGGTAAACATAACAAACAAACAAATAAATAAAAGCATCTCCATATGTGATACCTAAATGCTTCCATGGTTAGAAAATATTATAAGACAAATGATAGGTTTAAGTGATGTGTTTCATTTAGAACTCTAGCTCCTCTATCCAACTAGCGTGAATCTGAAAATACGGGAATCTTTGGCAGTGCTTCTAGAAGTGATAAAAGCGCTTTCAGATAACCAAAAGCGTTTCTGGTAGTTGCACAAATAGTTAAAAAGCTTTCTGAGCTAGGAGCACCTTTTAGTGCTTGTAGAAGACGCACATCAAAGGTGCTTCCTTAGGAATCGCTTCCAACTGCATTTCCATGATGTGCTTCTAAAAGAAGTGCTTTAGCGCTTATGAGTACCAAACAGAGCATGAATCAGTCATATGAGCAGGTTGTAATAACAAGCAAGCCATGCTACACTCTGTGGACTCAGCAACCAAACAATTCAACAAGAAAATTGTGTACTAGTATGCAGAATGAATGTTCTAACTCATAGATGGTACATAAATTGCAGATGAGTTTGGTTTTAATTGAAATATCCATGAGTAGCGACATGACCCTGACCATAATGCCAAATTTTATATGAGAATATTAACAAAAAAATTTCTACATACCAGCTTTTCCAATATTGTTCTGTTTCTTCCAATCGTGCTCTGTAAATGTAACTGCAGAATAATACCAAAACTGTGCCTGTTATGTGCAAGACTAGGATTAACAGAGACTTGACGAAAACAAGACAACAATGGGTCATGGGAGAGGAAAATTTTATCAAAATTTTCCTAAATACTTACCATTTCTTTGAATCATCATACTTTAATGTCGTAGGTACTGACACCCGAGCAGACTCAATGTTTCTCAAAGAGCCTCCCCTTACACTCCATTCAATCTGAAAGGAGATAAACTCTCAAGCTCAGAATAATCAGTCATAACATGAAATCACACGGCTGTACTTTAGTAATGGATTTGGTTGATTTTTCAGCATCTACATTCATCAAATTGGAAGTTAAGGAGGAAATTGGCATGGCCCCAAAGTTCAAGGATGCACTTTGATATTTTCCCTAGATAGCCATAAAAGCCTTGATCTCATAAAATAAGTCCATCTGGACATTAAGAATCTTTGTATTAATTTTTTCATCCCTCTAATCTGATGCCCTAATTGCAGTGCACTCTTTGAACAAAAATTGTGCTTCAAGTCAAGGTAAATAGAAGTTAGGAACTATTAGGATTTGAAGATATCGTAGGTACCGCTTTTTCAATGCTTGAAAAATGGTGCACCCTGCTTGATAGAATTTTCTGCATGTGAATCAATGAAGCCAAAGCTGTTCCCTGAAATATTCGCAAATTTCAGCGTAAGTTGACTGCCATTATGCCACCATAGGTAAATAATCACAAACAAAGCTGAGATAATTATTTTGCAAAACCCAAACCTCTACAACATCGACAACAACTAGCCCAGCCAAGCTAGACAATGCTCTCTTTGCAGCAATATGCACAGCAACTGACCCTCCCATACTGTATGACAGTGACATGAGTTGACAACAATTCAAGTGAAAGTTAGGAACACAAGGAATCCTTAGAGATCCTTCGAAGTGGATTTTTTTTTTTTTTTTAATATATAGAGCTTGAGAAAATGAAATTTTGAATTTTTTAACTATCAATAATATCAAATTGTCTATTCCTGTACCTGATATCACTATCATCAAAATAAGCTACACATTATTGATGATCAAGAGAGATTATATGCTTTCTAACCCAGAAACTCTAAATTGCTTCATAAATATGATCATGCATGTCATCAAAAGGAGAAAACCCAGAGTTGATTACTAGCTTCTTTGATACACCCATTAGGTGTTAGAATTTCCTTTTGTTTCTGGAAACACGTCACAACTGAAGATGATTTACAATGAATACTTCAAAGGTAATTATTAAAAAAGCACAACCTGTGGCCGACAAGCACAATTGCAGGAGGTGAATCTCCATAAATTGCTTTCACAACAGCCAGAACATCATTGCACATGGTCTGCAAATAAAGAACTACAATTTAGTTGAGTGGATAGCATGACAGATAAGCTTACCTATATAGGAACTATATCCTAGAAGATCTAACAAGAATAAATCAAGTAGAGCAATCCTCTTTTGACTGTTCTTTTACCTCAACAGAAAGATCGTTCTCATTTTCTGTGGTTGACTTTCCATGTCCTCTCAAGTCCATGGCAACTACCCGAGCTTTCTCCTTAATTTTACTTGCTGACAAGGCAAAAGAGAGCCTGGGAAAATAAACTGTGTAATCTACCACAGCATACCAGATTTTTGAAGTACCCAAGCATAAAAGGAGAAGAAAAAAAAAGTGCCAGAAAAACTAAAGCAGATATGCTGAAAATAGTTAACATCAAAGATACCATGCATTTCTTGGTAAAACTATGGGATAATTCAAAATAAACTAAACCAAAAAAGAGTTTACTCTCCCCAAAATAGAACAAATCGAAAGAGTTCAGTTTCTTACCTAAGAATATGAACACTTTCTGATATTTAACAGTGTGTCATCCAAACTCATTGACCGTAATTAGACATAACAACAAAAACAATAAAGACGAGATAACCAAATCTATAGTAACTTGCTACCAATAATTAATCATCTAAAGATAAATAATATACATGGAGCCTACAATGTCACATGTGTAAATATGAACATTACCAAAGACATTTGGAGTATGGTGAAACCACTAGAACAATTTTGAAATTTTGAAGAATATGTCAAGGCTGCCTATGGGAAATAATCTATTTCTTGCTTCCTCTGATTACCTCAGATAAGTAATTAAACTAAAAATATAAAACAAGGGACCCAAAAGAAGTAAAGAGTATCAACAAACTTATGCTTCTTTTGACAATAAATATTTAAAAATAAAAATAAAAACTAAAACAGGAGAAAAAAGAAGCTGCATGCAATCAATAATGACCACTAAAAGAGAATTTTTCGTGACATTTGTTTGACAGTACTTCACATATACAATAGATAACACAAATAAAACATGCAATGTATGCAAGCACTCTCTGATCATTATAACTGAGTCATGAGACATGGTACATATATGTGCAAAGCATAAACTTCAGTACTATGCTGTTCGTTGATTTTCTTTGTGCTGGGTACATTAGGAGGTTCGAAAAGGAAAGGCTATTTTCACCATTTTCACAAGTTCTACAGTCTAGCAATGTCACAACACATATATTCTTAGTTGCAAAGGCATCATCAGCTTATAGATGGAGGGCAGTGTGAACTATATATCACTTGAGCAAATATAATTTATCACATCAGAAAGTGATTGCTTTCCATGTAAAATTAAACCCAGAAACAAATAGAAGATGTTTCAGCTTAACAAGAATAAAAGAACACAAAAAAACCAAAACTTGAACATACCCTGAGTAACCACCTCCATGCAGACAGAAAACAACTGGCCCCTCTGTTCCTGCAGTGTATACATGAAAAACCTGAAATGGAAAAGCACATTAGAAGATCATGAAATTGTAGCAGAATCAGACAGTTCAAAATTCTAAACAGACTCACATCATCCGAGTCCGGAATTCTAATATCTTCTTCTTGGTCGAAAAACCCCTTCCAATCTAAAGCCGAGTATTTTTGTGAAGAAGTCCTACAAAAACATTGCATTGCGATGAGTAAGCCCCAAAAGTTGAAACTTCAAGTGCATGGGGGCGAGTTGAGAACAACAACTCACTGAGTGGGAGGGCGATCGGGGCGGGAGGCAAAGGCCGAGAGAGGTCGGGGTTGCTGTGGTGCTCGTTGTTCATTGTCTTCGAGAGTGTCCTCTGGAAGCGAAGTGAGGTTTGAAGTATCCATGGCTGCGAAGATCGATTCGATCGCTGATACAGAGTAAATATGTTGTTGCTCAGGTCACTCTGAGAGAGAGAGAGAGCGAAATGAAACGAAAGCCAAAGGCAAAACCCAACTCCCGGTCACTGTTGATTTTCTCCGTTTTTACAGTTTCACCCTCGTATGCCATTGACGTGCCTCACTTCAAACAACTTTTTTTAAAATAAAAAAAAACCCCAGCACGCCCTTTCTCTCACTCTCAGTCTCACTCTCACCATCTTGCAGCGGCGTCAAGGCGCCTCCTGTGCGCCTCCAGCATCTTCTGCTTCTTGTAATCTCATCTGCATCAGGTACATCCTTGTTTATTGATTTAGTTTTTTCATTAATTAATTTTATCTTGTTGAATGGGTTCATGGCATTTAGGGACCACACTGTTCATTGGGTTCAGGTCAATACTCCCAATTTTAGTTGTTTTGATTTATGTATTTTCATAGTCATTGATTTTGTAGAATGAATTTTATTTTGATGGGTCTTATAGAATTTTTGTCTTTTTTATTTATTTATGAATTGGGTATTACAGAAGTTTATGAAGAATGCTGATTTTCTACAAAAGAATGCTGGTTTATCAAGTTTTTTTATTTATGATCTGGGTTGATTTTTTTATGGGTTTTCATTCACATTCTGTCTACAAAAGTTTTACAACTTTGCTCAAGGTGTATCAAGTTTTATTTATTTATGATGGGTTTTCATTCAGATCTCTTCATAGTATTGTCTATATCCGTATCCAAGCCCAACCTGGCCTATCCATCAGTTAAAAAATTCACGCCGAACTTAAAAGGGGATGATTAGCGTCAGTCATTGCTCTGCCTAATTTAGCTTAGGTAACAAGATAACATTCACTCACCATCGGGCTTTACATTCAATCATCCTCCTCAATTAGTTATTTGCTTCAGATATACACAACATAACCAGAAGACTACATTGCAAAAGAAAGAGAAGAAAATGCAAGAATCATCCGAGTCAAAGCCTGACTTCAGAATTGGGCAGCGAGTCCACTCATCAGGTGATCCATGTCGAATTGGGACGGTGAGGTATGTGGGACCTGTCCAAGGCTATTCGGGCACATGGGTCGGAGTTGATTGGGACAATGGAGAGGGCAAGCACGATGGGACCATCAATGGGGTTCGATACTTCCAGGCAAGGTCTGAACGATCCGGGTCTTTTGTTCGGTCCCAGAATCTCAGCTCTGGCATTTCGTTGTTGCAAGCTCTCCAGCTCAGATACCGAGGTGACACGACTAAAGAAGAAGAGGGTAAGTCTTTGTTTTATCAGTTTCATTTTTGCTCAGTTAGTTGCTCTGAAAACAGTGGCAAATTTCAGACAAAAAAAAGGAAAACAGTGGCAAATGTTGCAAACTGCAGGAAATGAAATAAATTTGAAATTTACTGAAACGTTCTGTGTGAAACTTGGTATTGTATAATGATGCTATATTTAGTTGTTAACTTGTATAGCATTTCTCAGATTTTAGTCATAAATGGAAATTATTTTAAATGTGAATTTAGCTTGAATATTTGGTTCATTTTGCAAATATGAATTTCCAGTTGGTATAATGGCTAATAGGATAATGCTTGGTATGTGCATTTTGCTTGAAATGGGTAACATTCATAGAAACTGTGAAATACTGTCTTATTATTACGTTCCTTCTTGTGTTGTAGATGAAATGTATGTCCTTTCAGCGAGCAACAAGCGTGTAAATGTTCAACTTGTTGGCAAAGACAAAATTCAAGACAAGCTAAGTCGATTAGAGGAATTGACGAGTGCATCGGTATCTTATTTGGGTGTTAGCTCTCCTGGAGTCCCATGTGATATCGGTACTAATGTGCCTAGTAAGTTTTATTCGTCTCCATTATGAACTTAACAATTCAATGAAGGAAGAACTACGCTTTATCCAAATGCATTAGATAGTGGAACCTTGAAGCTCAACAATTTATTTTAACTGAACTAATTTTCTAGTCATAATAAGGCTTAAGGCCAAGGATTTAAATGCTTAGCCATTTGTTTGTTTTTTTTATTTTATATTTTATTGTATGCATGAATTGGTTTATGCTTTTATCTGTCAGATAAGAAGTTACTAATCCTGAAAATTGTGTGCTGAGCTTTGTCTTTCTGCAAATGTGCAGATGTTTCTCCTCATTTTCTGTTCAAGGTTTCAAGTCCTTATGAAATCAAACGGCTGAGTTTTTAATTTTTTACAATTGAGATCCTGTCCTCCACAAAAGTATATGCATCAGTTTTTAGGTTTGAAATTGGATCCCGGTAGGGTCCAAACAACTAAGTACATTATTTCCTGTTATTCCAGTTCCACCCTAGCTCCATCCCATCTTCAGGACTCATGAGTGGTTCTCTTAGAATAAGCTAGAAACAAGATAGTGTGCGTTCATTTCTATATGTACTTACTACCATGTCATGTGTATTCTTGCTCAAGTCCAGTCTAATCTTCATGAATAGTTATCTCTTAATATTAATAGAATCTATTACACAATCAGACTGCACACTTGTCCGTGCGCATGTGTAAACTAATATATATACTCATCCAAAACAATGATGATGCTTTTATTGCAGATTTAAAGGAGCTTGACTTGACTGGAAATCTAATTTCAGAATGGAAGGTACATGCAAATGCCATTGAAATCCACTTTGTTTCCTGTACTAGGAAGTAGTTGTAGTGTGTTAGCACATTCTTGAAAAACAAGATACATTGTGTTTTTTTACTGCTTTTGCATTATCATTTTCTGTGCATTTACTCGTCTGGTTCTTACCTGTTGTTTTATGGACTAGTGCTTTTTCCCTTGTTTCACTTATAATTTAATGCTCAAAGGAGATACTGGTATTTGTTACTTTCTACTATTAGAAAATTTCAGTCTGCCACTGGCATTTTTAAAGGATGGTTACATATTTGACTTTTCCTCTGGAACTTGTTAGAATGTTAGCATCCATGATGAAAATGGTGAATAATAGCCGTTTCTTGAAGTTTAATGTGATGATTTTAAGAGACGTTGCTAATTCTTGAATGCACTGTACAACTACTCCTGTAAAGCTATAACCAAAGAACTACCTATCATTTCTTCATCATAGATTGAGATCTTAAAAAGAGTTTTGTTTACTTTCTTACTAAACTACTCGAAAAACTGCTAGCACCCTACAGCCGCTCAGAACCTTTACCTGCTTACCACCCCGAAAAGCTCACAAAATAATGAAGCACAACCAGCTGGAATTACCCAACTTACATGTCCTTCTCTAAACAATCTCAGCCACAGATTTAAAGCTATTGGACAATGAAGAATCAGGTGATCTGTACTTTTTCTACCAGCTCTACAAACTTTAACACCTCTGATAAGAAAAACAAAGCATTTGGTCTCCTACTTTGAATCATATAGCAGGTGTTAACCTTTCTATAGGCAACTAACCAAGAAAAAACTTGAACCTTGCGAGGCAAGGCTCTGTAGCTTCCAATTTCAGCAAAGAAGGATGAAATGTGGGGAATACCAACTTCCCTGAAGATTTTAACCATATAAATTTCAATCTGTCTATCTGTCCTTTTGCTTTGAACGGACACATTTAATACAATTAAAATCATTTGATTGACTTATTGTTAATTTCGTACTATAATCAGCCAACTTGGTGATCTCATGTGTGTTTGTTAACTTGTTAGTGCACTCTTCTAGTCTCACTAAATAGAGCTTTTCTTGGCATATATGTTTGCATGCACTAATTTATTTTTTAATGGCTTTGTTTCTTAAGTTGCTGGGGGCTGACCTTTACTGTATTTGAATTAATCTTTGCTTGCAGGATGTCAGCACAATCTGTGAACAATTGGCAGATCTTTTTGCCCTCAATTTATCTTACAACTTAATGGCACACGATATGGTTGGGTTGCCACATTTAAAATGCATCCGCATTTTAGTGCTAAACAATATTGGCATAAATTGGACCCAGGTGCCTTTAAAATTTTTTTTTTTTCTCCTACAACATTTTAGTTTTATTCTTTATTCTTTTTACTATTTGCTTTTCTATATCAAATAGCTCGATATTGTCTGTTTGATGTGGCAGGTTGAAATACTCAAACAGTCTTTGCCAGAAATTGAAGAACTACATCTGATGGGGAATAAAATAAGCACAATAGAGGTATGCTATCTGAAATTCTTGGTGGTTGTATATTTCCTCGAGAAATTTATTACTTTTAACAGTAGATTTTATTATCTTGTGTTTCATTGTGCCATATATGCGTGTGTAAGAGGATTTTCGCCTGTGTAATGTCTGGGATGTACAATGCTCTTCAATGCCATTGATCCACTGATTCCACCATGTGGTCAATGTGATCAATGCGATTGAGACATCCACAGCACCTTGTAGGTGATTTTGTGTGTTTGTGTATATAAATGGAATAGTGTATAACATTAATAGCTAGCTGAGAATAGTGTAAGATGTGACACTCGGATACTTTCAGAAAGTGTATAAATAGAATAGAGTATCACATTAATAGCTAGCTCACTTTAGGTTTGTAAAATCTGAACATCTAACACTTGGCAAACCCTTCATCAAACAGAAATGGTAAATTATGGATCAGTATGTTAACCCATAAATGGCAAAGAAAAAGATGCAATGGTTGGTTCATCTCAAACCAATAAATCATTTTGTTTCTTCTCAATGAAAATGTTTCGGAGTTTCAAATTTTTTTTACCTTAGTTATATAATTTTTTTCGTTGTCTTTATATAAATTCTTAAACAAATGCATCTTGACTGTATAGCTCTGCTTTTGGTCTGCCTTCTTTTCCAGCCTGCATCATCTTTTGCAGTTCAGGGATTTGATTATTTGCGCCTTCTGAATTTGGAAGACAATTGTATAGCTGATTGGAATGAAATTTTTAAACTTTCACAGCTAAGAAGGTTAGTAACAATTTTATGTTCCTTCCACTACAGTAATTACTTTGAAATTGGAGAGGGGGTGGGGTTGGAATGAATCTTGGGTTGGTCCTGAGTCCTGACAAATGAAAAGCATAGAACTTAAGATAGGTTTGGGGGATCTGCTGTCTATAGTGTCTTAAGGGGTTGTCTTTTTGATTGGCTGTTATGTTTTCTGTGTTGCGTGGCCTTGTGTTTGTTTCATTGGCTATTGCTTCTTTCTTTTTGTCTGTGTTCTAATTGTTCTCTCTTTTGATTGTTTCTAATTTTGAATGCAAAATGTTTCTATTCAATAAAAATAAGATAGGTTTGGGGGATGTCTTCACTTTGTGACCAACGGATATAGATTCATCTCCATCCTTTGCTTGGCTTAGTAAGAATTGCACATGAGTGACTTATTGGTTAGCCGTGCTAGTTACTCTCTCCATGGCATGATCCCTCTTATAGTGGTTGAGTGGGTACAGCGCTTTTACATGAAAATAGCAAACCTGGCGTAGTGTAGATGCTGCCAAGAGAGCTTTAAACCTCTATCTTACACCTGTTGGTATTGGTAGGAGATGCAAGTACTTACTTTTGGGTTATTGACCTCTGGTACAAAAATCATAGGATGCTAGTTAGATTGATCGGTAGCGCTTTAAGTAGAAAAATATCTGCAAGTGTAAATGTCTCTGAGGTTGCCATATTTTCTTTAAATTTTTTAAAAAATGGCCTCTGCATTCAGCTTGGAGCAGCTTCATTTGAGCAATAACAGTTTGATTCGAGTCTTCCATCCTGATGATGGAATGATGCATGAACTGCTAAATGGTTATGACTCATGTGAGGAAAGCCGTAAGCCATTTCAGAATTTGTGTTGCCTTCTTCTTGGTAACTTATCACAACTCTTGTATTAGCACTCATGCAACCTTCATTTGCTATTTGTGTCACGAGTCCAGTGACTTATTGGTTACTCATAACATGCTCCAGGTGGCAACAACATTGAGGATCTGGCCTCTATTGATTCGCTAAACTCATTCCCACAACTAGTGGTAAGATTTTGTCTGAAATTTGTGTTATTAGACCTGGTGACTTTCAACATTGAGGATCTGGTCTCTATTGATGCATGCTGTAGTTTTTCTGCAATATAAATTGAACCTGGTCTGCCTGTGCTAAGTATATTAAATAAAAAATGTGCAAATGGTAGATCGTGCATACATATACTTCTCGTTCGATGTCCTCTGTGATCTTGTAAATGTCTTGTACAGATGTTGGTTTCATTATTTATTTATTTTCATCGGTACTTTATTTATACTAAAGGGCTGTCTTCACCAGGCCAAAACAAAAAAAGACAAAAAAAGAAGAGGAAAGTAGATGTCTGAACTTTGCCATATTAGGACTTTTCCTTCCCTTGCTCCTCAAACACACCTTGGATATATGAAATTGGGTACAAAAAAAAAAAATTGTTTTTGACATGGATTGTTTTTATATTATTATTTTTATTACCAATGCTTGGAACAACATGACAATGTTCATTGATCAAATCATTCACTCCATCATACTTCCTTTATTTTGGGTTCAACTACCTGTTCTTTGAGGAGTCGTACTCATGATCCCATTTAACAAAGGGGAGAGGTATGACTGCTAGAAGGGCGGGTATTTCAACATGGATAAATTTTTAGTTGACACAATTAATCTTTTATTTATTTTTATTTATTTTTGGATTTTATGTGTTAATAAAATCAATCTGCTTTTCCTCTTTAGTTTTCACATAAATAAATCACATAGATCTCTCCTAGTTTTCTAGTTTCTGGCTTGCTCATTCTTCTTTTGTTATTAAAGGATATCAGGCTTTCTGAGAATCCAGTGGCTGACCCTGGACAAGGTGGAATCCCAAGATTTGTTTTGGTTGCCCGTTTAGCTAAAGTTGAAATGTTGAATGGGAGTGAGGTAAACCTTGAGGTCCTATGTACTCCAAATTTGCTTCTTTCACTTATATAATAAATCTGATATAGTTTTGTCTAACATATCTTTCAGGTTAGTTCTCGTGAAAGAAAAGAGTCAGAGATTCGGTATGCCTCTTTCTTCTCATGTTCATCCTTCAGCTTAGTTTACCACCACGAGTGCACACTTTTATGTAGGGCTTTTAGGTTTCTATAGCCCGAGATTGCTTCTTTAATTGTCAGGACCTGTTAGTCTCAGCCTCAGGCTCTCAATTTGGCAATTCTATTTATTATATTTAGTGATCACCGCTTTGCTGAGAGCCCCAAACTGAGTATTTTCCTTTGTCATAAAGGCATGGATTTCTCTTCTTTTTTTCATCCAGTGCACACCATTGCTTGAGTGGCATATGATTCCCCCCCCCCCCCCCCTACTGAATCTGATCTGGCTCAATAGCATACAGTTTAGTAAAACAAAACAAAGAAAGTTTCAGTTTCATATCACCACTTCTACAATAGAGATGTTGAACATCACTTGCTCTTTCCATCAGAATTGATGGATATGTGTGTATATACACGCATATTTTTTTTAAAGGCTCAGCTGGCCCTTAAGTATTCCTGGAGGCGGCTCATAAAGAGATCAAAACATTTTTATACTTCAGCTGGAAACCACGTTTGTAGTGTTTGATAATCTTCTAAGTCTAATTTTGTAGGTTTAGTTTCCTGTCTCCTTTTTCAATCAAACTTTTGGGTTTGCATAATAGTTGACCAAGTCATTGGTTGTGCTCTTCACTGATTGGTGACAAGGGATCATAAATGCATGACTAACAGTTATGATGTTAAGCTGAGTGCAATAAGTTGTTATTGGAAGGTAGCATTCCCTAAAATTCTGGTTCAGGGAAGTTATTCTTATTCATGTATGAATTACTTTCTGAGTCTTTTGCCAAAAGAAAAAAAGGAGTTAGTTTTTCTCTCCGAACTGTAATTATTTTTGTTTGCAGGTATGTCCGATTAGTTATGTCAAAAATGCAAGGAAATAGCAAAGAACTCCAGTGGCTTCATCCTAGGTATCTGTCTTTTTCAAGTTAATCTTTTATATCTTTTTGTTTAAAGAGAAAAAGATCATGAGGGGATTCCCATGTAGTTTTATTTTGTTCTATGTTGTTCCTGAGAGCCTTGGCTCATTGAAGAATTGTGTTATTATTTTGGAAATGGTTATATCAAATTGTGTGGTGTTTATTTGTTCATTTTCTTTTAATCAACTTGGATTACTTTGTTGTGCAAGAGCTTTGTTGCTTGCATCATGAGTTTCAGTGCTCTAGATTACCAAAACTGACTACTTTCAGATGTCTTTTGACATTGTGAATTCACACAGCTTTGAATTAATAGTAGATGTTCATTGACAGCTTAGCATATGATCGCGCTTTTGCATGTTGAAACACAAAATTTCTGAGGGCTGTAAGAGCTGGGATAAATAAATAATTTACCTTTCCTAAACTTCCTTTCAGATTTTCCTTGTTCCCTTGAATACACATTCAAGCGCCTTGGGTGGCCTGGGTTTGGGACATTAATTCCACTAGTGTTTGCCACCAAAAATGACATCTGTTGATAGTGGAAGGAATCAAATACTTCCATCTCATGAACCTTTGCTTCGTTACAGGTTTGCGGAGCTTAAGGTTTTTCATGGAATTGAAGATGAAAAGCCATTAGTTGGAGCAGCAGGCCCTCAGAAAATGGCTTCAGGACTTCTATGTAGGAACTTCAAATTGTTTTTTATATATTTAAAATTAGCTTCTTTCAAGGACTATCAAACCAATCTACAATTTTGTGCAGCTATTACTCTGAAATGTGTGGGAGCATCTATTGGTGAGAAGCCGTCACTGACGAAGAAACTCCCAGGCGCCACAACGGTTATAGTCCCACTCTCTTTCTCTAAATTACAAGTCTTGTTGGATGTATCTTAAAAACTCTACATTCTATTTGTTTTTTAGGTTGGTAAGCTAAAAATTCTTTGTGAAATCTTTTTCAAGCTGAAGTCTATCAAGCTGAAATTGTTTCTTCAAGAAGAGGTTTGCCCTCCCTGTTACACAAGATATCATTTGTTATTGTTGATTTAAACAATATCAATAAGTTCGTGTTGTTGAGAATAGTGTGTCATTATACTGCCATTCCCACTGGTTGCTTTTGATTGAGAAAAATATGTCAAACTTATTGAAAACCAAAAGAGAGGAAAACCCTGAACTACCCTTAATACATAATTCTAATTCTAATATAGCATGTCTTTGACCTCTCCGTGGAATAACATTTTAAAAGTAATACAAATGCACCAGTTGCTACCAGTACTTAATAATTCTATAAGCTAAAGAATTGCTTGCTCCCAGAACGTAGAAAGGAAGGACTCTTGCCAGTATCATCACTTTCTGCTGCAGTAAATATATTTTTTCCTAAATTTTCAGGGTTCTCCTTTGCCAATGTTGCTTGATGATGAAATGGCAACTTTAACGGACCTTGGGATTGGCAATGAATCAACCATTCTTGTAGATGAAGAGAGTTAAGAGAAGTATCTGCAGAGAAGTTTCTTATGTTTTTGCGGTCTGTAAATCCAAAACAACCAAATTCAAGGTATATGTGCAAGCAATGATATCTTTCTTGAGTTTCAGTGAGTTCTTTTCATGTGCATGGGTTTTATTCACCCTAGCAAGCTTTTCAACGTTTGTTTTTCCTTATTCCCCCTACTATTCTGATTATTTACTTAACAATTTGAATTGTTGTAGATTTTGAAGTCGCATCTGCTAAACCAAGGTCAAATTTTGGGCTACCTAGAAGCAAGCAGTAGCTGCTATTGTTCCATTTGAAGCATGTTTAAACTATCTACTATTTCTGTCTGTCACTCCATGAGACAGCTCTGCAGGTCGTAAGAAGTGCATTTTACAATTGGTTATTGTTACCGTGATTTTGGTTCCTAGTTAGAACTAGGATGTCTTGGATTTTTACAAAGAAACAAGGTTCAAGTTATGTGTGCCATGAAATAAATGTGGAAACTGTGCATCTGGTCTTAGGCCTAGGGTTTGTTGATTTCTCTTGTTTTGCTGTCGCGCCTCTTGTTTGTGGTTATTGCTTTTGTTGTTGGGTGAGGAGTAGTCTAGCGTGATGGTCCTCTGCGACTGGGACTTCGCTCCCTTTTGGGTGGTCTCACCCTCACTAACTCAAATGTAGTTTGAAAAGAAGTTATCATCAATAAGCCTTGCAATGATTCAATGTAGGGGTGGGAAAAAAAACGATGTACAGGTATACGGAGCCGAATCGGATTAAAAATAACCGAAAAAAATTTGTTGGCTGACTAAAAAAGTCTAACTTCAGCTAAAAACCAAACCGAACTGTTTTAGATTGGTCCAAATTAACCGAACCAAATCGGTTGTGTTATTGACTTATTTATATCCAAATATTTTTTTATTTTTTGGCCGAAGTTAGGAATGGGGAGAGGAAAACTCATATACACAGGTACTAGGGGGACTTATGACTATTTGGAAGCACACCAAAGTTCAGTGAGTTTTATGTAGTTGATCCTTATATTTTTTTATAACTCTTACGTCATATTCTTTATGACTTGAACCCCCATTTACCTCATATTCGTCAAAGATGTAAAGAAAGAGACGCTCGAAGGTGTGAATGTAACTTTATTTGACGGTATCTTTAATAGAAATGCTAGGAATTTGACGATGGGGATAGATTGACCATTTTTGTATAGTTCACGAGGAAAATTGGTTTAAAAAGAAAAAATCTAAGTGATAAATTGACACTATCACTATAGATAATACAGTATACTCATTTTCTTGAAACATAAAACTGTAGGTTTATTTCTTTTCATATATAGAAATAAAATAGCCATTTGAGACCCCTCGAGCAATGTTTGAACTCCACACAGATACTACTTGAATCCCTCTTGAATAGTTAAAATTTCTTAAAAGCTGGCGTAAAAGTTTTTCAACAAGCCGGACATTTGATTACCTTTCAAAATCTCCCCTCATTGGTAAGACTTGATGCCAATCTGATCAACAAGATCATTACTTTTCTCGAAGTATCTAACACCCCTCCTTTTCTTAAATGAAGAAAAAAAAAATTGGGTTTGGATTTTAGTAACAAAAGAAATTAACATTATCAGAATACGTGTAGAATGTCGTATTTGGCATTGGCAGTGTGGAATCGTCATGGTCCATAGCCCCCCAAAAAGAAGCCAACTTGATTTTAATGCTTTGTCCTCTCTGTCACACTCTCACAGTTACACTTCTCTCACTCTCAGTAAAATCTCACCTGCAGATGTGACATTGCGTTTTGCCTTTTTATTGCTTCACCTGTGAGAGAGAGAGAGAGAGAGAGATAGAGATTATACATTATTCACACCCCTCAACTACTCACTGTCCTCCTCTCCTTTCTAACCACATATTTGAATAGAAGAAGAAAAGGGTAGTAATTAAAAGAAGAATATTTCTTGTTGGGGTAAATTTTGCTACTTGTTCATACATACATACATGTATACATGAAAGATGAAGCCAAATGCCCAAAACTCTAATCCCATCTCCTTTTATCTCAAGTTCTGATACTCAGCTTTTCCACTGAGTCACTGGTACGCTATCTTAGCTTCTTTTATTCATTCCGTGTTTGGTTTTTTCTTTTCTTTTTTCCTGTAACATTAATTTTTTCTAGTTTTTATTTTGTACAAGTAATTGTTTATACTTCCAAAATTTGCATAAACACTTGGATAGTGTATTCAAGGGAGGATTTTGGCCTTTTCAAGCTAGAAATGACAAATTTTCATGTGGGTTTTGGGATTCTTGTCGCTGTGAGCATAGAACTTGAAGTTGGGTGTGGGATAAATTCTCATCTGCTGTTTTCTTACCAATGGGTTGATTTCAATTTCTAAGAAATGATGCTGCTTCTGTTTGCGTTCACTGGTAAAAGTATATGCTGGATTTGGTTCTTCAAGTTTCAGCTGTGTTCTGTTTTCTATCTGCAAATTTGATATCTTCTCTAACTTGCTGCATGTACAACTCATTTCACTGTTGAATATTTTCATAAGAGTAGTATTAACATTCTTTAATGCTGTCCTCAGTTAGCTGGATGATACATTCATTCTAAGGGTGAAAAAGAGTGTTGCTTATAAGGTAAATTCTTCTGGATAATTTGATTATTTATGCATTTTGACACAGCCTGCACAGGCATAAATACATTCCAATGGAGTTTATTTCCTTTCCCTATTATTGTTTCCCTTGTCACTGTCGGCAAAGACTTCGAGTTGGTTTTTTTCAATCAGCTGGCTTGGTTTGGGAAGACTAACAATGCAAAGATATGATTTTGAATCTCCAAACTCAACTCACCACTCAATTAGTGCAATATTTTTCATTGTGTGCAACCCATAACCAATTCCAGATTTTATAACCCTTTCAATTCTCACCAAATAGGCAGTTTCAGCAATTTGATCCTGCAGAATATGGTTATTTTATTCTGTGCATTGTTGAGTTTCTAAAGTAGAAATTTGGATGTATGATAAATAACATTTCCGATATCCGGTTTAGTTTAGATTGTTTGATGGTTATTCACATATGGTTCTTACTTCCCTTTGTGCAGATTGGGTTACCACTTGCTGCTGCTAATTGGTAGAGTTAACACGTATTTAAGTATTTACCATGTTGAAGCAATCACCCAGTAGGAACCAGAGGTCAAAAGGCTTCAAGGTGAAGCATGCTCTTCAGATGTTTCTGCTGCTTGCTATTTGCATCTGGTTGCTTTACCAGCTCAAGCACTCCCACGATAAGAAAGCATATGAAGAGAGCTCTGCAAAGATTTCGGGAAAGATGCAGAATGGGCATGAAACAATAAAACTTGGGAGGCGTAGCCTCCATCCTCGGGTGGAGGAAACTTCCTTGGATATTGGAAAGGATAGGGAAAAAGAAGAAGAATCTGAAGAAGAGGTAGATGAGAGTAAAGATGAAGAAAGTGAGGAGGAAGGAAGAGGTGCTGAAGATGATGAAATAGACGGGCATGATCAAGAGAGATCTGAGGAAGAGTCTGAGGGGGTAGAGGATTTGATTGATGAAGAAGATACGGAGAGGGAAGAGGAAAATGAAGAGAAGGGAAATGATTTAGAGATTCCCAGATTGCTAGAGGATCAAGCCCAAAATGAAGATACAAGGAACACCCAGGAGGCCAGAGAGGAACAGTACAAGGGTGATGATGCATCCAGTGCTGTGAAACAGAACACCCAAAAACTAAGCAGTGAAATTGAAGTCGGAAGCTTGAGAAAAGTGAAGGAAGAAGAGGTAGATAAAGAGAATAAGACCAATGGTATCCTAGATGTTAGAGTTGATACAAATGATTCAGGCCCTAAATTTGGTAATATTGGCACAGCTAAAAATGCTGCTGTTGACAATGCTGTGTATGGTGAAGAAAGAGGTAATCATTTTGGTTCGTCCAACTTAGATGTTCAGGCATATACTAATTCATCAATCAACACGATTGAACAAGCAAAAATGAGCAATGATTCGACAGTGGCGCTGGTTGAATTCGCTGATTCTCTTGATGGAACAGAGATGTTAGCAAAGTTATACAAGGATGCAAGTCTAACTTCTAGCCAAAGGCATTCATACTTGGAAGCTGTTTCGGGGAAGGAGAACGAAAACCCCAAATCCAAGGATATGCAATCAGGTTGCAGTATGACATTATCTGCAACTGAGAATTTAGATGCACCCAAGCAAGAAATGAAAGTTTCTATTGGTTCTGAAACAGAAAGTGTTGTTGTATCAGAAGCAATTGCAGATCTTGAGAAAAGCTCTGCTCCTAAAACCACCAATGAGAATGACCAGGAAGTTGCTAATGTGAAGTTTCATGCATATGGTAGGGTGAACAGAGCAGTGGAAAGTTCAATGCTATTGACAACCAATGAAAATGGAGATGCTGTACAAAATGAATCATGTTCTTTGGGTTCTTCATAGAGATGATTAGCCAATCTTGGAGATTTTTACCTACGATTGTCGCACCCGGAGCAAACGACATTGGAGGTGTAGCTGAGTGATCATTTCCGGTGACCATGTTGGGTTTTCCCTTGGATGTTCTATAGCATACATGATAGTAAGGTAGATGATCAACTGTATATATCTTTTTCTCTGATGCCTAGATGATGTGATGCTATCAATTAGCCCTGGCAATAAGTTTATGCAAATTAGAAAATTCGAACATGTACTTAAGTGTAATGTACCTAATAATTTTTGAAGTATCAAACTGATCTGTAGAATCAAGAGTTCTACCTATTACCTTCCAGAGGTTTGATGTGAGACAGAAATTAGACTTAGCATCTAGCTAGGAATTTGAACCTCTGATTGCTTCGAGTTTCAACAATTCACCTGTTCATAGCTGTTGTCCATAGATTTTGATCAGATGATCTGGAGCATCATGTCCAATTTGCACAAGAAGGAAATCAGCCCAGCCTACTAAAAGAAGGCCACGATTGACCCAAAATGACCAAGGCCTACTGCACACTGCGGGCTTATTTTGTTACTTCAACTTGGCAGTATCTTTTGAAAGATTTTTGTGGGTTTTTGAAGGGTTAATTATTGCTATCTTGAATTAACATATGATTCCCAGTCCAACTCATTAATAGACGACACTGAGATATGTAACAAGAAGGTAACGACAGCAAACAAAACCCAGAAGACTTCTTCAATTTGATCAGAAAGGGAAGAGAACAAACAGTTTGATGGCAGACATTTCATAACTCTAGACATGCTCACTGTTTGTTAGACATGCTCACTGTTTGAAAAGAGTTTTATCAAAAATAGCCAAAATTTACCCCCCACTTTCAAAAATGTCAATTTTTATAAAATCTTTCAAATATAGCCAAAAACTCACATAAATAGACACAAATGCCCTTAAAAATTAAAACCCACATAAACCTAAAAAGCAAAACCCTAGTACACAAATTTTGGATTCACACGCACGTCTATATCCTTTGGTCGAACTACTGTTGAGCACACACGTCTGTATCCTTGGTCTGAAGCAATTCCAACAGTCCCAAATTCAACTTCCTCTTCTGTAATCCATGTAATCCCAGGTTTGTTTTTCTTTCTCTCTCTCCTTCCATCTTTGTTTTAATTCCATGGTTTTTTGTTGGCCACTTGAAATAGTTTATTCAACTTATTAATTTTGTTTGTTGGATTTGATTTGAAGATAAAGAACTTATTAATTGTATTTCTTTTTCGATTTGGATGAATAAAATATTTTCAATTTGGGTCTGCTTGGATCATTGTAAGTTGAATTAGGGAGTGTTGAGGCTATACAGACGTGTTGCCCATTGGGATTGGCAAGAGAGTAGAAAGTACTTTACAATGATCCAGGCAAATCCATCCCCTAACAAAAATAATTGGAAATTTCCTCTCTCTTAAATCGATTTCTTGTGTTTCGTGGGTGTTGTGAGTGTTTCTCCTATGGTAGACCCAAAAAACAATTATGCTCTTATATTGAACCAGATGAACCAGATGCTAGCCCTATATCATTGGAAAAACAGATATGTCATAATAGACATATCTGTTTAGGGTTTAGGTTGTAATGCCCTATACCAAACTTAAAAAAATTGTGTTAGTCCTTTAAAAAACAATTATTTTATGCTCTTATATTGCGAGTTCCTTGGACTTTGTATTATCCATACCTTTCATTTCTTATTCACCTTATACCCTTGGCCCCATTACAACCTATATTAAAGACCTAAATTGATCTTAAATGTCATGTGGTTGAATTGCATGCATTTTCTTACTTTAAAGTGTTTGGCATCCTTCTTGAGATCATATTAATGCAAGTTCTTTATCTTCCTATTTTGAGTTAAGTCCTTTATGGTTTAACTCTAATCTCATGTTTATAATGAGTGATGCATTGTAGCCTTGTTCTAAGTGATTCATTTGTGAGAGGACAACTTTGGTGAGATTTGAAGTTGAACTTGTGCTTTGTATGATTTTTGAAATTGTGTGAAAACTAAGATTGGGGAATTTGTTGCATTTGGCTATCACACTACTACACTTTGAGCATGTTGTGTTTTGAACTTTGCCACCCTGTAAATATTGACCAAAACTGAGCTTCTATTGTTAAAACTTTTGAGTCATGTGCATGAGTCATTTCTCTTCAGAAAATGTTCGGGAAGATTGTTTTGAGTCTTATTTTTGTTTTTGTTTTTGTTTTTGTTTTTTGTTGTTTTGCTTAAAGGACTAACACAATTTTTTTTAATTTTCTAATTACTTTGTTTTAGAGTTAGTAAAACGTTTGTGGGTATCTGATCTGCCAAAACCCTCAGGAGACACAACTCCTCTTACTAGGGATGCCTAGAGGTTTAAAGGCTTGTTGCATACGCTCAATGCAATCGAGTTACCTACGAAAGTTGTCTAATTAACTTCTTGTTTTATTTTTATCTTTGTTTTCCGTTGTTTTGCTCGAGGACTAGCAAAATCTAGGTTTGGGGGTATTTGATCGGTGCATATTTATATATCATTTTGTACCCTTCTAACTTATGATTTGATTATGTTTTTGAGTTAAACTTGTGCTTTTAATAAATTTTGTGTTTGTTTTAGTGTAATAAGTTTGAGACTCATTAAATGCATTTTGGAGACAAGTTAGCTCAAAACGGTGTCTGCAGATCAGTCAACTTCACGAACTGGACTGTACTTGCTCAGGATGAACCAGATGCTGAGCCCTATATCATTGGAAAGATGCAGAAGTCTAGTTTCTGGGGCATTTTACGGTTCATGATTCCGAGTCTCCTAGAGGAAGTTATGCAAGTTTTGGCAGCTTAAGGTCAAATTTGGCAGCATCTACGTTACTGGGCCAAAAATGACATTTGAAGGTCTTTACGATTTTTTCTTGAGTTGGGCTGCATATGCTTGGAAATATAATTAAAAGGGTTTGAAGATCCAGATTTTTCCAGATTTTTTAGGAGGGAAGATCAAGCCCAAAACAAGCCCACAAGCTGACTGCAATGCATTGTCAAATTCAGTATATTTTCAGCAGTCAACTTGCAAGGCCCAAAACGTACACTTGTACTACTCATATGGGAATACATTCTTCATAAAAGTTGTTCCAATGGGTGTCTATTATGACATATCCAAATTTGAGCCCCATTGGAAATATATTGAAATCTCAGGCCTTCCTACACCAATCCTGGTTCAGAAGAATTGTTTTTTCCAGCAATCAAAAGAAAACTCACATGGGTTGGCAGCAAAAGGCAGCCACAATTGATCACCTTTGAAATCCTATGTGAAGAAAGCTTGAGGTGCAGCAAAAGAAGTATGGGATGGAATTGATTCCAACCACACTAACATAGACAAGATGAAGTGAGAGTTATGGATTGTATTAAAAGAGGAATGATGGTGTTGGAATTCATCATGATATTCCTCCCTCTTAGCCCTATAAATAGAGAAGTCTTCAAGCTTCAAAAAACATCTCCAAGGGGGGAGCTCTCAAACACTTCTCTAGAGCTCCCCTCCTTTCTCTCCCTCAAATTCTCTTAGTTGCACTTTCTAGTTTTCAATTGTTGTAATGAAATCTTTGTGCTAAAATTCTCCTTAAGTTTTTCTTAGTTCCACTTTAATTTTCATTGCTATGTAAATTATTTTCTTTAGTTTCAAGTTTGATTAGTTTCCAAGTTTCAATTATGGTTTTTGTTCTTATTCATTATGCTTATAAGTTAATATGCTAGTTTGAATGATTGATCACCATTTAGGCTTGCATGTTAGCTATCTTGGTTTGAATTAAGAGTAGACACCATGCTTTAATTCGAATTGAACTATGAATAGGAAGAGTATGTATGGACATTCGACAACAGGGATTGGATACATACTTGGTTGTTTAAAATGTTCTTTTTTGCTTAATGGATTCCTAATGCTTAGTTTATGTTAGACAACAGATGATCAAATTAGGGAATTAGGAATACAAGGTTAGGACCAAACACCATAGCTTAATCATACTTTAGCTAGAATCAATCCGTTAATCTAATTGAACTTGGGAACTTATCTGCTTGAGTTATTTTCTTTTCTTTCTTTCTTGTTTTTTCTGTTTTGTGTAGGAAAACTGAATTGGATTATTCAATCACCAATCCCTGTGGAATCGACCTCGCACTTACATATGCTATACTACCGAACGGCTCGTGCACTTGCGAGTATCACAAGTTGAGGATGCAGCTGAATCCATTTTGATGCAACTGAATCGACGCAACAAGCTTTTATTTTTGAAAGTATTTCAAGGACTTACAAGATTCCACTGTGCATTACATTGAAGGGTAAAATATTTTCTTATGGAAGTGGAAGCAATCAACCAATGCCAACGGACCTCAACTTGGGTACTAAAGCTGATTTAGAAGACAATGATCAATATCATGATTTAGAAAATGACTTGGGAAATGCAGAAATTGAGGACTCAAAATATGAAGAGGAAAACAATACAACACAGCTAGATGAGTTGCTTTGTGAGAACATGCAATTTGAGGATATGCCACGTGCAGAGGTTGATAATGTGTTCCAAGATAATGTTGAATTCAATGACTTGCCTCGTGAAAACATGGGATATATATATATAAGTATATATGTACGTATATATTTTTCAATAATACATTCGTATTCTATACATGTCTACTAGTTTTTAAAAAGAAAACGTACAATAATCGTATTGTACATGTACATACGCATTTCTAACGCTTAATACCCATATTTTTTACAAAATTTTCAATAATTCACACAAAGTTCACGTATTATACAAATAATTCTCGTATATTATTGAATACCAATAATATATGTTATAAAAGTTAACTAAAACATTATACAATGGCTTATTAATATCTACTTTGGATATGTTGAAACTAGCAAATTAATATCAATAAAGTACAAACTAATAAAACTTGGAGGGTCCTCTTTTCTTTTTTTTAATTTATACTCTAGAATAGTATAGCCGTGCGGCTATACTACGATTTTTTTCTTCAAAAATAGTATAGTGACACGTGGCGTCTAATCGCTGGATGGTCCTTTTTAAAAAATAAAAATAAAAATGAGTACAGCCGCGCGGCTATACTCTGTGTTTTTAATTTTTTTGAAAAAGTAGAGTTGTCTTGACATGTGGCGCCTAATGACTGGGCTCATATTTATTTACATGTAAAAATAGTACAGCCGCTCGGCTATACCCAGTTTTTTAATTTTTTTTTAAAACAGTATAGCCGCACGGCTAAACTATTTTACAAACCCTTTAAGTAGCATAATATGTATTCCTCTTTTTTAATTACTTTGAATAGTAATTATGTTTTAGTTATTATTTACATAGTGAATATTAAAGGAAAAAAAGAAAAAGAAAAATTGAATTACTATTTATTAAGTAATATAATTCATGACGTTAATTAACATATTTAATACTAATTATTCACTAAATAAATAATAATTCAAATATAGTTACTAATTTAACTAATCAAATCAGTCAAATATATTATTTAATTACAAAAAATAATTTTTTTTAAAATTAATTAACCTAAACATCGTAAGTTTATATATATATTTTGTTTAAAGAGACCTCTCCCAAATGAAATTTCGTCGCAGAGGTTTTTTTGTAGGGATAAACCTAATCGGATGGATATTTGCCGGCATCGAACTATGCCGACGAAATTTTGTCGGGAGAAGTGTTTATGTTATTATTATTATTATTTTTTTATACAAATACAAAATTAGTTTCATTACTTTTGTTTTTTCCCCAACTTCTTTAATTTAATTAATATCATATAGTCTTTTATACAAACACACACAAACACACACACACACACACACACACACACATATATATATATATATATAAGTACATATGTACGTATGTATTTTTCAATAACACATTCGTATTCTACAGATGTCTACTAGTTTTTAAAAAGCAAACGTACAATAGTCGTAGTGTACATGTACATACGTATTTCTAATGCTTAATACCCATATTTTTGATAAAATTTTCGATAATTCACACAAAGTTCACGTATTATACAAATAATTCTCGTATATTATTGAATACCAATAATATATGTTATAAAAGTTATACTAAAACATTATACAGTGGCTTATTAGTATCTACTTTGGATATGTTGAAACTAGCAAATTAATATCAATAAAGTACAAACTAATGAAACTTGGAGGGTCCTCTTTTCTTTTTTTAATTTATATATTAAATAGTATAGATAGACCTTCTAGAATAGTATACTACGATTTTTTTCTTCAAAAATAGTATAGTGACACGTGGCGTCTAATCGCTGAGGGTCCTCTTTAAAAAAAAATGAGTACCGCCGCGCGGCTATACTCTGTGCGTTTAATTTTTTTTTAATAAAAGTAGAGTTGTCTTGACACGTGGCGCCTAATGACTGGGCTCCTCTTTTTTTACGTGTGAAAATAGTACAGCCGCACGGCTATACTATTTTACAAACCCTTTAAGTAGCATAATATGTGTTTCTCTTTTTTAATTACTTTGATTAGTAATTATGTTTTAGTTATTATTTACTTAGTGAACATTGAAGGAAAAAGAGAAAAAGAAAAATTGAATTACTATTTATTAAGTAATATAATTCATGACGTTAATTAACATATTTAATACTAATTATTCACTAAATAAATAATAATTACTAATTTAACTAATCAAATCAGTCAAATATATTATTTACTTACTAAAAATAAAATTTTAAAAAATTAATTAACCTAAACATCCTAAGTTTATATATATATTTTTTAAAAAGACCTCTGACGAAATTTCGTCGGAGAGGTTTTTTTGTCCCGGATAAACCTAATCCACGGATATTTGTCGGCATAGACCTATGCCGACGAAATTTCGTCGGAGAAGTGTTTATGTTAATTTTTTTTAATACAAATATAAAATTAGTTTCATTACTTTTGTTTTTTCCCCAACTTCTTTCATTTAATTAATATCTTATAGTCTTTTATACATATATATGTACGTATGTATTTTTCAATAATACATTCGTATTCTATACATGTCTACTAGTTTTTAAAAAACAAACATACAATAGTCGTATTGTACATGTACATACGCATTTATAATGCTTAATACCCATATTTTTTAGAAAATTTTCAATAATTCACGTATTATACAAATAATTCTCGTATATTATTGAATACCAATAATATATGTTATAAAAGTTATACTAAAACATTATACAGTGGCTTATTAGTATCTACTCTGGATATGTTGAAACTAGCAAATTAATATCAATAAAGTACAAACAAATGAAACTTGGAGGGTCCTCTTTTCTCTTTTTAATTTATATATTAAATAGTATAGGTAGACCTTCTAGAATAGTATAGCCGTGCGGCTATACTACGATTTTTTTCTTCAAAAAAGTATACTGACACGTGGCGTCTAATCGCTGGAAGTTCCTCTTTTAAAAAAAAAAAAAAAGAGTACAGCCGGGCGGCTAAACTCTGTGCGTTTAATTTTTTTTAAATAATAGTAGAGTTGTCTTGACACGTGGCGCCTAATGACTAGGCTCCTCTTTTCTTACGTGTGAAAATAGTCCAGCCGCACGGCTATACTCAGTTTTTTAATTTGTTTTTTTCCCAAAAACAGTATAGCCGAACGGCTATACTATTTTACAAACCCTTTAAGTAGCATAATATACGTTTCTCTTTTTTAATTACTTTGATTAGTAATTATGTTTTAGTTATTATTTACTTAGTGAACATTGAAGGAAAAAGAGAAAAAGAAAAATTGAATTACTATTTATTAAGTAATATAATTCATGACGTTAATTAACATATTTAATACTAATTATTCACTAAATAAATAATAATTACTAATTTAACTAATCAAATCAGTCAAATATATTATTTACTTACTAAAAATAAAATTTAAAAAAATTAATTAACCCAAACATCATAAGTTTATATATATATTTTTTTAAAAAAGACCTCTCCACGAAATTTTGTCGGAGAGGTTTTTTTTGCCCGGATAAACCTAATCCGACGGATATTTGCCGGCATAGACCTATGCCGACGAAATTTCGTCGGAGAAGTGTTTATGTTAATTTTTTTTAATACAAATATAAAATTAGTTTCATTACTTTTGTTTTTTCCCCAACTTCTTTCATTTAATTAATATCTTATAGTCTTTTATACATATATATGTACGTATGTATTTTTCAATAATACATTCGTATTCTATACATGTCTACTAGTTTTTAAAAAACAAACATACAATAGTCGTATTGTACATGTACATACGCATTTATAATGCTTAATACCCGTATTTTTTAGAAAATTTTCAATAATTCACGTATTATACAAATAATTCTCGTATATTATTGAATACCAATAATATATGTTATAAAAGTTATACTAAAACATTATACAATGGCTTATTAGTATCTACTCTGGATATGTTGAAACTAGCAAATTAATATCAATAAAGTACAAACAAATGAAACTTGGAGGGTCCTCTTTTCTCTTTTTAATTTATATATTAAATCGTATAGGTAGACCTTCTAGAATAGTATAGCCGTGCGGCTATACTACGATTTTTTTCTTCAAAAATAGTAGAGTGACATGTGGCGTCTAATCGCTGGAGGATCTTCTTTTAAAAAAAATAAAAATAAACAATGAGTACAGCCGCGCTATACTCTGTGCGTTTAATTTTTTTTTAAATAAAAGTAGAGTTGTCTTAAACGTGGCGCCTAATGACTGGGCTCCTCTTTTTTTACGTGTGAAAATAGTCCAGCCGCACTGCTATACTCAGTTTTTTAAATTTTTTTTCCAAAAAACAGTATAGCCGCACGGCTATACTATTTTACAAACCCTTTAAGTAGCTTAATATGTGTTTCTCTTTTTTAATTACTTTGATTAGTAATTATGTTTTAGTTATTATTTACTTAGTGAACATTGAAGGAAAAAGAGAAAAAGAAAAATTGAATTACTATTTATTAAGTAATATAATTCATGACGTTAATTAACATATTTAATACTAATTGTTCACTAAATAAATAATAATTCAAATATAATTACTAATTTAACTAATCAAATCAGTCAAATATATAATTTACTTACTAAAAATAAAATTTTAAAAAATTAATTAACCTAAACATCCTAAGTTTATATATATATTTTTTTAAAAGACTCTTCCGGACGAAATTTCGTCGGAGAGGTTTTTTTTGTCCGATAAACCTAATCTACGGATATTTGCCGGCATAGACCTATGCCGACGAAATTTCGTCGGGAGAAGTGTTTATGTTAATTTTTTTTAATACAAATATAAAATTAGTTTCATTACTTTTGTTTTTTCCCCAACTTCTTTCATTTAATTAATATCTTATAGTCTTTTATACATATATATGTACGTATGTATTTTTCAATAATACATTCGTATTCTATACATGTCTACTAGTTTTTAAAAAACAAATGTACAATAGTCGTATTGTACATGTACATACGCATTTATAATGCTTAATACTCGTATTTTTTAGAAAATTTTCAATAATTCACGTATTATACAACTAATTCTCGTATATTATTGAATACCAATAATATATGTTATAAAAGTTATACTAAAACATTATACAGTGGCTTATTAGTATCTACTTTGGATATGTTGAAACTAGCAAATTAATATCAATAAAGTACAAACTAATGAAACTTGGAGGGTTCTCTTTTTCTTTTTTTAATTTATATATTAAATAGTATAGATAGAAATTCTAGAATAGTATAGCCGTGCGACTATACTACGATTTTTTTCTTCAAAAATAGTATAGTGACACATGGCGTCTAATCGCTGGAGGGTCCTATTTTTTTTTTTTAAAAAATGAAGAGTCCAACCAATCGGCTATACTCTGTGCGTTTAATTTTTTTTTTTTTAAAAGTTGAGTTGTCTTGACACGTGGCACCTAATGACTGGGCTCCTCTTTTTTTACATGTGAAAATCGTACAGCCGCTCGGCTATACTCAGTTTTTAATTTTTTTTTTCAAAAAACAACGGCTATACGATTTTACAAACCCTTTAAGTAGCATAATATGTATTTCTCTTTTTTAATTACTTTGATTAGCAATTATGTTTTAGTTATTATTTACTTAGTGAACATTGAAGGAAAAAGAGAAAAAAAAAACTTTGAATTACTATTTATTAAGTAATATAATTCATGACGTTAATTAACATATTTAATACTAATTATTCACTAAATAAATAATAATTACTAATTTAACTAATCAAATCAGTCAAATATATTATTTACTTACTAAAAATAAAATTTAAAAAAATTAATTAACCTAAACATCCTAAGTTTATATATATTTTTTTTTTAAAAGACCTCTCCAACGAAATTTCGTCGGAGAGGTTTTTTTGTCCCGATAAACCTAATCCGACGGATATTTGCCGGCATAGACCTATGCCGACGAAATTTCGTCGGAGAAGTGTTTATGTTAATTTTTTTTAATACAAATATAAAATTAGTTTCATTACTTTTGTTTTTTCCCCAACTTCTTTCATTTAATTAATATCTTATAGTCTTTTATACATATATATGTACGTATGTATTTTTCAATAATACATTCATATTCTATACATGTCTACTAGTTTTTAAAAAACAAACATACAATAGTCGTATTGTACATGTACATACGCATTTATAATGCTTAATACTCGTATTTTTTAGAAAAATTTCAATAATTCACGTATTATACAAATAATTCTCGTATATTATTGAATACCAATAATATATGTTATAAAAGTTATACTAAAACCTTATACAGTGGCTTATTAGTATCTACTTTGGATATGTTGAAACTAGCAAATTAATATCAATAAAGTACAAACTAATGAAACTTGGAGGGTCCTCTTTTCTTTTTTTAATTTATATATTAAGTAGTATGGATAGACCTTCTAGAATAGTATAGCCGTGCGGCTATACTACGATTTTTTTCTTCAAAAATAGTGTAGTGACACGTGGCGTCTAATCGCGGGAGGGTCCTCTTTTTCAAAAAAATAAAAATAAATGAGTACAGCCGCGGCTATATTCTGTGCGTTTAATTTTTTTTTTTAAAGTACAGTTGTCTTGACACGTGGCGCCTAATGACTGGGCTCCACTTTTTTTTACGTGTGAAAATAGTACAGCCGCACGGCTATACTCAGTTTTTTAATTTTTTTTTCCAAAAAACAGTATAGCCGGCTATACTATTTTACAAACCCTTTAAGTAGCATAATATGTGTTTCTCTTTTTTAATTACTTTGATTAGTAATTATGTTTTAGTTATTATTTACTTAGTGAATATTGAAGGAAAAAAAGAAAAGAAAAAATTGAATTACTATTTATTAAGTAATATAATTCATGACGTTAATGAACATATTTAATACTAATTGTTCGGGATAAGTGTTTATGTTATTTTTTTTATTTTTTATTTTATACAAATATAAAATTAGTTTCATTACTTTTGTTTTTTCCCCAACTTCTTTAATTTATTTAATATCTTATAGTCTTTTATATATATATATATATGTGATGATGTTCCAACTATCAATGTGCACTCTGATGAGCCCAAGTCCAACAAACCAAATGCTCGGAACAAGGATAAAAACAATGTACATGGATCAGACATGACAGAGCTATGCAATGCAAGTGGAGATATAATTGTAGATCAAGTGTATGAGACTAGGATATAAAACGAAGTTGGGTCTTGATGCTATGACGAAAAATTATGAGTTCAAAGTGAAGAGATCCAATAAAGAAAGATTTGAAGTTAGTTGTGTTGATGATTGATGCATGTGGAAACTGCGTGCATCCAAGGTACAAAAATCCTCATATTTCATGTTGAAAAAATATTTTACAAAACACTCGTGCTCATTGGATGCTATCCATCGCCATCATCGACAGGCAAGTAGTTCTCTTATTGGCCAATGCATAAAATCTAAGTACGAGAGTGTATCATGAGTACATAGACCCCATGACATCATGGAGGATATGCGAAAGGACATGGGTGTGAGTATAAGTTATGTGAAGGCTTGGAGAGCTAGGGAACATGCACTGGAGTTCGTTAGGGGATCGCCAGAAGGAATCTTATGCGATGCTTCCATCATATTGTGCTATGTTAGAAGCCAAAAATCCTGGTACGATAACTCATATTGAAACTCGCAGTAATAATCATTTTATGTATTTTTTCATGTCACTTGGACTTTGCATCAGAGGATTTCGCACTGTTATCAGGGAAGTAATTGCACTTGACGCAACATTTTTGAAAGGTAAATATCATGGGACATTGTTTGTTGCCACATGCAAGGACGGAAATAACCAAACATACCCTGTTGCATTCGGAGTTGGAGATTCAGAGAATGATGCATCTTGGAATTGGTTTTTGACAAAATTACGAGGAGCTATTAGGGATATTAATGACTTAGTTTTCATTTCTGATAGACATGAAAACATTCGTAAGGCTATCTCCACTATATTTTTGGATGCTCATCATGGGGCATGCATATTCCATATAAGTCAGAATCTTAAGAACCATTTTAAGCATGAGAGGCGCATTAACTGTATTTTAGAGCTACTAAAGCATATCTTGTTCATGAATTTGATCGTCTTATGGTGCAAATATTTAATGTTGATTCCAAAGTGGGTGATTATCTTAATGTGGCTGGATATGAAAAGTGGGCTCGTGCACACTTCAATGGGAAGCGGTACAACCTAATGACAACAAATATTGCTGAATGTCTCAACTCAATCACCAGAGATGCTCATAAACTACCTATTACCAATTTTATGGAGTATTTAAGAATGAATATACTTCAAAAGTGGTTCCATGACCGTCAAACTGAGGCAGCCAAAATGGATTCACATTTGACAGAGTGGGCAGAAAATTTGGTGCAAGAAAACAACAAGAAAGGGTTGTCATTGCAGGTACTTTAAATTCATTAAATTTTATTTTGTTGCAAGTAAGGAATATATGCAGACATTTGACAGAGTGGGCAGACATTTTATTTTGTAGATTTTGCTGATATTTTTATTTGTTATTTTATTTAAGGAATACATGCATGATAATATTCTATGGATCTTTTGAAGATATTTCAAATAAAATAATTGCGGAGTATTATAAATATATTTCTTGTTTCTTAAATATGCAGGTTTCTCCCATTGAGGTTTACTCATTTCATGTATATGATGGATGTCATGTTGAAGTTGTAAATTTAGAGAGGAAGTGTTGCACATGCCGAGAGTTTGATCTTGACCAACTACCATGTGCACATGCTTGTGCTGCATGTAGACATCGACAAATTTCATGTTACCCAATGTGTACCCAATATTATACTACAAACTCATTAATTGGTCATTGTGTATGCAAAACCTATTTGGCCAGTTAGGGATTAGGCAGATTGGGTGGTACCTAATGACGTACGAAATAGAATTGTCCTACCACCAATTACACGAAAAGGTACGGCAGACGCAAGGAAAAGAGAATCCCATCACGCGAGAAGAGCCATCAACTCATAAGTGTTCAAGATGTGGTTCAACTGGTCATTATCGACAAACTTGCAAGAATCCAATTGCACTTCATCCTACCTCGTAGATAGGTGTAATATTTTACTATTTAAATTTATGAATTAGTATGAACAATGGATGAATATTTAATTTTATAATTTTCTTAAACTTTATGGTGTAAACTTTTGAAGATGAGGAATAAAGCATGCTTTCCCTCACAATTTTTGTAGATTTGAGATGATATATAGTAGCGATGCAACGCTTTTGGTTTGGCCCATGTGAGGATAAAGTCTTTGCACATAGATTCAATACTTTGATAACATATCTTTTCATTTATCCTATCTCGATGTCTCTGCACATAGATTCAATACTTAGCCATTTTCAAGAGAAATAACGTCATCTGAGAAGGAAGGTGAACAACTTGTTTTATCAGCGAAGCTATAGTTCAAGCTAAAGTACAGACCCTCTAGAGAGATTCTGGACCTCGACGGCACGGGATGTCTTTGTAGATGTTGATCCTCAGACTTGTTTTTTTCCATTAGCATATTCAAACTCAACATCCTGTTTAAAGTCATTAGAGAAAAGAACAATTACTTCTAATATCCAATAGTAAATTGCATAAGCATAGGAAATATCATCTTCTTTATGGTCCCTACTGCTGAAAGGTCCAATAGCAAACTGCTGACTTGTACATGAGCTTTCTTTTTAAGTTTACATGGGTTTTAATTTTTAAGGGCATTTGTGTCTATTTATGTGAGTTTTTGGCTATATTTGAAAGATTTTATAAAAACTGACAATTTTGAAAGTAAGGGATAAATTTTGGCTATTTTTGATAAAAACTCGTTTGAAAATGAGCAAAACACTAAATCAATGATAATATGGCTGCCATATCCATCCTTGTTGCGGGCCTAAATTTATGAAAGGGTAAATGGCGGAAAACCCTTGGATTATTTTACAGTTGAAATGTCCACCCTGGAAATTTTTTTCAACCAATTTAGCCTTCGTATTAAATTTAATCGCCAATTTCACTCCTGCCGTTAGGTTTTCCCCAATTCCATCCAAATGCCTGTCAAATATAAGGGTAAATTTGACATTTTACAAGGTAATGCATTAAGAAAAATAAGAAAAATGTAATATAATATATTTAAAAGGTATAGCCGCCCGGCTATACTGGCAATTTCATTGTACAGAGTCCAGACGTACCTCGTCGATGGCTTATGCCAACCCCTAAAATTTCTCTCAAGGACTTCAAATCCCTTTTAACCCGTCGCTCTATAGCTCCCCAACAAAACAAAAATAAAACAACACCATTAATCAATCACATGTTGAATTTCAGCAACAACATCAGCAGAAGCAGAAGCAGAAGAAAACCCACCCCAATAATTCTTCTCTTCGAAAAACGCCCAATCCTTCTCAGGCCTTCTTCGTCGGCGATCGCATAACAAATTTTAAGGCTTTCGGAGCTTGCTTTCTGTTCTGGGGATGGAGGTCGAGGTCTCCGGTTCGAATCCCTCGGCCGATGCGAAATTCAGGAGAGCGGATTCACAGAAGGATAAGCTCCGCGTGAAGCGGAAGACTCTGCAGGCTATGCTCGAGCAGTGCAAGAGAGCCCTCGAGTCGCTTGATACCACTGGGGGTGCTGACGGCGACAGCGATGGAGATGATAACGGTGAGGATGAAGACGATGATGATGATAACACGTGGTTTTTTTGACGGACATTTGGATGGAATTGGGGAAAACCTAACGGCAGGGGTGAAATTGACGATTAAATTTAATACGAAAGCTAAATTGACTGAAAAAATTTTCCAGAGTGGACATTTCAACAGTCGAAATAGTCCAGGGGGGGTTTTCCGTCATTTACCCTTTATGAAAAGGGTTTGGCATTAATCTTTTAGCTGTATGCATTGTAAATTGAATATCTTTCTGCAGTAACAAGTGGAATCTAAAAATGAGTATATATATATATAAGAAATTCTCCTATGCAGACATTCAGACGTTATTATCTTACGGACAGTATGTATGTCATACCACCCCTCCTTGCTTCTTGCATGTTTAAATGACATCTATATGATAATAACGTACGAACATCCTAATAAGATATATATATATATATACACAAACATGTATATAGTAGCACTGAAGTGTTAACCAATTGGTAATTTAATACAGCCATGATTCAAAAATAACTAGGGCTAACTTTTAAGCCAACTTTTCCAATCATAACTAACTAGTTGGTAATTTAATATGGCGCTAACCAGGTATGGATCCATGATTCAAAAATAATTAGGGCTAACTTTTAAGCCAACTTTTCCAAACTCACACACACTACATGAATGCTATGACTCTAACCCAGAACCTTTCTTGGAGGGAGCATTTGCTCCAAACCACTATACTAGTGGGCCCTTTGCACTAATTTAGGTTATTTGACCATGGACAAATTGTTGACCATTTTTCTCCTAATAATATCTTGAATTTTATTTACATTCTATCATGGAAAGAACACATCTATCCCATTTAATCAACGTTTCATTTTCACAATTTATCGGACAATCAACATGAACCCTTATTAAGCTCCAATTATGCACTATGATTTGCTTGAACTCATATTGAACAGCTCACCTTAGAGCAACTCCACCCATTTGCCCCTTGCCATGGCAAGGGGAGCTAGGGCAACCACTATTCACATGAATAGTGGTTGCCCTTGCAAATAGTATTGTGTGTTTCCACCCGTTGCCATGGCAAAGGGCAATTACTATTTATTTTTTTGTTTTTTTTCCCAAATTTGTTTACCTAAACAATTAATTTATATAATATTTTCGGATAAGATTTTTGAGTTCGTATGTGTCAATATTTATTATAAATTTCATATCTCAATCGAATAAAATTTTGGCATTTATAGGAAAAAAAAATCAGTAATTTTTTATAAAAAAATTCAATTTTATTTTTCATTTTTTTATTGCACAAAAATTGGCTGCCCGTCTGGATCGGAGTAAAAAATTCTATTTGTAGAGCCCAGAGCGCGACACGTGGACTTTAGCGGCACTGTAGCGTGAGTATGTAGCGAGAGCACTGTAGCGCTGGCGTCACCCAACACGCTAGTTGGACCTCGGGCTCAACGCCTTCGGGCCAACCTGAGTTTGTGGACCCACTCCTTGTCCGGACTTGGGCTGATCGCTGGAAGAAGATTTTTTTGTTTTTCTCCCCAGCCTTGGGCTGGGGGCTCCGCTGGAATCGCTCTTAATGGACAAACCTTAAGGGCCAGTCACAATGAATAGTGCCCATAGGTCATACATCCTAAACTAGCTTTCGGCTCCATGGTGTGTAGTGATAAAAGGGGCCCATTTCATTGTACTGCCCTGTCTTAGATGCACCCACGTATCATATCAAGGAATAAGAAAAATCAACAAGGGCAAAATTTAGACATATATTTCTCCGTGATCCTGGAACTGTATCCCTTATTTTATGTGGATGGATGGATGCGTTACTTTACTTGCAGTAATATGACCATAGGGTTAGGCTAGCAACTCATGCAAATTTCAAAGATTTCGTACTTACTGCTGGGTTAGAGTTCTTTCCTTTAGGTGGAGGTCCAAAAGTTCTTGCTGGTTATTCCTGCGTACTTTTTGATGAGTGTTTGGTCTGCTTATTACCTCATTTGGTAATTGCTAAAAAATTTATTTTTGTAAAAAGTGTACTCATAAACTTGTGTTGACATTGAGGACCCCCCTTAACTTCTAATGGGCACGATGATCGCACCAACATCTCTAGCTCATTCTGTTCCTCATCTCAAACAACAATATTTTTCAAATTCTGAGGAGTGAGCTACCATGTCTATTACCTGAAGGAACAGCAAAAGCAGCACCAGCGAAATCAAACAAAATGATAGTTATTAAAAGGGAACTCTGTTTTACAAGAAATACAGAGATATATTTCGAGGCTGTAAGTAGGATTCTTTTCTGAAAACGACTTTGATTGAAGAAATGAATGGGGTGTAAATGGTAGGAAAATAAAGTAAAAATACAGATAAAATAGTTCACAAAAAACAATAACCTCAGTCTCATTCATGTGGCGGCTCAACATTTCATTGTATGTTTCAACACTTGAGCATTGAATATAAAAGTGGCTTGCGATTCGACCAATTTATGTATAATAAAGTTGCCACTTTTCTCATCAAAGCGCATTAGCATTTGCTATGAGAGCTCTTTGCTTTAAACTCAAGGAAGGATCAGCAGCAACCTGCAAAATGCAGAAGAAAATATCAATAACCTGAAACATGCAAAAGCAAATATCCTATACATAAGCAACATTAAAGCAAATAACCTTAAAAATGCTCGAGTCCTTCAAACTTGCGAGCAAG
This sequence comes from Prunus fruticosa, assembly GCA_018703695.1. Lineage (NCBI taxonomy): Eukaryota > Viridiplantae > Streptophyta > Magnoliopsida > Rosales > Rosaceae > Prunus > Prunus fruticosa. Next base: position 65,437,447 of record CM031917.1, on the reverse strand, counting down.
TTCAACTGTTCAACGTGTAATAAGTGGTTAATAGTGAAGGCATAGCATAACACACCTCACATGATTGACATTAAAGAATTATAAAAAATTGAAACTAGTTTATCTTGCTATGATAAACCACATTGGTGGTTGCCTATAAGAATTTAAATGTCCCAAACAGATTTTATCCTTTCAGATTATATATATCGCATCCCCAATTGCATCCCTTTCAAATTATACCCACATGGTCCTTATAATCCATTTACCTGACATCTTAAGGAACTTCAAAATTATCCCAATAAGTTGACACATTTCCCAATTGCCATTCACAGTGCTAGTATAATTTCGGATGATTGTATTCTTAACTACTCTGGTTAATAGTAACCTATTTCCATTGTTTCTTTTATTATTATCATTCTTATTATTATTATTTTTTAAAAGGCACTGTTTCTATGTTAGATGTTTAAAATCAAACTTCCAATGATTAGTGCATCAATACAGATCCTAGTTTTTTAGTACAGTAATATATTTATTTTTCACTTGTCATATTCTGTTGATAAATTTTATCTTTTTGAACCAGATCAATATCATTAACTCCAAGACTAAAAACAATATAAAAGAAAAGAAATGGCGCATATACTCTAAAGGAAACGTATTATACAAATATCAAGGCAGTTACTATGGCTGAAATGAAAACTTGCAAGGAATCGTACTGGTCCAGCTGATGAAATAGCATTAGCAACCAACTGAACCTTCCACATTTATGAAGTCAGCACGGCTAGTTTATTATCAACCCTTGCAAAAAAGAATTTCAACCAAATAGAAACCCACAAAAGAAAGATGGAATATAAAGGTATACCAATTTCTGAGCTGTTTTTGCTGTGTCCCTTCAAGAATGAACGATTACCATTGCCTGTTAACCTTGCCTGAGTGATTCAACAACCTGGCAGAAAAAGTATCAATCAGTTAAATAATCATCAAATAAATATATTACCCAAAGGAGAGCCTAAGGAAATAGATACCTTCCATAACTAGAATCAAAGAAGAAGATTCCTGCTTCTGGATTCACTCTCAGAAACTGTGCAACCTGGGTAGTTATAAAAGAATAATCCACATTAACAAACAAATAGAATAGACTTCAGAGTACGGCATTTAAAGGCCAATAAATACAGAAAAAAGATATCATCAGACGACCAAAATACCTCTAAATAGTACAGTAGAGTGGCTGAAAGGCCCACAATGTGATTTCAACCCTATCAGCTGGTGTTGGGTGTGATAGATAAATGATTTCCGGGTTTGGATTCTCAAGTTCCCACCTGAAAATTCCATTACAACAAAATTCAGTCAAGTCTTAAATTAAATTAAAATTCAAAAGCACACATAATAAGGTATATGATTTGTTTGTGATATTTTATTTCTTGTATCCTGTAGACAAATGATGCAAACAATGTTGGAAGTTATATATATCTTAACAAGCATGTTTCCTGGATGAATTCTTGGTCCACAACCAAAAACCTGGTAAGTCCCAGGCGTAACTGATTCCTGGCAAAGTGAATAGAAAATGCGGTTTATAAAAACAAAAAAAATCATTAAGTAAAATTGGAGATTGGAATCCTAAGAAACAGGTGATAATGCAAATGTACCTTCACGGACTGGTCACCATTGATGTCAAGTCTAACTCTTCATCAGAATCAATCACTTCTTCAAAATTGTAAAATGGATTTGCCTTTGGTCTTGGAGTGATTGCTTCGAAACTATGAAATACAGGATCATCGAAATTTTGGGGTTCCAAGATAATGTAAGCCCCTTTATTTTTGTACCTCTCCTCTGTCCCCTGAAATTGTGGGTAGTCTGGAGCACTAAACAAAGTGATGAGCTTTCCTGATTCCACAATGTGATCAATGGTGTACCCTTCATCCATTCCACCAAGACCTGGCCTCTTTTCCCGTGCATCAGGGCCTTCATGTGATCTAATAATCAGCTTGAGTTGAAATTTCTTGAGAAAAGCCTCAGTGCAATCAGGACCCCAAAGCAAACCAATGCCTCTCTCTGTATTTAAAGAAAGACCAGAAGTCATTGAGGGATCCGACCACAGCACATCACCAGGAATCAAATTGGGACCTTCCCATGGAGGATCAAGAACTGATCTTCGAGCTTTATTTAATTCTTCAACTGAGCCCAAAGATAATGAATTGGGTTCAGGATTGAAACTGATTTACGCCTCTTCTTTCCCTTTGATTTCTTCGGGATCACAGGCATGTGGCGAAAAATACCTCCATGTGCAGTGTACACATGTTTACCAATGATGGAAGCCAAAGGAAGATCTTTAAAACACCCAAGGCATTTACAATACACATGCTTGCCTCTGTCACCATACTTTGTCAGCACTTCATTCTCGAAACCATAAACAGAAGTGCAATACTTTGATTCGTGATTTCCTCGCAAAAGATACACCCTTTCTGGCATGAACACTTTCCAAGCTAACAAAATTAAGAAACTTTCGAGACCCCAGGCACCTCTGTCAACATAATCGCCATTGAAGACGAAAGAATCGATTTTCTGAGGGAAAGCCAGCATCATGGAGAAGGAAAAGAAGGTCGTGCAACTGCCCGTGTAGGTCTCCAACGACAACGACTGTGGATTCAGGGGCTAAGTTGTCAATGATTACACAATTGGCCTCTTTGTGGAGGATCTTAGAGGCACAGAGGACCAGACTATCAAAAACCTCAACAGGAAACACGTCTGGCAATTGGGTCGGCTCAAGATGTCTAGAAGCCCAGTCAAAGACGGACATGAGGCATCTGACCCAGTTGAAGGTAAGCTTGCCATTGGGAGGCCAACCAATTGGGGATTGAAGTTGAGGCGACTGTGATGATGGGTTGTCTTCAGATTCTGAGTTGGTAGCTATGGAAGGCAATGAATTGATGACTGGAGGTTTGGCCGCTTCTGCAACTTCTGCTGGTGCTGCAGCAGATTGTTGATCTTGAGATGCCGGAAGCGGAGGATTGCATGATGGAGATGCCTGATGATATGTTGACGGGTCAGCAGTAGAACTATGCTGCAGAACTGGCCTAGGCAAGGTGGAGGGCTCTGCCTCCTGGTCTATGACTGAAAATACAAGCTGTGAAGGTGGGGTCTGCACAGCTTGAGTAATTTGGGTAATACAAGCTGTCAAGAATTGGAAGAACTTAATATCCAATTTCAGTAAAATTTATCAAATTTACTAACTTCATTGAAGGAAAATGTAGTATATAATACAAGGCATTGTGAATCGATGAATGAGATGACTATTATAATGTTGTTACCTTAAGCCTGTGGAGTTTAAGGTTTAGGGTCAGAACTACATGGTAGTAACAGTGAAAAAGAAAACTAAGCAAAGATATTAAACACAATTAATGATATTTAATCTGAGACTCCACTCCTGCCATTCAATATATTTTGTATTGGTAAAAATTGATTAGGTAACTATGTAAGATAACCATTAAATATTGTTACCTTGAGCCTCTGAAATTCGAACCTCTTCATCCTCTATGTTAACTTGAGCCTCTGACCATCCATCCTTTTCAATTAGAGAGGGAGTGGGCGTGTGTCCAAAGGGAGCTGCCATGAAGGCAGAGGAAGCAGGAGTGGCAGTATGTCCAGGTGCAGATGCATCCTCTTTTTAAGACAAAAAAACCAAAAAATCAAACATTTGTAAAGCCATTTAGAAAATTAAGTAACATATACCAAAAACGGTGATATCATAGAGCATGGATATTAGTAAACTTTCTATAAGCCATCACCAATTTTGCAATATATATTTACCAGGTGTTGTAGAGCTGCGCATAGCAAAACTGTTGGGATTGGGTTCATCCAAATCAGGTGTTGGAGAGTTGGGCAGAACATCAACGCATTGTATCAAATATATATGTCTACACTCCCAATCCAGTACATATTGTTTCGTAGAATAATCTACTTTCTCTGGCCCACTCATAGCTTTTGATTGGTATGGCTTCACCTGGCCGCAAGCACTCAAATCAACTTTGCGGAAGCCAAACTTCTTTATGCATTTGTCTGGGCGATGGTACGCCACGTAGTTAAAACAGATCATGACTGTTCTACTCAAACGCATGATCAACTGAGGCTTTAACCAATCCGGCAAGAAGGACTCAGTAAGCCTTGCATATGGCTGCCACGTAACCTACAAGAAGCAAATTACATGAATGAAAAAGAGAGAGAAGTGTATGCATAAATTCAAGGTAAACTAGAATAACTACCTTACCTCTTCAATATTCTTCAGCACATCAACATACTCTTCCACAGAAGCCCTGTACTTGCTTTCCAGCCTTTGCTTGTACACTTCTCCCCATCCAATGAGCAAAGGGAATTTATCAGGTTTGGCAAAATTGTTTCTTTTCATAAGTTTATAAGCAAGCTCAGGGATATACTCCATTATAGCAACCTGAAAGAATTTAAGGAATTAGAAAGAATACCTTTCATACTCAATTTTTTATTTTTTTTAAGACATGAAATTAATACTTACTGTTAGAAATGCAGCATCTCCACAAAAGCCGTTTACTTTTTGGGCTTTCCAAAAAATCTTCTATGGCATTTTGGAGATGTGCCAGCATTGCTGCCCCAAATGCGTAATTCTTCACATTGTCCACATTTTCAAGCGTGTGAAGATACATGAGGCACACCTTATCTCTGCTTTTGTCTGGAAGAATGCAAGTTCCCAACACATACAACATGTATGCTATTACATATTTGTCGATCTCTTTTGCATCCAGTTGAGGAGGAACAACTTCAAAATTTGACTTTAACCATGAAAGACTACACTTGGTTCCTTTATTGCACTCAACCATTCCAAAAATTGCCCAAGCGAGTTCTCTAGAATCTAGATATGCTACCGGTAACTGGATTGCCATCTATTGGCAATCCAGTTATCCTTAGCACCGTCTTCTAATCCTAAACATACTTCCACTTGCTGAATATAAAGTGTCCTTTTTTATAACATGCTAAAATAGCATTTAACATAGCAAAATCATGCTTCACCGTAAGCCTAGCATACTTTAAGTAGGTATTTCGAATCCGTTCCTTCAGTCGGCATTCAACCCTTTTATCCACATTCCACTTTGTCAACTTATCAAGTTGTTGATTAGTAGAACACTGCCATTTGAAAAAATATAAATTTATAAGAAATGATACTTATATCAATTTAAAAAAAATAAAAAATTGCTACTTATTAATACTTACAATTTGAGGAAGGTATTCCTGATCATTTGCCATTTTTTTGCTGCAAGAAAAGTAAAGAAAGAGATTATTGAGTATTATAGTATTATATAGCATTACATTTTGTGTGTTATATATGAGTAAAAAAGCTTGTATATATGAGTAGGCTATAATTAACCGGGGGAAGGTATACTATTGTTCTTCCTACAGAATCGAGTTTGTGGACCTAAACTACTACTGCTGCTGCTAGACATTAATATCTGCTACACTGCTAATTCAATCAACCTAAAAATTGGGGCTTTGACCTCATCAATTGAAATTGGGTTTAAGCAGACAACAAGCAAAGAATTAAAAGAAGGAAAAAATAGCAGGAAGTAAATGAGAAGAAATTGAAAAGAAAAAAAATTTACCTGAGAGAGGGAGCCCAGAGAGATGGCGCTATCACTCAGTTCCTTCGAGTGCGAGTGCGAGTGCGAGAGGGAGCCGAGAGAAGAGAGAGAGAAACAACTGTCGTATCAAAACCACTGAGTTCCTTTCAATTTTCGTGACGTCTTTCCCGTTTGTCTTCTTCTTTTCTTTTGGATTAGCCCACAACAACACTTCGAGAGACACTGAAATTACCCAAGAAATTGAAACCCTAATTGAATCTAACCAGAACCAAGATTTAAGGACGCCGACGAGGAAGAGGACGCCGATACGAGGAGGACGCCGACGACGAAGGTTGAATATGGGCTGTCTCTTCTTCGAATGACTTGTCTCCTTTTTGTTTTTTCCAACCTTCGAATGCCTTTAGTCTTTGTATTTTTTTGTCAAAGCTGCCTTATTTGTTCTTTTATTATATATGTCTTAGGCCTTTTCCTTTTCGGACAGTTTTAAGACAAACTGTGGTATAGCAAACTAAGATGGAACTGTTTAGCAGAGGAGGTTTCGCCTGGGACTTCCATCAAGCACTTGGTGTGCATATAAAGGGGCTTCTACCAGCAGTCCAAGGGGGCTTTCATGGATTCCCTTCCCAAATTTCCAGCCTTCCAGGGGTCGTCTGACCCCCTTGTCCCAACGTCGTTCCGCTCCTGACTGGGGGTATAGTAGAGAGCCTTAAACTCAAATGAAATATTACAGGCTCTAAAGGTATCTTTCTCATAATTGGGGCTCATATCCAGGGCTATATAAGTATTTTTTTTTTTATGATGTAATTTATTCTACACATTAATTTTTGTTGTTGTTAACTTATTTAGTTTTAATGTATGTTTATGCTATATTAGTTTTTATTTTTCTAGCATTTCTACCAAAAAATCAAAATTTGGGAAAATATTAAAAAGACAAAATTTGAAAGTAAGCACAATAAAATATAAAGTCCTAATGTTCCAAATTTGTACTTAAAAAAAAAAAAGGAAGCATATTTAAATTTAGAAACATAGAACAATTGAAGTAGGTCCATGAAAGAAAAAAAATGAAAGCAGAGGGGAAAAAAGGACCGTTGCAACAGGAAAAGTAATTTTTAATACTTTAAAATATGTAGGGCCCGCTGGTTTTTCATGCTTTCGCAGGTTCAGTTTTTCAAAATGTGGGGCCCGCTGGGGCTCTAAGGCTCTATACAAGTCCACAGATTTAGGATTATAGAGCCCAAAAATTCTCCCATTGGGGATGCCTTTTTGCACGGCTCTATATTTATGAGCCCCAAGGAGGTAGAGCCCAATTTAAGGCTCCCATTGGGGATGGCCTTAGAGAACTTTCAGCAATTAGCCCTTTGCCATGTCCGGGGGCTGAGGCGGAATATTCATGTAAATAATGACCGTCTTTGCAAAGGAACGTTTGTTTCTTGCAAGTTCGTCACGTCAAATTCCATTATTTTTTGCTTTTTTTTTTAAAAAAAAATTTGGATTTTTTTTCTTCATATTTTTATTGCAAAAATATTTGATGCCGTTGGATTGGAGGAGAGAAATCACGATCGGAGTGCTCAAACGACACCAGGTGTCCCAGAGCGTTGGCGCGAGCGCATCGCTGACGCCAGCCCCCCTCGTTCTGCATCTCTGCTTGACATGCCCTTGGGCCAGCTCGTCTTCGTGGCCCCCACCTCCAGCCTGCCCTGGCCATCCGGTAGCGCCGGAATCCCTTTCTGGTCCTAATCCCTAGCCCGAGTCTTCAGCGCCTTAGCCTGCGGACTTGCTCTTATGGAGAGAAACTGCTCCAACTTACAAATGTGGAGGAGAGGCCGTGGGATGTGTACTCAATGGGCACAGGACTGCATTTTCCAAGTCCTCGAAATGGTATTATTCATGGTTCAAGTTGGCCGCATATACATGATGGGAAACAAGGGAGCCCAATTGAGATGTCTTGTCTCAAAGTCCCTAAATAATCTACAGAAGCTTGTTAATGGGGTCAATAACGATTTTTGGCTTCATCATTATCAACCACAAAAGCAATAGGTACCCACAAAAGCCTGTCCCTCCAATGATATAACATTGATCGAAACGTAGGGAGTTTTTATGTTTTATGTTAGATGAAGACAGAGATTGCAGGATTTCGCTTTTAGGTTTATTCGTGTTTTAGCTTTGAGTGCATTTGAGTATGTTTAGGTGAGTTTTTTTGTTAAATTTTGGCTATTTTTTATAAAACTCACACATCTTTCTCAGTGTATTAAAAACACTTCCAATAACAGTTTTTACTGTCCTGGAGGAATTGGGCCTAGTAGACATTATATAAACATGTGACTGGCCCAAGACCATGAAATTCTTTGATGCTCTTGCTCTACTCCTTTAAACAAGTAGGGACATATTTCCTTATATTATATTTGGTAATTTTTGAACTAGGAAATTCATGCACTTTGTGTGTGGTCAATATGCATTTTTTCCTTTTTAGAATGAAAACAAAGTCATCTGTAGAAGATTTGTTTGACGAGCAAAACAAAAACGATGTAATGTTAAGTAACCTAATAAGTTTACAGTAAGAGGATATCAGAATTTCACATTTCTGTGGACTAGTGAAAAATCATGCGTAGGAGGAGGTGTAGCCAAAACACTTACTGATGGAAAATAAGCCTCTTCTAGCCATCAATGAGTCGGGTTTATCCTCAGATTTATTGTGAGGAAAGTGCCTATGAGCCATTCAATGCTCCTGTCAACCTATCTTCGTCATCTATGGCCTTAGCAATTTCAACAGCACGCTCTTTAACCTTTCAACCGAAATAGTTATTTCTTTGTTAATTTAATCTATAGTAAATTGAGCTAGACCCATAAAATTCATTTTAAATCACCTATAACCCTTTCCTTTAGTTTTCTATTTAAAATACCCAATTTTTTCAAATAATATCCGATGACTAGGATCCAACTAAGTAAGTTACCTAATATAACTTAAAATATAATTTATTGTATTTTTCAGATTCCAAAACTACCATTATTTATGACTTATGTGTTATTGGGGGAGAGGTGGTGTAACTAATGACACACGTTGAATTTCTAAACAGATCTCTAAATTGTTGTAATGGATGTAGGAATTAATTTAGAAACTTATTTGAAATTAAATATTAAATTCAACATTAACTTATTAGTAATCTATTTTACGACTAGTAATCTATTTCTAATTAATGTTGTTTTCCTTTTATGAATTATGAAGAGTAATATATTTAACGTATTAGTAATTTAAATTCAATATTAAATTTAGGAATTAATGTTGTTTTGCTTTTATGAATTATACGACTAGTAATCTATTTTATTATAGTTTTATGAATAATAGTGTACATTTTAATTATGCTGAAAAATAATTTGATAATCTATTTATTGTTTTTTTTTAAAACAATGTTTTAAAATGAACATATTTTTTTCATAAATAATGTACCTATTATTTTCTCTAAATAAAGCACCTATTACTTGCTTTATGAAAAATAATTTGATCATCTTTTTATTGGTTGTTTTATGAAAACAATTTCTTTTAAATGAAACCTATTTTTTCTCTCCAAATAATGTACCTATTTTTTTCTAATAATGTACCTAGAAAACAATTTAACTAGTACAATGAACCTATTTTTTTCTTAGAATGTACCTAGAAAACAATTTACCTAGTATAATGAACCTATTTTTTCGCTAAATTTTGTATCTATTTTATTCTCTAAATAATGTACCAATTTTTTTTTTCTAATAATGTATACCTAGTAAAATAATTTACCTAGTATAATGAACTTATTTTTCTCTTCTAAATAATGTACCTATTTTTAATTTATAAAAAATGTGCATAAATTTCAATTATACAACGCACCTATTTTCTATAAATTATTGTGTACCTATTTTTAATTTATGAAAAATGTATGGAAATTTCAATTACAAGTAACTGAACAAATTATTTTTTTTTTGGTAAATAATATACCTATACTTTATACGTATATATTTATATTTATATTTTTCATATGTACATTATTGGATATGTAATTTACATATATTTTTTTTGGTTTGGAGTTTTAGGGGGGCAATATGTTAGAGGGAATGGCAACCAAAAGAAATGGGGTGATTGATATGTTATTGTAGGACCTATATTGAACAAGCCCTTTAATCTATTGAATACATATTAGGGATTGAAATAACATAAAATAGCCCCCAGAGTTATGACCAGTATTTGCATGTCAAATTGATCGGAACAATGGCAACTTATATTAAATTAGTGCGTATGCATGTGTGATAATTTTACACTCAATATTTAACCGTCGTGTAAGTGATGGAGTGAAAAAGCGTATAACTTACCGGTAAAGTTATAGCGTGCAAAGCAAATATTTAATCGTCATGTAAATGATGGAGTTAAAAGCCTATACCTTACCGGTAAATTATAGAGTGAAAAGCCAATAATTTACCAAACATCAAAATTAAGACAATCAGGTGTACCCCCGACTATCCGTATTGTAACGTATTGAAGGACTCTAGTATATGCATCCAACTGAGATTGCAACTTAAAATAATAATAAAGAAGAAAAGCTTGAAAAAACTAACAATAACCACACAAAATAAAAATGAAGGACTGGCCCCAAATACCTGAAATCTCCTATCCTGTGGTATTTTCAAACATCCAGCCAATACCAGGCCCACTTACTAATTTCAAATGTCCTCTACCGAAATTTGGACAGTCTCCCTTGAAAAACTGACCAAACTAAATTTTTCAACCTATCAAAAACAGAATTTAAAATTCCCACACTTTAGCATGCACATCTACCTTCTAGGCATAGTCATAAGTAGTTGTAAGGACTTAATCCATAATCATTCATCAATCTAAAACATGTTTTAGCCCCGACACAATCACAAACACATTTTAACCACATCCCTTCAGGCCATCACAAATTCAAAACCAAACTCAAAAAATCAATAATTAGGATTTCATCCCAATGACCAAATTAAAGTCCAAAAATGTATTTTATTTTACGGGTGCACTTGGGGAGAGACCTGGGTTTTTTTAATTGAGTGGGTCAAGTAGAGGAGGAGGAGAGGAAAATTTTGCAAGTCGTTTTGTCGAAAATGGTGGCCCTGGACGAAGCCGGATTTATCGTTGGAAAATGTTGTTATGCAACGGGGGGAGAGAGAAAAGAGAGAGAGAGAGAGAGAACCGTGGGAGGAGAAAGAGAGAAAAAGAAGCTGACCTAGGTTTTCAAATTCTTACTTTGAAATATTTACCGTTGTGCCACTATACTTTCGTTGATCGTAACTTCTTCATTAAAACTCCTATTTGGGCTCACTACGTGTCTACTCAACCTTATCGATGAGACTCTCTTATGAACGCTGCCACTACAATGAAAAATCGACGAAGGTTGAGATGGGCTGTCACTCTTCAACTGACTTGTTGCTTTCTGCTTCTTTTCCAAACTTCTAATGCCTTTAGTTGTTTTAGTCAAATGCCTTTAGTCTTTGTTTTTTTTCACCGCTGCCTTAGATGTTCTTTTATTATATATGTCTAAGGCTTCTTTTTTTTTATGGACAGTTTTAAACAATCTGTGATCTAGCAAATTAAGATGGAACTATTGAGCAAATTCGTGGTCTATTGAGTGTCTTCTATTACAATTATTGTTATAGTAACAGGATTTAGGAACTTGTATCACTATCACTGGTGGTTTGTTGGTTGGGTATGATAGAGCAAAGGAGCTTGTAAATACAATTTTGTGTACTAAAACAAAACTGCATTTTTAACTAGTTGACACATAACAACTTGGCATATAGATTGAATCTTTTGGAGTCATTACAAGAGAATCCTGGGTATTCTTCTCTTTTCTTACCTGTTATAGGGTCGGCCTCATTATGGAGAAACTCCTCCAACTTACAAATGTGGAGGAGAAGCCGTGGGATGTGTACTCAAATGGAAGAGGATTTGCATTTTTCAAGTCCTCGAAATGGTATTATTCACGGTTAAGTTGGCAGCATATACATGATGGGAAACAAGGGAGCCCATTGAGATGTCTGGTTCTCAAAGTCCCCGCAATAATAGAGAAGCTTGCTCTATGGGGTCAATAATGATTTTTGGCTTCATCATTATCAACCACAAAAGCTTGTCCCTCCAATTAGGGGCGGAACGACGCTGGGACAAGAGGGGTCAGACGCCCCTTGGAAGGCTGGGAAATTTGGGAAGGGAATCCATGAAAGCCCCTTGGACGTCCTGGAAGAGCCCCCCTGTGCACACCAAGTGCTCGATGGAAGTCCCAGGCGAAACCTCCTCCGCCGCCGCGCGGGCTGCGCGCGATTTTTTTTTCAAAATGAGCCTTGCCCAACGACGTCGCTCTGTCGAGCTCAGGCCAAGATTTTTTTAACTCACCTGGCCTCAAACGACGTCGTTTTGGGCCAGGTTTTTTTTTTTTTTTTTTTTTTAAGGAAAGGCAGCCTCCACCCAATCCCTCTCTTCTCTCCCATAGGACCTCTCCAAACCCTTCATTCCCCCTAATTTCGGCTCCAAGTCCAACCCTCACATTAGACAATGTTGGAATGTTGGAAAGGAGTCCTGGCCATGCTTCGAAAGTGGTGCTAAAGGATACCCTCACGATTGTTGGTGACTGGAAGTACCCAGGAAGCTCGTTACAAGCGAGTTGCCCCAAATTAAGAACCTTATCGAAGGTGAAACCCTCTTTCTCACCTTCACATCCACAATTGCTTAAGAAGTTGTTTGTAATTCTTTGTTGTCATAGTCTTATAGCCTTAATAAGTTAAACTATATATGCAGGCGGGCAGAGTAGGACTATGAAGAAGAAAAACTTAATGAAAGGATTGCAAAACTATCCGGTGTTGCCTAATTCAGGTTGGTTTCTGAAATACTTGGTAGAGTTATTTGGATTACAATGTAGTACCAATGGAATTCATTTGTATTAACTTTTTCTTGAATGTTCGAAGGTTGCAGGACAATCCTATAGTAGCTGAAAGAAAGAAAGTTAAAGTTGAAGATGCTCAATGCAACAAAGGTAAAACAATTCACAACACTCAATCTTTGTAAATTATATCCCTTAAGTTTTGTTTCACTTGGTCTTTTGCACATTAAAGAAACAAGCAGAAATTAAAAAATTGTAATTGTCCAGGCGGTGTTGAGGAAGGTATTGTTGTTGGAGGTGGATGCACCCTTCTAAGGTTGGCATTGAAAGGTTGATGCAATCAGGATACTCTTTGATAATGATGAGAAAAAGGTAACTTATCTATTGCTTATTGAACTCCCCTCACTCTTTTGAGTTTTGTCAAGAAGATTTTGACAATGGAGAAATTTTATTGATTATTGGATATGCATTATAGAATTTTTTTTTTTTACTTTAGATTTATTTGGTCTGCTCAAGGCTCGAACCATATGGTAATTACATGGTTGGAGAGATGTAGTTAAAAGAGCTCTTAGTTACCCCCTTAAGTTAATTGCCAAGAATGCTGGTGAATGGGAAGTGCCGTAATGAGAAAATTTTTGGAACTTTACACTAAGCCCCTAGGCCACATAATCCTTGATCCGCCACCTCCTCCAATGATATAACATTGATTCGAAACGTAGGGGAGTTTTTATGTTTTATGTTAGATGAAGAAGAGAGATTCCAGGTTTTCGCTTTTTAGGTTTATGCGCGTTTTAGCTTTGGTGCATTTGAGATGTTTAGGTGAGTTTTTTATTAAATTTTGGCTATTTTTTATAAAACTCTCACATCTTCTCATGTATTAAAAACACTTCCAATAACAGCTTTACGTCCCGGAGGAATTGGGCCTAGTAGACATTATATAAAGATGTGACTGGCCCCAAGGACCATGAAATCTTCTTTGATGCTCTTGCTCTACTCCTTTAAGACAAGTAGGGACAGATTTCCTTATATTATATTTGGTAATTTTGAACTAGGAAATTCATGCACTTTGTGTGTGGTCAATATGCATTTTTTTTCTTTTTAATAATGAAAACAATAAAATCATCTGGGAGAAGATTTGTTTGACGAGCAAACAAAAACGAAGTCTCTTTGTGTTAGCGTCTCTTTTTTCGTTAAAGCGTGTTTATTTCATTTATTCACGGTAGTATAATTTTAACCACGAACGCTTCTAAGTATTCCTTCAATTCGGGTGACATGAATAATCTTATCGTACATTCGATGCCTATGTGATTATTACATGTAATATGCTTTAAACGTCCGTTTTTTGTGCATGTCGTCTTTTATAAGTGAGACGGCGGTTTTTCATTATGTTACGTATAGACGTGAAACCACAGACGTTTAAGTTAGAGAAGTCGTATTCCTTCAATTAGGGACGTGGATAGTTACTATGTCGGTTTTTGTTTTGATCTTGACATGTAACAATCTTTAGACGTCAGTTTATCGAATAAAACCGTCGTCTAATGTTGTTCGATGTTTCGTTTTACGATATATATATAGATAGTAATTTAATTTATGTAATATTTTGTGACGTTGAATGTTTTAAGGACGTCGGGTATTAGCCGTTGTTGTTTTATATACCAAAAGATGGCAATAGATT